>CAAKHD010013713.1:28124-52443 GCA_901007705.1 Fistularia tabacaria | reverse complement strand
GATGCTGTTATCATTCTCATGTCACACTCACACACACACACACACACACACACACACACACACACACACACACACACACACTTCCACTCCCTGGAACACAGTATTGAACTGCCTATACTCCTCCTCTCCTTTGTCTTTTTATTCCTTCTGTTTAGTTGAATTTCTCTTTTTCTTTGTCTCCTTGAATATTGTATTGATTTTGAAGAAAAAAAAGTATATATATATAAATATATATATATATATATATAGATTTACACGCAAACACTTGTCTATACCTCTCCTTCCAAACTTTTCCAGGAACGACAACAATGCACCCTCCTGCGACTGTACCATACGACTGTATGAAACTCTCCTCTCACTAGATATATATGTGTATATGATATATGCTCGAATCATGTGACTATAGTTGTAATATACATAATTGAATATATAACAGAAGAAGAATATTGAAATCATTTTGTCGGTTTTTTCTCAGGTGTTTTTTTTTCTGTCTGAGGTAATAATAAAATAACACATTTTAGAAAAAATTATATATATACATATATATATACACACATATATATGTATCTATATAAACGCAAAAAATACATATGTCTATGATTGGAATGATGGAAGTGGTGGTTTGGTTTGTTGTTTCTTCTTGTTTCGGGTTCATCCAGGGTGGGTTGGGTTATTTACACCTGGGGATTTTTGAGTCCGACTCTTAGGGCTGCCGAGCCCCTCGCTAAGCCCCGCCCCCTCGCCCTTTCCCCGACGGCGAATACGACGGAAATGCTCGAACGCACCGAAAATCATCGCAACCGTCTTTGTTGCTATGGTGATATAACATAACCATAACCATTAGCGGCCAATTCCTCGACGGATCTTTTATTAATATTAAATGTTTCCATTAAAACCGTTAAGTTGGTGTTGTGCTAACAGCGCGCGCGAAGCTTTCGCTCCGCTAGCCTCAATGCTAATGCGGCAACAATGTGACACGGGTTGTTGCCGTAACGACCAGACCGGTTTTGTAAACTTGTTGTTGTTTCTTGAAGGTTTGTCAAATTTATAATCACATATTAGCCATCTTTGTTAAGTTGCTGTTACATAAACAATCTGTTAGTTGGTTGTCACGGTAACCATCTTGACTTTTTTTCTCCCCCTCTAACTGTCCACGATACGGCCCTTTGAAGCCACCGGGCCCTCAAAGACTACTGGGGGCCTCCCCGTGACTGAGGCTGTATTAGCTAAACAACGTTCTATGCTAACCTCATCATCAGCTAGCCATGCTGTTACGCTGTGGCGCTCATGCAATGAAACTAGCTCGTTTGTGGCGTGCTACTGTCTCTGTACGTCATGCTAGGTTAAAGCCCCCACCCCCGTTTTGACCTTGGTTGGTGTTTTCAAAGAAATGTTGTGTTTTGTTATTTTTTTATCAACGGAATCGAAGCCTTGAGAAAAAAAAAACGCAGACAATCTTTCTGACGGTGTGTGCAGTCAGGGGGCGGGGCTCGGTACTGGAGGCGGGGCTTAGCAGCATGTGTCCTCACCTAGAAAACGCGAACCAAACGACGATAGTAACGGAAATAAACCAAAAAGCTAAAAACGATCATCACTTTCTTCTCCTCGACTGCATCCGATGGATTCCTGCTCTTTTACGACTCTTGTGGTTATTACACTGTTATAAACCTCCGATTCCTTTGGATGCAGCGACTTGTTTGCTTTTACTTCTTGAGGAAGCTGTGATTTGATGCCAAAACAGAAACACCCCGTCCCACCCTCCGACTCCCCTCTCCATGAGCCTGTTCGCTGTTTGCACCCACCAGAGACTTTGCAGAGCCCAGTTGTGTGATGGGAACTGTCGTTTTAATGTAACTTTGGTTGTTTTTTTTTGTTTTTTGTTTTGTTTCCTGGTGAGAAGACACTAACTTTTGAATCTGGGAGCCTGGATGGGGAGGAGGGGCGACGCCCCCGGAGCGTCTCCAGCTCCAGTTTGACGGCGGAGGAAGGAAGCCATGTCTTTTTTCTTTTTCTAGATATTTGGGATTTGCCACGACTTCTCCACCGGCGTTTCCAGAAACTCTCTTTTCCACAGCGCTATTTTTCTATGTAACTGTGTTCAGCATGTCACAACCTGCTTCCCGGCGGGGGGTTCTTCTTCTCGACGTCTGTTCCTGCGGCGGCGGCGCCGCCCGGCAGCTGTCAGGACGGGAAAGGCCTCGACAATAAAAGTGATGATACTAATACAAATACAAATTCTACTACTAATGTAAACAGCCTTGTTATTTCTCCTACACGTCTGTGGATTCTCAGCTAACTTTTCCTCGTTGTGACTGTTATAAAAACCCCTGAGCGTGAAAACCCCCACCCCTTCGCTCCCTCCCCCCGCCGACTCACCAGTGTTGTGTTCACAGGGACGATGGCGAATATGGTCCTGGCTCTTTTTTAAAAAATTCTTTCTCTCCCCCAAAATCCAATAAAGGCTTCTCCTTTCTCACTGAGGAAGGTTTTCTGGAGTCTGACTGTGTCACCATGGAATCCATGGCAACGAGGGGTGAAACGTAGAAACATAGAAACGACTAAATAAAAGTATGAATTAGCAAACTCTTTTTAGAATTCAGATTAAAAGCTAAACAAGAAACAATTCACCAAATATTTGCAAGAATCATACAAACATGAAAACTCATAATTAAAATAACTAAATAGTTTTAAATTTGTGTATAAATCGAGAATTGCCCGAAATAAAAATAAGCAAAAACAAGCCCTAAAATGGTTAAAATTATTTAAATGATAATTTTGAAGTTACACCCCAAAAATGGAAAGAAATCATTGCAAAGGCTGGATTTATAATGATCCAAAACAAAATAAATAACATGATTAATCAATTGCAAGAACAAGACAGAATTGTGTCTAAAAGACTCAAAGAAAAGCCCTTTAAATATTCAAGAATCGATTGGAAAATCAGATAATTCACAATAATTTGACTGGAAAAAGTTCAACAGCTCAAAGCAATCATCCATTAATGCTCAGATTTCAAAAAAGGATGCTTACGTTTTCCTAAAACATCTGCAAAAAGCCAGAGGAAATGTAGAGGTAGATATTGATGAAAGGAGAGCAAAATATTGAAAAGTCACTTCATAAAAAGCTCTTTTTGACCCTGTGGTTTTGCCGTCGTCGGAAACTGCTTCATGCCTTCGTAACTTTTGCCATCCGCGGCTGTTTGATGGACCATTTAATTGTTTATAAAATCTCAATGGATTTTCAGTGTCAACTAGCACCGAGCTAACACGTTGACGCTGTTGTGGAGAATTAATCGAGACTTTATTCCGGTTTTTGTTTTGAAAATTGTCACTGACGTCACTGACTTGCTTTATTTGTGTTTCCTCCAGTTGTACCGCGTCTTTAAGGTGAGTCCTCGAAATTCAACTTCAACGGCAGTTTCAACTGAGACCCGGCAGCAGGAGCTGGATAGATGTTCTTCATGGAAAATTCATTTTGAAGGAATCATTAAACATTCTGTGGTGAAGGTCATCAATTTTTGCACAAAAGCAGTCGTGTTGAAATGTCCCATAAAAGCCCACTGATATCTTTAGTAAATCAACTAAAACAGAAAAACATCAATTTTGAATTGGCTCAGAAAGCATTATATTTTTTTATCTGTGCTTTTTCTTATTTTATTTATGCATTCTTTATTCAAAATTCAACCGTGTGTGTGTGTATATATATATATATATATATATATATATATATATATATATATATATATATATATATATATGTGTGTCTGTCTGTGTGTGTGTGTGTGTGTGTATATATATATATATTATATATATATATGTGTGTGTGTGTGTATATATATATACACGCACACGCACACACACACACCCACACACACACTCGATACATATACATACACACATTTATGTGTGTATGTATATGTATCGATATATATATATATATACACACACACACACATAAATGTATATATGTATATACATATATATATATATACACACACACACAGGGTTGAATCGAGAATGCATGAATAAAATAAGAAATAACAAATAGATATAAAAAATTAAATATTTTATCTCGATACATATACATACATGTGTGTATGTATGTGTGTGTGTGTGTGTGTGTGTGTGTCATATATCCCCTTTAGAGAGATATATGTAAATGTTTCTTGTTCAAATCTCAGACTTACCACGGCTCCATAGGATTCAAGACTTTAATTGTCGTTACAAACAGTGCAACGAAATTTAGAGACAACAGCTCTCCGGTACAGTGTCATCAAAAAAAGAGACAAACAACCTTAAAAGGCAGGACACAACACAACAATGGCAGAATCTCTGGGTTAGAGATAGAAGACAAAAAATATAAGTAACATCTCGAAGAATAAATAGATAAATATGGAGAGAGAAACAAGTGGAAGTGGAAAAAAGGGTTGATTGCACTGTACTGTAGCTGTAAAATGTTATTGCTAGAACAGCTTTCATAAAGTTGGGATTTCCTCTGTCTTCACTTTTAATGTGCTGCAGCCTGGCAGCAACAAGGTCTCCGGTTCAAATCCAAACCGGGGGTCCTTCCTGTGCGGAGTTTGCATGTTCTGCACGGGTTCGACCCCGCCCCGAAAACATGCAGTCTCACAAGGTGGAAGAGACAAAAGACTGTTTTTCTTTCTCTGTCTCTCGAAAAAGCAAGTTCCGGTGTTTTTTTTTTAAGCAAAACATTCACAACAAAGCACGATAAGTTCCAAAAATTCCTCACCCGGACAAAATTAAATCATAAAATACCGAGTCCTGTTTCCGTACTGAGCCGCAGTTACACCGCCAAGCCACAAGGCGGCGATATAACCTAGATGACGCTGTTGTGAGCTCCGTCGAGTTGAAAAAATTGCAAAATGGCGTCACTAAAGTGAAGGAATTTGCCCCAAAGTTCTCTTGAAATGTGTATAGAAGGAAACGACATAAAAACAGGAGCTAATTTTATTCATTCGAAAAGCCTTTAGGTGACTCATTAAACGATTCCGACTTGATTCCCTCGGATTGGTGTTATTTCTACAGTTTAAGAGACGTAAAATCACACGATGTGTTTCAATTGAAGCAGCCAAGTCCTTAACCGGAAGTTCGCAGCGGAAGTTTCTCGTTCGAGGGACAAATTAACAATTTGAATAGTACTTCGATGCTCACGATCGCCCCCTTGTGGCGGGAGTTGGTATCGGTCATGTTTTTAAAGATAAATATTGAGTGAAGGTCACGTTATGATCATAATCTTCAGGTGATATTGACTGTATCATAACTTTGGCTGAACCGATTCACACCAGCCAATAATTCATCTACGGCTTGATTGTATTCAGAATAACATCCAGAGAAAATGCAAGTATGCTGTCAGTTAAATGATGGATAATGACTGATACCCTTTCAACCTAATTAAAGATGAAATTGTCAATCATTCTTCTTACGACTTTTTCACATGATTCAAGATTAAAACAAATTTAAATTTTAATAACTGCGGGATAAATCAGAACTTAACAGAAGGTTGCTATCCTTGGTGTGGTTGTATGAGTGGTATTTATTGTTTTGTTTTGTTTTTTGGCAGGTATTTGGATTCGTCGCATCATGGGACACTGCAAAAAACATTCCAGTTTAAGCTTGGATTTGATCTGAAACCAGAGAAACCTTCCTTGATGAAGCCAGGCATCCGTTCTTCAAAGCAAAGCTGAACACTTTCATCACTGCGATGAAAATGGCTCTGTAAATATTGCATATTGACATTATCACTTTTTCCAATCTCCTTGAATCAAACCCATTATGCATCAATGACTCTGGTCAAGGCAGAAATCACAAAGAAATTACAAAGAAAAAATTTATTTGTACTGGTAAAACTGATGAAACAGGGAATAAGGCGCCTTTTACGACTACTCCTTTACGCCAAGGTGATGATGAGTGTAGGTCAAGTATTCATCTTCGCCTCTTCCTTCGGCACCGCTTTGGACGGAGTGTGGCGCCCCCTGGTGGACACAGCGGGTAATGTTCGGTTTTCTCCGGTCCATGATTCTCAAAGGAAACCTCGATCAGCTGCTGAGGTCGAGGACTTTTGGCCCATGCTTTTTGTTTGCCGTCACAGCCTGGAGACTCGCTGATTGGCCAGAAGTCGGAAGATCAAGTCACAAAACCGTATTTCTTTATGCTTTAATGCTTCCTAGTTTACTGCACACCTGCAAACGACTTTCCCTGCACAGAAAACTTAAGTGATTTAATTTAGCTGTTCCAGTCATTTTTTATCTCGATTTGTCATTTATTGACTTGTTTTGAAGTTTGAATTCTCAGTTTGTTTTTTGTTTTTTTTTTTTACACTTGAATTTTCAAGTTATACATACAAGTTATTCCAAAAATAATTGTCTCCCTTGATTTCCAAGTAATTTCTCACTGAGAGGCCTGACGGAGGCGCTTGGTGAAATTAAAAAAGCAAAAGGAAAGCGACGGCGGCCCCTGTGACCCCCCCCCTCGCTCTCCGGTTCGTCAGTCTGGCTTCCCCTTTGAAAAGCTCCGAGATTGAATCGGAACCGAGGCCCGCGGATTCGACAGACACAACTTCCAACACTTCCAGACAAGAAAAAACAAAACAAAACTAAAAATCTTTCTCAGCTGCTCCTGGGCCTTTCTGTCTCTGTCCACCATCAGGAGTTGGACGCGGCCGCCTCTCACTCAAACTCTGCGATCAGCACCATCATGCCGACCCCGAACAGCAGGGCCAGGATCTCCATCAGAGACTGTCCAAAGCTGGAGCGTCCCGCCAGCAGCTCGGGGAGCACCGTCACCGTGGCGATGTAAACGAAGCCTCCGGCCGTGAAGGGCAGGATCCATGCGGTGGCGGCGGCGCCCACGCCCTCGGCCAGCAGCGAGCAGGCGGTGCCGGCCAGGGCTCCCAGCGCCGTCAGCAGCTGCAGACACATGGCCTGCAAGGACACAGCAGGTCACTTCCTGTTTGGACAAGTTCATTGGCTCAAACCCAGATCATGTCTTTCCAGTCTTCCTGCCATTTGTTGCTAGTTTTTCTCAGAACTTCTAAGTTTTAGAAACTTCTTGCTGACTTCATGTAATTCCTGGCTCTGGCTCGCTGGCGCAGTGGTTAGCACTTCCGCCTCACAGCCTGAGGGTCTCCCGTTGGATTCCCACAGCGATGCCTTTATGTGTGGAGTGTCCATGTTCTCCTCGTGTCTGCGTGCGGTTCCTCAGAGTTCCTCCCGCCGTCCAAGAACATGCAGGAGGTTCATTGGAGGCTTCTCAGCCAGTGGCGTCCCTCTGGGTGGAATATATTAATTGAATGTCTCACTCTTTTCCCTTGTTTGATGGGAAGTGCTTTCTAAATAGATTATTTCAGAAGTGAAGGTGTGTTTGGGTGCGGTTGCTTTCGTGTTGCTCGCTGAAGTCGCGCCCAGTCACAGTGCACGGATTCAGAGTGTTGTTTTTCTGGGAAAGATGTTGGACAGACCTTCCTCTTAGTGCAGCCCGACTGGACCAGGATGGCGAAGTCTCCGATCTCGTGCGGGACCTCGTGCAGCAGGATGGTGAGGGTGGTGATGGCACCCACCGCCGGGCTCACCAGGAACGACGCTCCGATCGCCAGGCCATCGGTGAAATTGTGCGTGAAGTCGGCCGCCAGGTTGAGGTAACCCGACACCTTGATGTCTGCGGGGAGAGAGATACAAACGGGAGGACGTGCACGGCGCTCAGCTGGAGGCTTAACATCAAACCGGCAGCCTCCAATTCTCTCAACGCAGATTTATGGAACTCCGCAAATCAGCACGGCTTCCAAATACCAGTAGCATAAACACCTGCACGCAAAAACACAAACAATCGTCATTTTTATGTTCTTCCGCACCTGTGCTTTTCTCCTCCACCACCTTTGGAGCCGTTCCCTCTTTGCTTGCTTTCTTATCCTTCTTCTCCTCCTCCTCGCCGTCACTCTCCTTTTCCTTCGTGACAGCTGAAAACAATCAACAGAAATCTTTTCCGCCTGGCCAAATGCAAGCAGGGAGTGTTTCGAAAGGAACACCGGAAAATGAAAATACTCGCAAAACTGAAAGTAGCGATTGAGCCCCTCAAACAGAGTGAAAATAAAGTACAAGAAGTCATGATTGCAAAATCAGAACCACTCTTTTGCCCCCCCCAAAAATCCCTGGCTGAAAAGACTGGTGATTGGACTGCTCTAGCAAAGGAGGAGGTGGGGGATCATTTCTGCCGGCAGGCCTACCGTGCACGTGAGCGTGGGAATGTCCATGTCCGTGCCCGTGGCCTCCCTTCAGCAGGCGCACAAACTTCTCCACCACCAGGAAGGCGATGATGCCGCCGAGGACCCACAAGCCCACCGACATCATGTGACCATGGGCGGCCTCTGCAGACGGAACGGGTGTGAGTTGTTTGTGAAATTCTTTTTCACACACACGTCTCAAATCCAACCGCTCACCGTGAGAGTGGCCGTGGTCGTGGTCGTGTGACTCCTCCTGGTCGTGCGAGTGCCCGTGAGCTCCGTCTCCGTGGTGAGAGTGGGGCTCTGCGCCGGGAGAGACAAACGACACATTTTCACCACAGCCCACATTGAACATATAAAATTTGTCCAAAAATCTGAAAATTCCAGGCATGGATGTCCGCTGTGGTTTCAGTTGTTTCCTTTCAATGACCAAAAAGTTCACAAGGGACGATTGTGTTTTTTATCAGGTGGCAAATCAATGTATCGGGGTGGGAGAGTGAGGGACCTCCTACCCAGAGCGTGAGGGATGAGGTGGAGGAAGGCGTCGCCCAGCAGGCCCCCCGACGCAAAGCTGAGCAGCACCTTCAGGAGGTTCTGGTGCTGGTCGCTGTTGGATTGGACCGGGATCAGGAACAGGATCAGGAACGGGGCCGCGCTGATGAGCAGGGTGGCTCCAACGGCCTGGAGATGAAGAGTTTGAAGAGTGGGGGGGGGTTTACACACTCGCTCCTAGGTCTCACACACACACACACACACACACACACAGTCACACCCTCTACTGTTAACATTAGTAACACTCTCTTATGTTAATCCTAATGTTTGACTGACTCCAATCCTGTTCAAACAGAACAGACCAGGACGCGGATTGAAACCAGATGAACCGTGGATCTGGGCCCGAAGAGGATCCAGGTCAGGTGGTGAAAATATGCTCTTGGCAAAGAAACCCTTTTCTTCAGTATTTAAAACAAATCCAGAGCCAGTCGACAGAATTGCTAAAGATCTAAGATGATGGGATGAATCTAATCGGATGTATTTCCATCCCATGCTTTGATAAAGATGGTATTCGGTCGTCTAGAACGAGGCGATAATATAAAGATCTAAAACAGGACCAAACGTCTATTCTGACCTGCATCCAGAGCTCCACCATGTTCTTCTTCTCTGCCTCCCTCTTCACTTTCTCCCCTCCGTGGGCGTGTCCATGCCCACTCTCATCCTTGTGGACACGAACAATGTCTTCCTGGTGATCGTGGGCGTGGCCGTGATCGTGGGCGTGGCCGTGATCGTGGGCGTGGCCGTGGTGATACTCTTCATGAGAAGGACGGTTGGCCTCAGCGCTCCACTTACTTGCTCCGTGGAACATCTTCACCTCTGGGTCGTGGGAGTGACCGTGGTGGTCCTCTTCTCCATGCGAGTGGCCGTGGTGATGGTGGTGACCATGGTGATGGTGGTGCCCATGGTGATGTTGGTGTCCGTGGTCACCATGGGAATGACTGTGAGCAGCAGCGGGGCTGGAGGCGAGCAATAGCGCCAAGGACGTTACCAGTGTCAGTGCCAGCAAACGTAAACACCCCATGTTGCTCCCTGTGGCAAAAACAAAAAACGCAGTGGTTGTGTCGATGACTGAATCCCCAAAGATTTACCTCAACAACCCACTCGCTTTCAGCTGCCATCGTGGGAGGTAGATGAAGAACCTCAACACAGCGGTCTTTTCGGCTGTGTAACCGTGGGCCCAGACGCAGCAGTAAAAACAACGCCACATAGAGCCAACACAGAGGTGTAAGCCAGTACTGAGCAGTTGGTAGGTACACGCCGACCTGACTCTGATTCACCGCTAGTCAACAACAGAACAGGATTCCAGATTCATTCCCAAGCTGGGGGCAATAGGTCAAGAACAACTCTGTGGTGCCACCCACAAACACCCAGTTGAAGGGGGTGTCCTCCGCTGCAGTGATGACGTACACAGGATCTCCTGTGGGGTTCTGTCTTGCAGCCAGCTACGTGATCTCCATCCAAAACGTGCACCTCACAAACCACGGGATGTCCCAGGGAACTGGGCTTCTTAACGGATTCAAATCAGACCACATTATGAAGCACCTAGTTACATGGGGATTTTATGTCTGGGTTACGTTTAAATTCCCTTGTGATGCTGTTGTTGGGTGTTGATTTAAAATGTACTTTCAGGCATAGTGAAGTACTGTGAACAAGACCAAACTTGCCTTGGCTGCCAGTGTAACAGCAGAATTTGGTGACCCATTGGCCTGCAGAGTTTGAGGAAGAACACAAATCCCCATACTGATGAAACAATGAAAAAATAAGACTAATCAAAAACTGTATTCAATAAGACCTGTCAAGTAAAAGTATACAAATATTACTTTTGTACTATGACTGGGATTTGAAGTGCAGAACCTTACTAGTACATTCCTAATGGAGTAATTTTTCCAATGTGATATTTAAAAGGTCAGGATTGACTTAAGTTTTTTTTTTCTTTTTTTTCTTCCTGTTCTTTAAAACTTGTACCTTTGCATTTCTGCTTCGAGTAGTTAGCAAGAAATGCTGCGATACAATCACGTCTTCCAGCCAGGTTTTTTAAAAAAAATTTTTTTAAATATTCTTGACGGGAGTGATGAGGTACTTCAACTGCAGTAGAAGCTCTGTATACTTCAGCGCGGAGGCAAATGGTCCGCAGTAAAAGAAGGCGGATCCGTTGTAGTTTTTCTAAATCATGGAAGGATTTTCAAGCTAAGTTTACCAGCAGGAGAGGAGTTTTCTTCTGGCACTGATGCAAGAATTCCGCGTGTATCACTGGAAGTGTTGCTGCAGCGAACTATTTGTTTTAACGAAAGCCTCATTGACACTTTAAGACGAATCGATTTCACATCTTGTAACCTTATCCGCTAGCAACGTCAGGGTCGTGGGTGGCAGTGAAGCGGAAGATCCACGAAAGCGACAGCGCTATTTTTGTTAAATCCCCCTGTCAACATTGGAAGCCGGTCACCAAACGAGGACCTGCCCGTGGGCTTTCCCCCGGAGATAGACTGCTAGCTCGCTTGCTAGCGTTAGCTAATGCTAAAGCGTAGCCGCCGCAGCAGCATCGGCGTCACCAACGGCGGCGAACCGGGAAAACCTCGGCGGTTAGTTCTTACCGGAGAGGTAGTTATGAACACTCCCTGTGGCGCCGCTGGTTTCCGACACCCCCTGCTAAATTTGCCTCACTCTTCCCGCTTCTGTCCGTAGAGACGATGCCTGCGTCTGTGTTTATTAAGACGTGGCATTGAGCGAATTCGCCTCATCCAAAATCTCGCGGGATCGCGTCCCATTTCGAGTTGGCCTCCTTCACGTCTCCTCGTCTTCATTGCCGATGTGGGGATTAAAAAAAAACACACGTTTCTTGATATCACACAGCCCTGATGCTTTTTAAAGGTGTTTGGAAACATTAAAAGGCAGAACGGCTCATATATTAAGCGGATTTTTGGTTTGGCTCACGTAAAGGAAGCGCCGAGGAGATAGCGAGTTTGTCCGATTAATATCGCGAGATTGCTGTCCTAACTTGAAACGCATGTTCATAATAATTCGACTTGAAAAAAAAGAAGACAAACGCTCAAAATATTCCTGTCATATTCAAACTTTTTCAAAATGTGAAGCACAGAACTTTTTTTATGATTCACAGATTTATTATACATGGATTTTTGAAGGGTTGGTATCATCGTTGCCATAGTTACCAACAGTACTTTTGATTTTCCGTGCACTTCCACATTCCTTGTCAACTTTTCGTGTATAAATAACGCCAACATTTCACGGGGATACTATAAAATACGTATATACAGGTTGATTTTAAATAGGCATTGCTAGTATAATACATTTACTGATGTATTTCATACTCAATTTGATCCCAATGCTTATGATCAATTCGGAAAGATTCAACACCGCCTTTGCTCGTTCTGTGCTTCAATGATTTTGTTAATATACATGCATGAGATGGATCTAACACGTATACTGAATCAGGTGGGCAATCAACATACAGGCTGGTAAAAGAGATATGTACAGAATGTGATGAATAAGTTACAAAGAATTTGCTGACTACTCTGAGAAATGCACATGGTCAGTTGGTTTACATGTTTATATTTTTGGTCTTTGTTTTTTTTTTGCTCTTCTATTTATGGCGTGAAACCGGACTAACCGGCACTAATTTCGAACCACAAACTAAGGCATGCTGGTATGACAATAAAGGTTCCTTGAATCCTTGAATCCTTGGTGTGAGAAGAGAATGCAGAGGACAGGGTTGGATGGAGGCAGATAATTGGCTGCGGTGAGTCCTGAAGGAAAACTCTTTACAGTTGCGAAGTAAAGGTCTGTGGAGGTTCTCAGTCATCCAGGTCATGGTCAGTTCTTGTCAAAATCTTCTTGTAACAATTGGACTTGATTTTGAAGCAGTTGAAGAAGTTCAACTGAAGAAGCCTCTCGGATGAGAGGTGAGACATCTTCAAGGGAGGAAAATCAAGTCCAGTTGTTAAAAGAAGAAGATTCATACCATACTGTATACATCAGGCCAATCTGCTTTACCTTTCGGCTTTTCCCTTCAGGGGTCGCCACAGCAAATCAACCTTCTCCATCTAACTCTATTCTCTGTATCCTCCTCTCTCACACCAACTAACTTGATATCTTCTCTCACTACATCCATAAATCTTCTCTTCGGTCTTCCTCTAGACCTCCTGCCTGGCAGCTCCAATTCCAGCATCCGTCGACCAATGGATTCACTATCTCTCCTCTGTACATGACCCAACCATCTCAGTCTGGCTTCTCTGACCTTCCCTCCAAAACATCTAACATGCGCTGATGGACTAATTTCTGATCCTATCCATCCTCATCACTCCCAAAGAGAACCTCAACATCTTCATCTCTGCTACCTCCAGCTCTGCTTCCTGTCTTTTCTTCACTGCTAGTGTCTCCAAACCATACTGCTCGTTCGCTGTCTCACCACAGCTTTGTATACCTTTCCTTTCCTTCTGGCTGATCTTCTTTTATTGCATAGTACCCCTGACACTTTTCTCCAACCATTCCAACCTGCTGGACTGTTGACCCTAAGTACTTGTGCTCTGGACTGTTGACATGGCTATACACTATGTATATAACTAGTCTATTTATTATCCTATACATACCCCAAGCTGGGAGCTCTCACTGAAAAATTTCATTGTGTGTGCACGATGACAATTAAAATCTTGAATCTTGAATCTTGAAGAACTGCAAAGAAAATGCATTAAAAATGAAGGGGGCTGCAAGAAGAGACAATGGGGGCGTGGTTTATGGGTCGGGGCGTGGTTTATACAGGAGCGGCGTCCCTGCGTCGCCGTGAGCGGATTATGTAATTTATTATTTAATAAACCTGAAACTCAAAACTGTGCTATCAGCCACAGGAACAAAAAATAATGAAAATTTAAAATGGAAGAGAAAAAAATCTTCATCCTGCAGAAAAACTCTCCCTCAAACCTGCCGCGCTTCCCGGAGTTCATCTGCTTGCTGCTGTTGGGGCGTCGGCGACTGCGACAGCAGCAGCGGGGTCCTCAAACCCACACAGGGGTGGAAGACATCATTCCCGGAGGACCAGGAGAACGCCGAGCACCTGGCGTGGTACCAACAGCAGTGCAGGAACCCCCATCAGGACTTCAACAATGACCTGCACTTGCTGAGAGTACAGCTCAACAGCAGCGAGGGCAGGGTAGGCTGGCAACCAAGAAACACACACACTTGCACACACACTCAGGGCTGTTGCCCATCAGTGGGAAATTTGCATTGCAACTCGACAAATCTAAGGATATTTGTGGACATGCACAGCTTCTGGCAAATGTACGCTTTGTAGACGGAGACAGCATCAGAGAAAATGTTCTGTTTTGTAAAGAATTGCCAGAAAGAACAACAGGAGTGGAAATATTTTAGTTGTATCAGAGCACTTTGACCAAAGAGAACTGAAGTGATGGAGCAGCTGCTATGTTCGGCTGCATCAACAGATTTGGAAAGAGGGTGGCAGCGCGGCATCCAGATGTTATTGCGACGCATTGTTTTCTACACCGGGAGTCACTTGTTGACAGGACAATACCCGTAGACCTCGCTCCTGTACTGAGAGATGTCGTTGCGCATGATAAACTTTGTAAAAAGCCGCATGTTTGCACCGCTGTGTGAGGTGCATAAAGTGTTATTGCTCCATACAGAGGTCCAGTGGCTGTCCCGTAGCAAAGTTTTAGCCCGAGTGTTTGAGCTGCGGGAGGAACTTCAGGTGTTTCTGACAAATGAGAAGTGCGATGATGCCAAGTTCCTTGCAAGTGATGAGCGGTGTGCAAGACTGGCATATCTGGCAGACATATTTCAACATTTGAATGACACTAGAATGCAGAGGCGAGATGAAAACCTGCTCACAAGTACAGATAAAATACTTGGATTCTGTTCAAAGGTGCAGCTCTGGCGACAACATGGGGAAAGTGCCAACCTTGAAATGTTCCTACACACCCAGAAATGGCAAGGTCACAACAGTGCTGCACTGTGTGAGACAATAGGTAGACATCTGCAGACTCTGGAGCAGAAGCTGTCCTGTTATTTCCCGTCCACTGAGTGCCTTGACTGGGTTCGGAGCCCATACAGCTCAACCGCAGTTGGAAAAGATATGACTTTGCAGGAGGTAATAACTGAACTGAGACAAAATCCTGGTCGACAGCTGAGCTTTGCTGATCTACATGTGGACACTTTTTGGCAGACTGTTGCTAAGGAGGTCCCCATCCTGGCTAATAGAGCTCTTTCAGCTCTGCTCCCTCTCTCCACAACATACCTATGAGAGCCGGGCTTGTCCGGAAACTGGACGTGTCACCAACTTCAACCAGGATCACTACAACAAGGAGGACCTGATCAGCCTGGACCTACAGGAGCTGACCCGGTACACCTGCAACCCCCACATCCACATACTCCAGAGGAAGTGGAATGCAGAGAAGAGCACCATCAACGACATGAGAAAGTTCTACTGGGGCCAGCGTCCTCGCCCACTGAGGAGGTACATGGACTCAGCAGGGAGCTCCCTGACAACTGGTTGGATCACTTTCAAATTAAACTAAAAACAATCTGGTCACTCATTTTATCTGCCTGAGACATTACAGGTTGTGAGGCTGTTTTTCTTTGTATTTTGAGGTGACATTTTTTTCTTTCTTATAGAGCTTCCCAAAGTGTCTCTCCTCCAGAAAACGCCCTCCTCTCCGGTCAGCTGCCACGCCACGGGTTTCTTCCACAGGGCAGCCATGCTGTTCTGGAGGAAGGGCGGAGAGGAGCCCCCTCAGGAGCCGGGAGAGATCCTGCCCAACCCCGATGGAACCTTCCAGATGAGCGCCGACCTGAAGCTCCCGGACACACCTGGAGATCTGAGGGAGTACCAGTGTGTGTTTCAGCTCTCCGGTGTCAATGAGGACATGGTCACCGTCCTGGACAGATACGCAATCAGGAGCAACGGTAAGACTGGACTCCCGGGTGATGAAGGTGGGAAACAGCCCTTTAGTTTCCCGTCAGCGTCCAGACATTCAGAGCCAAAGCTCCCATTTCTGGGATCACTGGTGCTTTTTCTTCCTGCTGAAGAATTCAAGTCAGGATCAGTCAAACTAAACTGCTCAACAACAATTCCAGTCTGTGAAACTTGTACTGTGTATGTGTGTGTGTGTGTGTGTGTGTGTGTGTGTGTGTGTGTGTGTGTGTGTGTGTGTGTGTGTGTGTGTGTGTAGATGGTGACTATTTGTGTTGTGTTTTGCTCGACAGCAAAGACTGGCATCATCATCCCCGTCGTCGTGGCACTGATTGTTGTTGCTCTGCTCGCCGTGGTTGCCGTTGGATACGTCCTCTATAAGAAGAAGTCTGGTGAGAGACCTCCACAGAGAGATGTTTGACTCGATGCTTCTTCACTGAAAAAGGCTCCGAGCCTCAGCCTCGCCATGTTGGGACACATTGTCTGCAAACTATTCTGGCAAAGCTGAATTCTCTCTCTTCTCTTTGTATTTCAGCCAAAGCTCCTCCGTCTGGTAAGTAAAGGCTGTTTTTGTTCAATTCTTTGAAACCTCAGCAGAATGGAGTTGTTCCTCACTCTTCAGACCCAGTGGAACACGCTCACCTGAACCTCTGTGAAATCACCAAAGGAGTGTTTCCTGCTGGGAAAAGACCCTGACACTTGTAGATTGGATCAGGACCCGGGCTAATTGTGTGTTTCTGACCTTCCCGCTTCCAGCAGCGCAGAAGTTTTCCAGAAACTCAATCCCGAATCTTCCTGCTCGTCCTGAGGGTCAAACCCAGCACTGCACACAGTGAGTTACTCCTGAAAGCAGCCCTCCAGGGTTTCTTGGAGACGTGGGTTTTCTTTTCTTTTGTCATCTTTTTCACATCTTTTTGTTCTTTGTGTCTCCTCAGGCTTTCAGATTAAATGGTGGAAGTGGCCGAAGAAAGGAGACGTCATCTTCAGTCCAGCCGTAAAGTCGGAATCACGAGTGGAACATCTAGAATGTAGTTGAACATTTTAACAGATTGTACGAATATTGTTTTGTGTTGCATGTTTTGTCATCTAAAAATGAGTCGTAGTTGTTGCAGCAGATGACCAGCAGAGGGCAGCGCTGTGCTGTTTTCACTGCATCGATGGGGGGGCGTTAACAGGACTTAACAAAATGAGGAAAAAAAAAAAGATCTACTGATATGGCCAGAGGCTGCACCCACAATCAAATTATACTAACCTTTAAAGTACATTGAAGACATATATTTCTAAATCAATCTTTTTTTTTTTTTTTTGTACTTCTAGCGGTATTTTTAACTGGTTTACTTTACCGTTGTTATTGTTTTGTAAACGCTTCTTCTTCGCCTTTTCCCTTCAGGGTCGCCACAGTGAATCAACCTTCTCCATCTAACATTGTTTTGTAAACGCCAGACCTGCATTACAGATGCGACCCTTGAGGAGCGTTTGACATTACTAGAACTGTTTGGGAACCAGCAGTGCATTTTAGAAAACAAATTCCTCTGTCTTCAATTAAACAAAAATAAATAACACAAAATGAACAAAGGCTGATTCCCTCTCTGAGTTACTGTAGAGCATGGTTTAGTATTGTTATTATCCAAAATATAAATCCCATGAGTCCAGCATCCAAAGAGACAGATTAGCAAATTGCTTCTTAGTTGTTCGAATAAAATAACGATTAATTTGATGGCACAAAAGTGTCAAAGTAAATTAACAGTGAAGCGGGCAGAGGAAGAAGAATTGAAATCCCGCTGAAACTGAACATGTAACTTAGAAATATGATCACTTTATTTCTGATTATATTTCACAGTAAGGCAGGAAAAAATTGGATTTGAAAGGAGAAATATGCCACCGCTTCCGAGGCCAGGCTTTGTTGCATTTTTTGACTCGGAATTATTTCCGTCACCTCACAGCAGCGCCGGCTGGCGGGGCAACAGCTGCAGGAAGATGAAAATCAATTGCACATTTTAAAGAGGAAAATGTAATTATGAATTGATCAATAATTAGAATAGAAATCCCCGCCCGTCCTGTGATTCTGATTGCAAAGACTCCTCATGCAGAATTAGTAGGATCGGAATTGTGAACTGATGTTACTGTCCCCTATGTTTGTGTTCCTGTGTGCGGCCCCCGGACACTGGTTCTCGGGGGCCCGCGGCGCGAAGAATGCCAGGGCAGCAGGAAAGACAGATGTCAGACACGCTCTCAGACGCACAGACAGAAATCCCAATCAATCAATACCCTTGTCATTGAGTAAAGTCTACTTCAAGTTCACACGTCCTCGGGGGCGTCTGCAGCCGGCTGCTCATTTTGTCCGGGGGTCGGCGGTGACCCCAGGGGCCGCCGCCTGCTGATTGTCCCCATGCAAATCAGGAGGGGGGAACCAATTCATTGTCGCACAATTCGATTAGACATCTGCATATTGAGCATCTGCACCCCCCGGGAAAATCTGCCAATACCTATCCGGCCCCGCCGGACTCTTCGGCCCCCCACCGCCCGACGGGGGTTGCGCCCCATGACCTCCGGGGCCAGTCCGCCCCCCCCTTGGCCCCCTCTGCACCCCCATCCCGTGACCCTGTCAGGCCCGGCTTCAATGCGTGACCCCGCCCCCAGACACGCCACGATTGGAGTTCAAGGTAAATGTCCCCTTTTTGTGCGTCTGCCCTTCCTGCCCCGTCCGGCCCTCAGCCCATAATCACATGCACCGCTCTTTTTTCAAATTTTTCCCACACACACACACACACAAACACACTCCTTTTTTTTAAATTACACCCCCCCTGTTCTGAGAAGATGCCTTAAAAAAAAAGCTTTCCTTTCTATGAAGCTTCTCCATTGTGATTCATTCCACTCGGACCATTTCCCCTCCTTTTTTGATAGCTCTTATTGATTCATCAGTCAGCGCTGGGAACAGCGAGCTGGCGAGCACGACAAGGCCAGAGCAACATGCATGCACGCACACACGCACACACACACACACACACTCACACCGCTGAAATTACGACGTGAGGACTGGAGCAAAATAGCGAGCCTCTTTTCTGCTGGTGGCTTCATTCAGATATTCTTAGGGGGCATCGGTTATGCCTTTTTTTTTTGTTTCAAATACTCTTAACAGACAGCAACGAAAGGAAATTGGATCAAACCCAGTGCTCGGAATTTTCACCCCGAATCAGGATCATCATAAATCTGACAACGAGCTTGATCTCCATAAAAATCCAGCGGTTGAATCCTTCACGTTTTCCTGTTGGTCAGAAAGTTCTTCCGTCGGATTAAGTTTACCCGCAGGTTTGGAGAAAAACCTGCCCCGTTTATATGCTTCAATACTGGACCCCGAACAATACTCTAGGAAAAGTATTCAAACCCCGAGAAAATTCCTTCGACCCCAGGAACAATACTCAGACCCCAGGGAAAGTACTCGGACACTTCAGAAAGTACTCAGACCCAATACTTTGAGACTGGAAATAATACTCAGACCCTGGGATGCAAAAACAACTTTGTCACTTGTAAAAACACTCAGATGGTTCCTCAGCTATAACCACAATTATACTCAGATATTGAACAAATACTGAGATGCTGAGAAAACTATTCAAGACACCGGGAACAATAGGACTGAAGACACATCCGATTTCAAGACAAAATGGCGCTGATGACGCCAAGAGACGGACGCTGAGAATCACATGATCCATTGAAGAAATGTGATTGGCCGAGAGGCTCTGGGATCAGAGTGAAACTGACGGCACAAGCGGTGGCAACAAAAAAAAAAGGAGGGAAATGAACATGTACCGGAAGTGGAGTGTTCAAGACGTCAATTGTCACAGTAAAACAGGAAGTCAGGAGAACACGGGAGTCCAAGGGAAATACTCACGGAAAGTATGAGATACTAAATTCTGTAAACACTTCACAACATATGCTGTTTAAAAACATGACCAAACATTAGCATCACCACGGCACATCTGAAACCTCACTTCATTTCAGAAAATGTACCGTTTTTTTCTCAGTCATGCCAGACAAGTTGAAGATTTTTTCGAAAGGGCCGTTAAGTGAGAGGAAGGAGATGCGCTCCAGCCAGAAAAAGGGCGTCCAACTGCGATCTTCAACTTGGCGAAAGGACCATTTTTGAGGGATAAAGTTCAGCACTGAGCTTACAGCGTGCACCGAACAGGCTGTGAACCGGAGGCCCTCCTGCCGAACCTGTTCTAAAAGGGAAAAGACGTTTGCGGAGAGCGGCGGTCGGGACTCAGTCACTCGTCTTGCCTCCATCAGACCCTCTTCTTTACGCTCCGTTTTTGGGATTTATCTTCTCCGCCGAGGCTCTGCAGACTGAAAGACATCAACCAGCGGAGTCTCCCGGACAGGGCGACGGACTCGGGCCCGATGGCGTCTGACCCTGTGCACGTGCGTCGGTTTGCGCGCCGCCCATCACTTTGAACCTCTCCTCTCCTGATTCTTGGCAGGAAGTGTGTGTCGGCGGCTCTCGCTCGTAAAACCTCACTTGGTCGCACTCCCAGAGTGCGCTGGCCGGGGCGCGAGGGGGAGGACAGAGCGCCTCTGTGTGGCACCTGATGCGAGGAGGACGCCGCGAATGTCAATAATGGCTCCGATGGAGGACGGGGTTCGCCGCCGGCCACCGACCGAAGCGGAAACCAAGTCAGATCTTTTCTTTAGCAGAACCAAACTAATGCCTGTCACCTGGCTTAAAAAATCAGCTCAATGTGCCACAGTGACCTCCTGACCCCTGGTCCTGGCTGGAGCACATCAGAGTTATCTACAGCTTCCACTTCATTCTCATTGACACTGACCTGATGTCCTCATAGAGGTGGCTTTTCTTTGCCCCTACTGGTGGCGGCAAAGCAAACGACCCGCAATCAGCGTAAAAACAATCTGGGGTCGCCCGGTCGGGAACCTCGACCCCTTGACCCCGACGCGAGGACTTTCACATCAGCCTTATTATAATTAATTCCGGCCTACGGCAGGTTAGACCAGAAAACCCGCTTCTCTGTGAAAATGTACTTTTCCTTTTAAATTCCCGGTCCTGGTGATCAGATTGTGGCCGTCTAAGGACGCGTTTCCTCCTGCCGACAACAGATGATGCCGTGCGGGTCTACTGGGGGGCGAGGAGTGGACAGAACCATAGTACTTTGATTTAACACCGATAATCCCTTGTCCCCAGACGAGGACCTCGGACCTCTCCTCATGGTGACAGAAGCCACCGGGGTCACGACCACCTGAGCGAAAATGAAGTGATCTGCCTTTTTTTTTTTTAAACCATGAAATCAGTGTCATCTGAGGACACTGGTTGAGTGAATATCGAAATAGATAAATATATCTTGTTCTATTTTATCCAGAAATAAGTTCTGGAACAGATGTTATAGAAAGGTGTGACAATGAGCGTGGTTAGCCAGTCAGGCGAGGTGTATGTTCTGTGTCGCTGAAACTGGGGGGACCAGAAAAAATGGTCTTCCTCAGAGACGGCGCCTCAAACCACTGGCAGATCCAGGCTGGAGGCTGATTGAGTCGTCAAAAATCCCGTTTGTTATGGAGAGCGCTGGAACCGGGCGCTCAGCGTTCTCCCATCAGGGTGTATTTGTAGCTACAACCACATCTTCAAAGGCCTTTGTGCGTCTTCCTATTGCCGTGTTCTGTGTCTGGCGGACAAAAGGTGTCAAGCGGAGCGGTGGACTCGTCCCGCCACGTCCTCCTGAGCCGGGTCCTAATCCTATTACGGCGGCTGTGGAGGAGTTAGGATTCTGAACCCGCTTCATCCTAACACACTCCGAGGGGGGTCCCCCCGTGTTCGCACGGTGTTCATGTGCGTGTGGATCTTTGCGTGTGTAATTGAATTGCAATCAAGGCCTTGTCCAGGTTGTCATAACATGTTATCCGCAGACGCGCTGGCCTGTGGGCCCGCTGTCGGCCCGGTTGGCTGCGGTACACGGGGACGTCTCAATCTGCAGTGTTTTCAACCCGCATGTGATGACGTTTCACTGCAGCTGATTCTGCTGGAGAATTGGAAAAAAATTAAAAAATCATACGTCACAAAAAACGTCCTTTTTTTCAGTAAGGTACACCAGTACTTTTCTACTCCCAAGACCATTAGACCTCATTAGAGAACCTTTGGCTAAGAGTACCAGTCCTTAATTTCTGTGTAAACACAGTCATAATCATGAAATGGTAAATACTGCTCCGAATATAAAAATAATAACAATTATTATTATCATTGTTGGTGTTGTTATATTTGATATAGTAATAAAAACAACAACAATAATAATAATAATAATAATAATAATAATAATAATAATAATAATAATAATAATAATAAGAAGAAGAAGAAGAAGAAGAAGAAGATATTGTTATGATTATTATTACATGATACTTGATAATAATGGACACATTAGACAGATTGATGTTTTTGATGTTTGATTTTTCGCTATGGGGTTATTTTGTTCTCTCTGCCTGACAAGAGGCCAAGGAGCCTCACAGATCCATGCATGACCACAACTGCTGTTTGTTCAATCAGACGATGGCTTTCAAAATCCAGGTTGATGTCCTGAGAGCATGCAGTGAGCAGTCAGCAAAACGCTGCCCGAGAAGACGAGTTAACTTGCGAAACAGCCCGCGAAAAAGGAGAATCCTTTTGCAATGACCAGAAGACTTCTGTAAAAACGCAAAGTGTGACATTGTCCTTTGTGCCTTGGACAACAAAATAAGCAGAAAAAAGCATAGAAATCTGAAAAAAAAACTTTGAGCTGCAGTGACTCAGCATGCAGCTGCAACCTCACTGCCACCGTTTTTTCTGTAGCTCAGCAGAAATCAGGGTTCTGGAAACCCAGGCTTCTGGAAATCCGTCCATGAATTCTCTTTCTATTGTTCACCAGCTGAACAAATCTCTTTATTTGTCTTTCGAAAATGCCTGGTTTGGAATTTTTTGTGTCTTTTTTCCCAAGTTTTGGGATTCACTTCCCTCCCCCTTGAATTTCAGCTGCTCTTATTGTCTCAGCGCGGTTTTGAGCTCAAAGCGACCGGAATAAAGCGCGGACCTGCGGCCCTTTGTTTTCCCCGGGTATCACTTATCCGCCGGCGGCCACACAGACCGCCGCGCACGCAGCGATCCGCCGGCCCTCAATGGTGCCATTTATGTGTACATTGACCGGAGTCAATTGGCTTTCAAATGCTGCGTGCGATTAGAGCGCGGTCGGTGCAGGCCGGTGCTGGGAGGGCCCCGCCGGACGGGGCTCAGGGGCCCCCTGGCGCCGCCAACCCCGTGGCCCCTCTCGCTCCCCCTTCACCCACTCCAACTCCACTTTGGGGTTTTTCATCTTGCCGCCAGTTCAATGTTACTGTCCGGCGGTGTCCACTCCGCCGGCGTCTCCCTCCCCGCCACCAAAAAAATAAAAATCAGAAGAAAGGAGGCGAAAGAGAAAGAAAGAAAATCCGAACCTTTCCCTCCTTCTATTCTCACCCCCGGCCTCCTCTTGTGTGCTGTCCAGCTGGCTGTGACCCTTGACCCCGTGACCCTCACTCCTGACCCCTGGACCCGTTCCCACGCCACGCCTTTTTGTGTCCACCTCGCCATGGCAACACCTTGGTCACCGCTGCTGCCACGGTAACAGATGGACAGGGGCCTGGAAATAACTTCATTCAAACCCGCCCGGAGTGCGAGCACCATGGACAATCTGCCCTTAGCCCCCCTCCTCCTTGCTGTTTCACACACTTACACATACTTGGACACACACACACACACACACACACACACACACACGGCGCCCCCAAACCCAACTTTGACACCTCCTGTGCCACATTCAAACACCCCAATCCCCTTGGACTCGTTCCCTCAGCAGGGGCCTCTGGGCTTCGGGGCCTGATAGAGTCATTAACACACAGATCCTGGATGTGTCCTGGCGTGGACACGGCCAGTACACGGCATAAGAATAAGACGCCGCTGTTCACGTCTAGAGGAAAAAATAAAAGGGAGCTCCCAAAGCCGGCTGGCTCTCACTGCTGGTATTTCTGGTTTCGGGGCGAAGGAGCGTGAACTTCATCGGCGGGCTGTAATTATCTCTCTTTGCCTTTTATGAGTCCAATTGTTTTCTCACATCCTCCGATGAGAAAATGAGGCCGGGGGGAGGAAGAGGAGGAGGAGGAGGAGGAGGAAGAGGACGGGGGGGGTTAGTTGTAAAGGCACAGAGCAGAGCAGCGGGGGATCTGTTTGCTAACTCAGAGACAAACGGCAAACTGAATGGCATTGCTGCGGCGCTCTGTACGGTGCAGCAGGAAAATGAACTGCAACAGTTTTGCTGCTAATCAGTAACTAACCTCGAAACAAGGTTGTGTGTTTTGTGTCCATCTTTTTTTTTCCTGAGGAGGGGCGCTGTGGGGGGGTGGGGGGGTGGGGACTGTGGGGAGATTAAAGGGGGACAGTGTAATTACTTGCACTGAAAGGGGTCCATACGGTTCAGAGGAAGAGGTTTGTCTTTGTGGAGGAGGGTCGGCCTCACTGCGTGCGGCGGGCAAACAAGTAAACAAACAAGATGGTGGCGGGACGCTACTCCCGCCCGGGTTCTTCCACAACCC
>CAAKHD010013713.1:3343-25058 GCA_901007705.1 Fistularia tabacaria | reverse complement strand
TTTCCGGGGGGGAGAAGAGAGAGGGGGGGGGGAGAGAGAGAGAGAGAGAGAGAGAGAGAGAGAGAGAGAGAGAGAGAGAGAGAGAGGATAACAAAAGTACACTTTTTGGAGGGAAAAAGGAAAGTTGAGATCTGTGTGACGGGATCGCCTAACGCCTCACAGCACGAGTGGTGTAAATTGGTGAGATTTATAGATCGAAAGCTGCAGGATGCAACAACTCAGTCTGGGAAATATGTATGGAGCAAAGAAAGAGGAGCAGAGAGAGAGGGAGCGGGAGAAAGAGAAGGAGAAGGAGAGCGGCGGAGGGCGGGAGGGAGATCAAGAGCGAGGGAGCATTAATATGCTAATGGCCTGAGTGAATGCACAACAGGCCCACTGACCAGGCTAATCACTAGTGGACACACACTGCGGCTAATCCCTCACGCCGCGCTCGCACACACGTACAGATACACACACACACACACACACACACACACACACACACACACACACACACACACACACACAAACACACTAACACACACACACACACACACACACACTATTACACGAATATCAGTGACATATTTTTTGTTGGTAGTTCAACTCCAACACTTCTGGACCCGAGGTGAAAAGGTCCACGACCGCTTTTTTACCGTATAGTTTCCTAAATGAATTCAATGGACGACATGAAGGCTTATATTCAAAATAAGCGAAATAAACAAAAACAATGCAAACTACAAATGAATAGAATGATAATGCAATGTGAAGTTGACAAGTGATCCTTAAAGATTTAAACTTTGTAGTTTGTCTGTTGCCTTTAGGCTGCTGTTTTAATGTATTTTAATGTGTTTTCTGCCTCAGTGAATTACTGTGTGTGTGTCTGTGTGTGTGTGTGTGCACATATGTGCGTGTGTGATGAATAACAACATGTCTGCCAGTGTAAAATTGCATACTGAAAATAAAGGTTTGACAACACGTGTGGTTTTCATTATGGTGGCTCGTCCTTGAACAATTCATACAGAAAAACAAAACAAAATTTTTTTTCTTCCTTGAGTTCCTTTTTTTAAATCCATCTATTCATTACAGGTATCTTTAATCCAAGACGTGCAGTTCCCAGCTGGATAGAATCAGGAAGTCATACCCACTTAAAGAAAATCAAATATTAAAAAAATTGGAAAATTAAAAACCACTTTAGTTGAATGACAAACACAAGCTACACTAAGAAAAAATACAACAAATGCTATTATGAGTTATACAAACAAAAAACTGTGAAAAAACACATTCAAAATAAAATGGAAGAAAAAAGGTTAATTAAATGTTGATCATTCATAGACACTTAACATATATATCACTCACAATATGATTTAATAATACAATCATGCGCAGCCTCTCACCCGATGACAGCTGGGATAGGCTGCTGCCCACCCGCCACCCTGAGCGCTTTAGATAATGAATAAATGAGCTTCCATTTGCTTCACAAGCAAAAAGAAATTGCACAACAAGCTTGGACATGATTTCAATACAATTAAAACTGATTAATAATTTCACATTTTCATACGTATTTGGATCAAAAGTGAATTCTGAATGTGATATCGTGTGTAAATAATAAATGACCCAATAATGTATATGTTTTACACTTTTCATTCTGCAATCACTGCATGGCTCTGCAGGTAGGGTTTACGGAAAAAATCACAAATGAAGCGCTGTGGATTGTGTGTAATGCCATTCCAGCCCCCTGGATGGTGGTGAAGGACAAAGGAGGAGCCCTGACAGAGAGTGAGAGTCAGCTGGAGGGTGGAGGGTGGAGGGTGGAGGCCTCTCACCCAGACACGCTCGTTGTTGTTGTTGTTCCTTTTCTCAACACTAGAAGGCTCCCTTCCAAACGACCCCTGATCATCTGATCGGAGCGGTGGCTGTTATGGACGCCACTGATCCATTTCTACAGACGGTGAAAAGAAGCACGTCCACGAACGAAGAAGGAGACTACGATCCTCCTGATTTCTGATCCTTTCCTTGTAACTGCTAACTGTTTTCCTGTTTTTTTGGCAGATGTCGGATGCGTGTCAGGCCATTCATTGGCCAATGACATGTCATTTCTTGTTGATTTTCCAGGGTGCGCTCACACTGATTTAGAGAAATGCCTCTGCAGATTTTGAAGGTAACAATTTTCCTGTCGACTTACGAAATTTTCCTGTGATTTTGAGAACTGTTGGGTCAATTTCCAGTCACTACACAAGGTCATTTGCAAAAAGAAAATCGATGGTTTTGTTTTTCTTCATGCCTTTTTTGACAGCTACTTGCTGCCTTGTTCCAGATTATTCCCTTGAGTTTCGGGTCATTTCGAAATATTGTATTAAGTATGACAAATTGTTTGTGTACTCGTTGTGATCAGTAGAATTCTCTGTGTAAAACAAGCGAATTCCATGTTTTTTTCAAGGTTTGTCAAGGAACTGTCAGATCATTTTTTATGTTTTTACACAGCTAATTTTCTTTTTACTCATTTCATCCCTTTTCCTTCATCATATTGAAAACCATTATATGAATTTGCGGGGGTAAACAGAGATGTGGAAGTAAGCAGGAACTAATGGCCAAAAAAAAGAGATGCGGAGAATATGAAATTCTTTTATTTTGATTCTTTGATTGACAACGATCCATGTCATTCAAACTTTGCATGGTAATCCCAGCCGCAGCGGACTTGCCTCGGCTGTATCCTCCTCTTTTGAGAAGGAGAGAGGGATTTGTGTAAAACATAACGACAGGAAGCAGTGAGGCTGCTCTGCACGCCGGTGGCCGCAAGTAACCTCCCCTGCAACTGACACACTGAGCTGAACTTGTCTTGACCTCTTGACCCTCCACTGGATGTGTCTCCCTTTACTCAGAGACATGTGAGGCAACATGTCCCACGCAACCCCTGCTCCCGCGCGGGGGAGCCCCAGCCTTGCGGCACCGTGTCGTTGTTGTTTTCGTTGCAGCGATTCGGAGCCGATGTTGCAGCTGCAAGAGAGCACTAAGCCAAATCCTCCAACATCATCATGTTTTCATCCATGCAGGGGGGAGGGAGGGTTGACTGCGAGGCAAAGTGGGGGGGGGGAGAGACGGGCACACACGGGGCCTAGTCGCCACATCTTTTTTTTTTCTTTCGAAGAAGCTGCGCCGCTAAAACGTCAGTAATCCGCCATTTGTTTTGGATTTAATAGACATTGAACGGGAATCCGCGTCCCGTGTGCGGGGCGAATGCGGGGGAGGCGAAACAACCCTGAACTGTTAGCTCTTTTGCTGTCTCCGGTTGCATTCAGGCTAGTTGGCTAGCTAGCGAGCGAGATAGCCCAGAGCTTGTTTTGCCAACTTAATGAAAAACAGCACAAGTCGTGGGAAATGAGGATTTGACGGCATGTATCGCGCTTTGCGGAGAGTGTGAAAATGCATTTTGGTGGTTTATTTAGTGCCGTGATAGGGCTGCTAGAGCAAAGCAGTTAGCTGAACGGTGGGTACAGACGTTTTAGCTGTTTGCTAGTTTACGAGCTATGTGGCTGCTAACGTTAGCTTGCACGAGCGTTGATGTGTTGCCATATGTCTGCGCCCCATTTCTGTTTGTTTGCATTTTTGGACTCATTCTATAAATTAAAACGACACATCCAGGCGTAATAGAGGCAGCATGTCAATTTTGCTTCATAACAATCGCTGCCCTGGATAGAATGGGGAAACGATAGGCTGACATCAGCTGAACAGCTGGCTGCTTTACAAATTCCTCCCTTAAATGCCCCGAAAAGCATCAAATCCACGTTAATGCACATTCCCGTCGGCTGTCAAGAGAGCACGCCGCCGCGGTCCTCCCGAGCCGTCCGCTCATGGCTTTCCACGGTCAAAAGGGTGTTTTGTGCGGCGCGAACTAACGCGGAGTTCTCTTCCTCCCCCCCTGTGCTGGAATTTCAGAGCCGTTTTTGGTTTCCCCTAACGACTCGGGCCCGGGCCTCAGTCCGCGGTCTGGAGTTTGGTAGCGGGCTGCAGACGCGCAGGCACGCCGGCGTGCAGCAGCCAGCCGGCCCCCTGCGCTCCGGCCAGCATCATGGGCGACAGCAGAGGTGAGGAGAATATCACATCTTCAGCTGCGACACTCTCCCGGCGATAACACCCTGGGGCGAAACTGATGCCAGACTACAGCTGTTGACTTTTGCTGCAGCTGTGGTACAGTTTTAATTTTGTGGCTGCCGTTTAGAGAGCAGGCCTATGACAGACACGGGTTTTGATGAAGATCGGTCCCATCCAGAACACAGAAAAACAGACGGAAATCCAAATATCACACCAGTGTTACAGAGTCGTCTCCAAATTCCTCTGTCGCAAAGTAAGTCTTGTCATAATTTGGATTATTTCACTAGATTACACTTCAAAAGGATCACCCGTTGTGCAGCCGTTAGAGATCCAAAGATTGTTACATGCTTAATACTCTATAATTTTTCATTGTTACCATGGTACCTGACGTGACATTGTGATTGTCTTGAATTTAAGATTAAGAAAGTTGAAACAAAAATAATAAAGCTTCAATTCTTTGTTGTGGATGCAAACGATTCGCACGCCTGACCCCTCATATTTTTCTCTGTAATGAGGTGCATTGGTGACCAAATCTGTGAAATGCTTGAGTGATAATGTGCTCGAGTTCACTGTCTAATCAGGATGCCGTGACATTTGAAAATACCGATACTCCCCGTATTTCAGGTATAAGACACCCGATGTATGTTGTCAGGAACTGTTCAAATACATCTCGGACTTTTTACAGTTGAGCACCAATGCATTTGCTCCCTGATCTACCCGGTGTTGTATGCTGTCAGAAGCCAACTGTCTGCAAAATGTGAAGGAGCCAATTATTACCAAGCTGCAGACTTTTCATGTACACCTCAGTGGACGGGACAAAGGTCCGCCAGTGATGATTATAAAAAAACAAGGAAGACAGATTATATTATTTCATTAACAGTGAACGCTATGTAGGCGCTCTGAACATTGAAAAAGTAAATACTAAAATTAACAAGTAAGTCACAATTTTAAAACGAGACCAGCATATTGTCAGATGTTTGTCCATCTTTTTATCTGAGCCAAATTGTTCATTTTATAGCACGGGTTGGTAAATATCTTATTTATCACTCCTGCTGTCACCCCTGGCCTTAATTTGCACGCTGTTACTACACCTTTATTGTTCACGCTTTGTCAAGGTTCCCATGTGTCCCGGAAAATCAGGGAACCAAGAAAACGTTTGACCAGTCTGAGAGACAAATGAGTGGGAAAAAAATAAAACAAAATGCCATGGAAAAACTCTGTGTTTCTCTGCAAACAAAGCATTACTTTGGCATTTAATTTTGTAATTGTAAAACCAGTATGGACAAGAGCATGACTTAACTTTTAGAGAACTGCCTTGAGATTTACATTTTTATCCATTAAGTTTCTATTATTCCGTTGACATGGTGACTGAAGGAAGAGTTGAATTAGGAGCTGAAGAATATGTCAGGGAAAGATCACTGCCTGTTGTTCCTGCACTGTTATTGTCGAAAATATCCTGGAAAGTCTGGGAAAATGATGATAAGAAGACACCGGGAAGCCTGCAGGCCTCGACAGTTAATCAGATTTGAAGTCTCCTCTCTGTCTTTCTTAGACAGAGGTAAATACCAGCACCTCGGCTCACTCAGAGATTGAGGATTTTCCTCTACGTGCGACCGATATCTAAGTCTAGTATGTTGAAGTGGTCTGGGGTTTGCCAGCTCTGACGTCAAACAAACCGCTTCCTGCTATAAAGTTTGTCTGAAGTCTGTAGCAGCAGCAGCAGCAGCAGCACAACCAACTCATTTCCAGTATCTGAAACAGTGGCTGCGTTCTGGCAGGAGAAACGTGCAGCAGTAGCAGCGCAATGCAGTAACACACTTAAAACTAGTTAAAACAAGTCTAAAGTGTCTTCAGTTTATGTAAGTCTCATCATCAATGGCTGTCCAGGTTTCCTGTAATTGTCAGAACCCAGGACAAAAGCACAATGCTCAGCTGGAGAGGTTTGGTCCCAATTGTCAAACACAAAACTGTTCAACGGTGGAAGTATTTCACTTCCTGTATGCAGGGAGATGCAGTTATTCACAAGTTTTCAGGAATCTGCCTGCCCTTCTCCACAGCCTTTTCAAGTTGTGACGCAGGCTGTCTTAAATCGGACGGCGGTGGAGCAGAGGACAAAATAGTCCTGCCGGTTCGGTGACAGAAAGGGGTGGTCCCATTGCTAAATCGCCCTCTGTGTGTGTGAGACAGACGAAACTGAAGTGGCCCACTGATGCGAGTTCTGCTGCTGTGTTCTTGCGTTGTGGCTCTTCATAAACCTACGTTTTTTGCGTTCTGTGTTTTCAAACTGACTCGTCACATTCTGAATGGGGATAAATTTGGACCTTGAGACCTGGCCTCAGAGCCCTATCTCTGTTTTTTCAGATTCCCGGAGCCCGGACAGCTCGTCGGTGTCCTCCCCTCCGTCGGGCCAGCGCTCCCCGCCTCTGGTCCCCTCGGCAGCGGCCTCCATGACCTCGCTGCCTCCCATCACCACGGCTGGGGTCAACAGCCCCATCAGTAGCATTGGCTCCCCTTTCTCAGTCATCAGCTCCTCCCTGGGCTCACCCTGCCTCCCGGGCACGCCATCGGTGGGCTACGGCCCCATCAGCAGTCCACAGGTGCCGGGCAGTGGCGTTTGGAAAATTCTTGCTAACAAGCGTAACAGCTGACAAAGCTCTGTACACAAAGACAGAAGGAAAAAAATAGGTTGAAAGTGTTGTTTTGCAATGTAAGAAGAAGAGTTTTGGCCACGGTATGATTGACATTAAGATCTGAAAGTTGGGATGTAATTGTTGTAAGACCTGAATTCTAGTCTTAAGGTACCAGTTTGAAGGCTGTTAATATTAGATCCAGCTGCTCTTCAGGATTTACTTTGTCCAACTGCATCTGCATTTTCATATTTTTTTTTCGCCAAAGAAGACTGAAATGACCGGTTTGGTCCTTGTTTCCTCCAGATCAACTCGACTGTGTCCATGTCGGGACTTCATGCTGTGAGCAGCTCCGATGACGTGAAACCCCCTCTGGGCTTGAAGCAGCTCTCGTCCCACAGCCCAGGACCAATGCTTTCCCAGAAACGCCTCTGTTCCATCTGCGGAGACCGGTCCTCCGGTGACTACTCCTTACATATTCCCTCCGACTCCTGTTTAAAGTTAACCCTGATTGTCCGCAGCTCCTCTTCAAAAATCCGCCTTCTCATTCCCTTTTCTATTTCTCCTCTCTTCTTTCCCCCGCCAGGTAAACACTACGGTGTTTACAGCTGTGAGGGTTGTAAAGGTTTCTTCAAGCGTACTGTGCGCAAAGACCTGACCTACACCTGTCGGGATAATAAAGACTGTATGGTGGATAAGAGACAGAGGAATCGCTGCCAGTACTGCCGCTACCAGAAGTGCCTGGCAATGGGCATGAAGAGAGAAGGTGAGTCCGCACATGAGAACACCCAACGCTGTCTGTGGTGCAGGCTTTCAGCTCCTTTTGCTCATGACCCCAGGAAAGGAAGGAAGCTGCTAAACCTTGCATCTTCCACAGAGCGCCTCTTTTAAAACTTGCTCTGCTTTTTAATATTTAAAGGACCAAAATGTTCTTCATGTAGATGAAAGCTCTTTTTAAAAGAAAAAAAAAAAGTGGCCACAATCAGCGGATGGAATCTGCCCAGCCATCACTGATATTCCGTTTCTTCTGAGGATTCACTTGTGTTTTACACAGCTGAGCTGAATGCAGGGCGGCTGGATTTGCATTAGAGTCTCACCTTTGCAACAGGATGTGTGTTAAAATGCCTGTCCATTGCTCCTGAGAACCATTCAGAAACAGTTCGCAGGCAGCCCCCCTGGATGGAAGGGTACACAGACAGAAAAGCCGTCTGTAGTGTTTGTATGGATTTTGAATTGAGTGTGTGGGAGGTGGACAATAGTTATGATACACGACAGCAAACATAGATCGGTTTCAGGTGGTCTTCAAGGGGTGCAGGTTCCAGCACCTACTGCCCCTCAAACCACATATTGATTGGAAAACAAAAATGAGGAACAACGGGAAGGAGCGACAAAAATTGTAATTTGCTATTTTCACATATTGGATTTAATTGAAGCAGTGGGACTGCTAATGTGTGCTGCACTTTTAGAGACCATTTTCACATCACGGCTGAACACCGCGTCGACAAAATGTGAGCGAAAGCATCAGAAAATGATAATTTTTATCCTTCGTCATTTTTTGAGTCGTCAGACTGTGCGGTATTTTGTTCTGGGTCAAACAGATTTTTTTTTGCCAGCCTGGCACGGTTTAAATTTGGTTGCATTCGGGCCATTTTGAGCTCCCTTTCGAAGATCCCGAAATTTTCACAGATTACATCAATGATTTTGCGGAAGCTCTGGGGAATCATTAAACACAATTTTGTTGCTCTGTTTGCTTTCTTCGAAACATTCATTTCAGGATGGATTTGCCACTGTCTTTCATCAAACCCCTTCTGACGGCTCTTCCATATTTGCTTGAGAAATTACACCGTTACTGTTGCACAGCTACTTTATCATTACGGTCTCTAAATCCATCCCATTCTCCTCGCCAAGTAATTAATGTCCCGTCATCTGCTGCATCTAAAATGATGCAACCATAAGAAAGTCCCCCCCTTTTTTAAGGGTTGATGCAGTAATTGAATCCTGGTGATCTCTGTCCGGTCATAAAAAGAGAATATTCATAGCGCTGCTAATATTTCCTGGGTGTATTAAAAGGGCCGCCAGGCCCCTCTTAACACTCCACCTGGAGGACACTGACGGGCGTCACTCTCACACCTCGTCTGGCAGTGTTTAAAATGAATCTTTGAACACAATAGATATCATGTAGCCACAGTTTATCCCTCTGGAGCTACATGCTTTATTATCCAGGCGAGGCAGATGTCTGACTCCTGAAATGGATAACATTCACTATTTTTGGAGTGGCAAAAATAAACTGCTTTCAAACAGCATTACATTTGCCACACGATATATCGGGCGTAATGTTTTGCAACCAAAGGTCCAATGAATGGGATATCGACCTGTTAAAGGTCCATAGAATCCAACTGGTACCTCTTTCACAACTTAATTATTAATTCTTTGTCGTCAGTGAACAAATTGAGCTCCGACCATTCACGGAATGGTTTTCAGTGTTTTGATTTTGCATAATAAGGAAACAGCAAACAGACAGATCCAGATTTAAAAAAATGTCACATGGGAATGAAATGGGAATCAGTTCCGAGTTAAAAGGGGTTTAAAGTCAGTGTCCTGCAAGGAGACTGTCACTGGCATTCATGGCAGAGTTCACTGCGTGTTTGACAAACACACCATGATTTCATTGTGTGATTGATGAAGCTGGTATCTAGAGTTAAACAGAAGCCTGCAGAGCACAGCCTGGAGGAGACATTGACTCAGGACACTCAGACACTGACATGCACCTCTGCTGTTTCATGTCAGTGTCTTCTTACTGAAAGTCATGCCAGATCCACTTTAAGCCAATGAGATTATCCGGTACTGAGGCTACTTTGAGTAGAACAGAATAGGTAAGACCTGACTGAGATTCCCGAAGATCACTGCAAAGGTTTCTGGAGATTACTATAATGCTTTATTTAATCCCACTTAGATTTATGGTTACCTTGTGCTTGGATAGTTACTCAAGTGTCCACTGTTGTGGTTGTACAAATGACTGCACTCTTGCTGGGTTCCTGTTATTGGAGTTGTTGGTAAGCGCATTTGGTAAAATCTGCTTGTGGCAGATAAAACCCCCAAATCCCTGTCTCATCTTTTATGCCACATCTTAAAACACTGTCAGTTTCCCTCCAAATCTATATAAAAAAAAAATCTAAGTTTCTGCTTGTTGTGCCTTTTTTTTTTTAATCATTTATTTATATCATTTGGACACGTCACAGGAGTTTGGAGAAGTTGGCCGTTGCTTTGGTTCCTTTTAGCAATACAGTGAAACTGGATGGTGTTTGTTGCGTGGTCCTACAAAAGCTATATGATGAATAACAATCATAGACTGGAAAATCTAGACTTTGACCTTCTCCCAAAGTCAAGGCCATGGTTCTCCTGGTTTCCTGTCATTCCTCCAAAACTTGTAAAGGTTTTTGAAATTGTCATTTGCCATTTTTAAATACCAAAATTATAGTCGACATCAGTTCGAAGAATAATTAACTGCATTATTGCTCAAAAATGTCACGGCCGGGAAGACACCAAGCGGTTGTGAGACCAGACTTTTGCCAAACAGACCTCAATTCCATCAGAGGCTTTTTTTTCCGCTAGCATTTTGTTTATTGTAAAGCTGTTAATTATCATAAAGGAAAAGTCTGCACCTGTTTAAATGCACCTTCCCATAAGCGACAGCAAGTGGGAACAACTTGAAAGTGCTCTTGTGCATGATCTGGAGTAACAAAGCCATGATTTCACAAAAGAGGCATTCTTTTAGATTTTTTCCCCCCTTTTTTTTAAATCTCTGTGATCACGAAGTATGCAACACCGTTCCAAAGTCTGTTTTACAGAAACCAGAAATTTCTGTGTTACACATTTAAACATCACAATGAAATGAAGGAGACACATGAATAGATCTGCAGGAATTCTACTTTTTTTTAAGTGCATTGTCCCTTTAAATTAGTGAATTGCACAGCCAATATTTAGATATCCCTTAAATTCTGACATCAGAGATATATTTCTATTGAGACTTGGGGGGATAAGAGACTGAACGAGTGCAAAGTGGTGGAGAGGGAGATGGGGGTGGGCAAGCCTTGGAAACACTAACCCCCTTTCCCCCTCTCTTCCTCTTTTTGTCCCCCCCCCAAACCCCCCCTCCCTCCTTCTGTAGTGGCCAAGATGAACGACAGATGTAAGGAGAAGAGGGAGGGAGGGGTGTGTGTGTGTGTGTGCGTGTGTGTGTGTGTGTGCGTGCGTGTGTGTGTGTGTGTGTGCGCGCGTGCGTGTCTGAGTGAGTGAGAGGCAGAGATTTCTTTGCACATCATTGAGGAGCAGCTGATCTAAAATGTTCCCCAGAGACCGATCAGGATCAGGGGCTGTTAGCCAGACCAAAGTGCTTTTAATCACCCGCCCGCTCTCACACTTCCTTCCCAGGCAGGTGCCTGGGCGAGTGCAGTCTCAGCTTTTGTCTTTAGCCTCCTTGAGGACACGGTGGAAACCGTTATGATCGTCCTCCTGGCTGCCAAAGCGCCAGGTTCCCGTCACGAGCAGACGATGTGGCCAAACGTCCTCTTCCCGAATCAAATAGGGAGAGCGACCAGCACGGCATGATGGTGGCATGAAGTAGATGAAAGGTTTTCCAAATGTTTCTTTTTTCCATATGAAATGCAGCCACTTGGGTTTGAATTTCAAGCATAGTCTTGTAGTTGGAAGACAGGCTCACAAAAAGCCAGTCATTAAAAATGTATAAAAGACATTTTCTCAATATTAACATTCCTGTGACATCAACTTAATTTCAGGTTTTGTTTTTTCTTGATTTCTTTATTATCATCTCAGTGATGCTTCCCCACCTGCAGCGATATCTTTATTTTGTAAAGTTAAGGTGCTGGACCTTTTCTTTTTCTTTTTAAACGAGCAAAATGCATCTTAATTTAACCTAAAACTCCAAAGTACGTGTATCACTGCAGTCCAGACGGACGTCCGTATTTTGTTTGCCTTGAATTTATTCATCCCTCTCATGCTCAGAGTAGATGTGCAGCTTCACGGCCATGGCATTATCTCAAAGTAACAATGTTTTTTTTTCATGAGATAACAGGGTGCTGAAAGCCTTGGTTGAATGAAAGCGTTGGTGAAATGACAGCGCTCCCTCTCCCCACGCCTGCAGAGAAACGCTCACCAAATCCCAATGAAAAGCACTAATGCAGCTGGAATAGATCCGGATAAAAACGAGCAGAATGAACCTTTTTGTCGCGGTGGAAATTCAGAAACCTACAAAAGTGACCGTGAATACAACCATAACACTCGTGAAAATTTAGACCGGAGCTCAATGACGCTGTGAGATAAAACTGCTCCTCCTGCTGAAATTTTTTTCCCCTGGATATAAGTTCATTGGCACTGATGTTTAATGCAGCTCCGCCTGTTTATATGGAGGCTTTCATTTTTGATTTTTTTTTTTCATGATTAAAGGTCAAATGACCTTAAATTATGTTTTTCTTTACTAGTTTTTTTTAATGTTAGTAAGAGGCTAAGGTCTATCCAGATTTCAGAAGGTGAAATTACGTTTCACCACTTCAACCAGTGTGAAGTTCTTTTGTTCTGATCAGCAGCATCACTTTTTTTAGCTCGGCCCTCTGGAAAGCACCCAGCCAGGCTGAGAATACCTCAGGATGTGCAACATTCCCTGGGTTGTCTTGTTTCGTCGATAAGACAATATTTCAAAATGAACAAACCCCCTGATCACAAGGGAACAATGATCTGACAATGGAGAAGGACTGACCAGTGAAACACCTCAAGGTTTGCTGGAACATAAAGCAAGAAATTACCTAAAAATGAGCAGAAAATTTGGGTATGAATAACTTTGAAAATTACAAAGACATCAAACAGATCATTTAAAAAGGTGGCCAGCGGTTACTCGAGAAGATGTGATGAAATTTAAATTTTGTTATCATTAAAAACTATCTAAGAGTAAGAGGAAAAGAGAAACACAAAAATAATGCAAAACAGAATCCTGACAATTAGGAGTTAGTCATGTTGTTTTACTGTGAGGCCAGCAATAGTGTGAAAGACAGCGTGAAAGTTTTTGACCTTGTCATGGACTGTAGACACGACTTCTCTTCCCCTCTGTCTCACACATTTGTCTCTTCTAATCTCCCGTCCCTTCTTTGCCTCTTCCGTTTGTCTTCCTCCCTCGCTCCTGCCGCTGTCCTTCCACTGCCGTCCATCTCCCCTCATCCTCCCCTTCGTTGACTCACCTGTCCTGCTCATCCTGCTTTTTGGGTTGTCTTTTTTTCCATCGTGCTGGCACCCCATTGTTTCCTTGCACTATTTTTCGCCTCTGTTCTTTCACCTTGACCTCCCCTTATTTATTCACCTCCCCCTGGACTCTTACTTCTCCCTGTTCCCTTGGCCTTCCTCACCTTTATCCTCCGCCGTGCCTCCCTGTCTCGGCAGCCGTTCAAGAGGAGCGTCAGAGGAACAAGGAGCGAGAAGGCGAGGTGGAGTCGACCAGCGCCGTGAACGAGGAGATGCCGGTGGAGAAGATCTTGGAGGCTGAGATGGCCGTCGAGCAGAAGACGGAGCTCCATGCAGATGGAAGCTCAGGCGGCAGCTCTGTGAGTACATCGGGGCGAGATCTCAGGTGATCCCTTCTGGGGTTTTCAAGTTAACCCTTACCATGTTATATTGAACACATTTCAAGAACATTTCCCTGGAGACCAGACAAATCATGTGACCTTGGTTTAATTCCAGTCGGTGGACCTGCCAGCTCAATCCAACCGCCTAAAACAGCTGCTGCCACTTATTTGCATGTCCGTCACTCTGCTTGGTTGTTGTGTGGAAGGTTTAGCCAGTTGTTTCCATCGCAGTGTGTGGTCTGGGGCCGTTGTTTTTAGCTCACTGGGAAACTGAAATCCTCACCTTGTCGCCTGGGTTTGATGAAGCCAGGCTGTGGAATGAAGTGCTGTATTCGGATATCTTCTCCCCGGGGAATTCAGTAACACCGGCTGGAACAGGTCGCTGTCTCTCCTCGGACCGATGACATTACCATGTCTTCGCAGCCCAATGATCCAGTTACCAACATCTGTCAGGCAGCGGACAAGCAGCTCTTCACCCTGGTGGAGTGGGCCAAGAGGATCCCGCACTTTTCCGAGCTGCCTCTGGACGACCAGGTTATCCTGCTTCGTGCAGGTAAGCAAGATTTTTTTTTTCCCTTTTTCCTTTCTTTTTTCAACATTTTGCACAGCATCCAACGTGAAGTGGGTATTATTTTGATACTTGAAGCTTTTGCTTGTGTGAATTCAACACCCGAATCAAGAATATCGATTGTGCAGGCAGTGCATCCACACTCTGGTAGAAATTAATTTGTGTTATTGGTTACAAACTAATGAGAGCAGATGATAGCAAACAGTTCTTTTCTCCATCTACGGCACTCAAGGAACAAGTAAAATGCCGTAGAGACTAAGAATATTTATGAATTCAATTGGAAACTCCTGACTCTTGGACAGGTTGGAATGAGCTCCTGATTGCGTCGTTCTCCCATCGCTCCATCTCTGTGAAGGATGGCATCCTACTGGCAACCGGCCTTCACGTCCACAGGAACAGCGCGCACAGTGCAGGTGTGGGCGCCATCTTTGACAGGTAATGCAGGCGCACACAAAAACACCTGCTGTTGACACATTTAAACCCTGTTTTCCACCACATGGTATCAGCTCGGCTCCATTTTATCCCCTAACGTCGGTTCTCGCTGCATTTTTTTGCCCCTTGTCTCTGTCACAAAAGGTATATTTAACTCACTGTCTTGTTTCTCCTTGTCACTTATCTGCATGTTTCCTTCATGCCTGAAAAAAAGAGAGAAAAAGCCAAGTGTAAAATCTTGGTTACTTATTTTTCAACTACAGCCCCCAGAAAACAAAAACAGCAACGTTATGTTATGGATTTAAGGGATTTTGATTTTTCGATTTCATCAGATGACCGAATGAATAGTACTTCATTTAAAAAAAAAAAAGGACGCTTTGACGTCCGTAGTCAAGACTGACCTCCCCGCACCATTTAAGTAAAAATCCTGGAAAAAAAGTTTTTTTGAAAAACCAGTGCAGACTGTGGACTGTTTTTCCTTTTTTTGCTCGAAACCTCGAAGACGATTATCTGAATTTAATAGCTGTGGTCAGGGACCGCCTTGTAATAGAGAACCTGAAGAGCGGCGGTGAGTCGAGTCGATACCATGCGGCGGGAAAAGGGGACAACATGGCAATGAACTTCTGATCGAGTGGCTCGCCCACCCGGGAGGACATGACACCACCTCAGAAAGCAATTACATTCAGAGGATATTTTGAGCACCATGGGATGTTAGGTTGTTCCTCAGAGTTCCCCGCGCTCCTCTCTGAGACTCAAACTGAGTCAGATCCCTGCCAGCAAACAGGACTTGGGCAGTTAGTCTGAAGAATCACAATGCTTTCTAAATTTCAGGACTTTGCGTGCCTCAGTTCTAAAAGCAAAGTCAAACGTAACCCATCCACATGCATTTCCTTGTCTCTGATGGTTTCACGCTCTGCTCTCTGTAACCCAAAAGTCACTCGTTGTTCATGTTTAGCCGGATTGTTGATGGGGGTAAGAGATCAGGAGACCATGTCGTCACTGCTGCTTGGCTGCAGCTGCTGTGTTCTGCGTTGGCTGTGATTGTCTGAGACATGTTGCTTCTCTAGTGCCGCCTGTAGGGGTGACAGCGCATGCTGGGATGGCTGGTGATTAATCCAAACCCATAGACAAGCATGCACGCACGCACACACTCACACACACACACACACACACACACACACACAAACACACACACACACAGAGTCGCATAGCTTCCACTGCAGCATTTGATCGTATAGTAACTTCTGCCTCACGTGCACGACTAACTTGAGAAAGCAAGACAGAATGGGTTACCAAATTAGGACGTCCCGCTATTGTAGAGAAGCTTTCAGTGGTCAGTCAGATTGATGGCAGTTTCTTAATACAAAATTTTCATTTTTAATCTCAACAGAGGCAGACAACTATTTTTTTTTTTTTTCATGTTCAGTAAGAGAAAATCATGTGTAGAAAACATTCTGTTCATTCTGTCCAATTTTTACAATGAAAGAACTATGCATACACACAATACACCTCTGGTTATCTTCTCTAACTGCTTATCATTTCTTTTTTTGGCTCATTATTTTTGTTTATATTTTGGGGAAATTAAGTCATATTTCCCATGATCCCATGATTTTAGAAAGCAATCAATTTCACTTCCCAAAGAAAAATTACAATTAGAACATTTACAAATTCCTATTTCTACTTAGCAATGAATTAGCAAAGTGCATATACACTTAAAGGGACATGGAACACTTGTTTGTGTTCGATAGATAGATATATTGCCCAACCCTAATCCAACACAGCTTCTCATAATCATAAATCTGTTATCCTAAAGTATATGGTCTGTAATCACCTCATCTGCTAGTATTGATCAGTTTAGGTCACTTTGATTGGACGTTGCAGTCTTCTGCAAAACCCTCCGTCGTTACTCCAAAGAAGCCTTCTTAGTTTATTCCACCATTCAAATAAAACTATGAAACCTCAAATTATTGATGTTTTTTCCTCATCAATATGTCACGAAACTGTCATGTTGCTGGAAAGAAGTACTGTACCATATGTTCTCAGGAGGTGTTGAGACATTTTCTGCCCTTTGAGAATTCAGTCATTTAAACCAGTTGCCTAAATTAAGCTCTGCACTAATTTTGCAATGAAGAACCCCGTGCCCATTTACTTCCACACCTCAGAAATACCAACAAAAATAAAACAATTGCTCAATAATTTTCCTCCTAATGGATATATACATCCATGTGCCAGTTCATTGGGTACACACAGATACTTTAAAGCTGAGTAACTTGTATGGCAGGGGGTGGTCACAAAGCAGAGTCTGGGGAAAACACCACCACAAACAGATCGAAGGAACCGAACACCAGTCCCCGAGAGGTTGAGATGGACTCACTGTTGATTTTCACTTCATCAGCTTTATCTGTTGTGCACCTCATAAAATGGCAACGGACTGTATATTTCCCTTCCTCGCGATGCTCTCTCCTAGCAGCAGGCTTCAGTTTCAGCTTGGCATCTGTACGAACCTTCTAATTGCATTTTGTCGGAATGCTGATAATGAAACCTCCCGCTCGAAGCAGACGTCGCACCGGGTGGCCCAGAAAACCTGCGGAGTGCCACGTTGCCCCAGAAACAACCCAACAAACCAGAAAATATGCTGTTTCTGAAAACACAACGCGTTCAAATTGGAGAGAAAAGTGATTTGGAGAATCGGGGATCGAAGGGCTTTTTCACTGCGGACATTTCCACCTGTGACAGTAGGAGAATCTGGGCGGATTTCACAAACACTGGCTCGATCCAAGAAAGGCTGCCTGAAAAGTATTTTAAAGCAACATTTGGTGCTATTTCAGCAGGTGCAGTTCTCACTTCAAGGCTGCCTCAAGTGACTGCTCCCCTATGACCTTTTTTAAAACAATGAATTCTCTGGCTGCTTTACTGCAAAGGCTCTGCCGTCATCACAGTTTTAAAAATGGCTTTTTAGAAGGGTTGAGACAGCAAATGTTACGGTCAGTTGTGTTACACTTACGGTCGCTTTTAACCCCACGAAAGATAATTGTGTTTTCTGGTTGAACACTCATTTCATGAAAGTCAATTTTAATTCAGTTTTGTTGAAATATCAGATCTTTTTTTCTCCATTAATGCCTTTCCCTGATTTGGTTTTGTGCACTTTTCAAGATGGCCGTCCTTCCTTGAGGACAACCTAATCTTCAACCTCATCGTGGTTCCTCGTATAATAGCTGCTTTCTAGCGAAACGGCAATTGGTGGCATCGGCATTGCGTCTGTCTCCCCCTTTTACCAACTGCTTCCCCAATCAGTTACTCAAAAAAAAGGAAAATGGTATTAATGGAAGGCACATACTATGATAACCGTTAATTTTCATACCAGGCTGCGACGTGATACCAGTGTACTGCTGATGCCGCAACCCTGCCCGTCTCCAAGACGCTCACCCTGGCCTCCATGATGGCACACCGACATTTATGACATGAGTGGTGTTTTTAATGAAACCGATGAGTTGACGGAAAACTAAACGCGAAGCAGTTTGGTAGAGACAAGCTCGGCTTCTAGTTAAGGAGGGAAAAAAATGTTGTCCTAGCATCATCTGTTCATGTAATTTATCTGTTCATGTAAACACTTTAAGGACCTCCCATCATTACATGTGTATTTTTGATTTACTAGCTTGTTATCAAGCAGGACTCCTATTTATTAATTCTTTAAATGGATATGAGCGTGGGGAAGGAGTTTGGGCTTCTGCTGCAGTGGTCTGAGCCCCAGGGGATGCCGGCGTCCCGCCGAAGAGCCGCAGCACATTGACAGTTTTCTAAATATCACCGGCGACCTACTTTCAACTGCTGATTGATAACACGGGAGTAACAACACGGCGCGGTGCTCAGCAACGCTAACTCTGCAAGAGGGGGAAATCTGTTCAATCTCCATGCGTCAAAATGTCCAGGCGGTGAAAAAGCCCTGCCGGCTCCCTCCCACCCAGCCTCTAAAAGAATCACTTTCTAGCTATTCGCACAAAAACCATAAAGGCACTAAAAGGTAGAATCTGCGGCCCAGGTTTCTTTTTGTTTTGTTTTTTTGTTTGTTTTCTAATTTTGTGTTTTCTGATTTGTTGTGTGAAAATGTTTTTTTTTTTGTGTTGAATTGATATATATCTTAAACAAAATGGCCACAGCTTTTTTGTTGTTGTTTGAAATGAGTTTGATTCTGTCTTTTATAGTTTTGTGCAGAACTAACATTCAGGGAGTAACATCTAATGTCCTTTTGAGGTTTATTTTTTCCACTAATAAGCAGCTTAATGTTTACTAATGTTTTTATGCTGCTAATGCATTTGGCCCAGAGGCTGTTTCTAATCACATGATTATTTTTTGTAACAAATGTGAATAACAGAAACAGAGCCTTCAGTTAGGTCACAGCTTCAGATGGTATGAAATTTAATTGAATATTTTACTGTAGGTGCTGGACCGAGATACAGCAAACCTTAAGCTCATGTTTTAGGTGAATCGGGAAAACAGCAACAACATTTCCACCAAGAGGTTAACCGTATGAAGGGCTAAAAAGCACACAGTACTGTAATAGCAATGTAATGTTTACTGAAATGTAATAACACATTGTGATTGAATACACAGGGCGCACAATGCTGAGGTTGGGGCCATATTTGACAGGTAATTACGCCACTACACAAACACTTCTCTTGAAGCCCTCCTCTTGAGTCAACACTGAAACAAACACAAGTGAGGTGGGAAGGCAGAGGCGTGGAAGCAGTATGTCTCGCTGTGAAATCGAAAGTCTCTTAATCGAATCGGTGACCACTCAGCAAACTCAACAGCTCATCCAATTGCAAGCAGAGAGCTCGTCGTCTGTTCAGAAGAGCACCTCACAATCTGGGAGCAGGCTGGGCGACGGAAGCTTTTCCATAGCACTGGCGAGGAGATGTGACCCTGCAGTTTATCTCCTACGTTCGTCATTGTGTAAATATTGGGACACGACCTGGGTCTGAGAAGCAGACAGATAGCTTGCACTTTCCTCACTTGATGTCAGTGTTGTGGGTGTAAATTCAGGATTGCACTGTGTTGTTTCTATGGGTGGCTTCTGTTAAAATCTTTCACAACCTCTGGAACTAATCAGCGGCGTGGAAAGGGAACGGTCGGTGTTGAGGGATCGGAGGAACCCAGAAACATCACTGTTGGACTCACAGTAGAAGGACAAATGAAACGTGTTTCAGTGAAAGCAGAAGGAATTGTTCAATTTAAGTGCATTTGCCAAAAACAGCTGCGAAAGCCCCTCCCCCTTCCAGTCATACCAGCAGGCTGTCATATCCAGGATGCTAGAGAGAGAATTGACACATCCTTGAAGGATGTTCAGTCGAACGAGTTTGAAGCGCTAAAACGCACCGCAGATTCATTTAAATGGCAGACGCAGATGAGTGTTTCTCAGCATTGAGGTAAAGCAGCCCTCCTTCATCCAGACCCAGCTGACTCGCTGCCCTCAGCCTGCCGCCAGTAGGGCGATGCTAAGGTCATCAGGTCATCGGTCCAAGTTTACATAAGAGGTCAATGTGAGACGGCAGGAATCTTTATTAGATCCATGAATGAACCCATCAGACAGCTTGAGACTTTAAAAAATGACCAAAAATCTGTTATTTTTTTAATCATTCTCATTTCAAGCCACTCGTGTTTTGGTATTGCGGGCCCCTTAGAGCTGGACCCACAGCTCGGAGCAGGAATGTTTCAGCTCCTGCTGAGGGGGTCTGTGACAAAATGACCTTGGCGTCATTAGCGTTTGCTCCTGGTGACGACAGCAGCGGCTTCAGCCTGTTTTTTTGCTGCCACCTGCACTGTCTTGCCATCACAGCTCAAAATAAACACACAAGTTTGAGGGACAGAAGCAGCTACAGCTCAGCGGCATTTGGTGACAAGAACTTACAACCCTGACCGGCTTTAACCTTTTTTTCCTGCAGAACTGGCACACCCAATGTGTGCGGGCCTTAAGGGCCTGATCGGGCCTGACTGTTACATTCACTCTGAGTGAGCCGATGACAGATGGACAGTTTTACGTGGACACTTTCACAGCCATAGTTGAAATATATCCTGAATAATTTCTACTAAAACTCACACCCACACACACACAGATACATGTCTCCAAAAACAAACAATTTTTTTAAACACATGCCCTTCCAATTGAATCCCCAGGTAGATCTATGATAACCATCATTACAGCCTTGATTTCCCACAAGTGTTATGAAAGCGATCTGGCTGGATGATATCATTTGAGAAAATTTTTAGGACACAATTTGTGTAAAAAGAAAAAAGCTGAATAAGATAAAACCACAAATCACTGCATAAACAGGACAAGTACTCAAGATTGAGTCCAATAAGCTGACACACTGGGGTAACACTGGTGAGAAGCTGGTGCAAAACGTAGAGCTTCTGCTAAACCAGAGCTTATCGAAGCCACCAGATGGTCTTTCAGGGTCACGGTTAGGACGTAGCCACGTGTGGTCCAGAGCGTCCTCTGGACCTGGGCCGCCGCGTCTGTCCACTCGTTGTCGGCTCAGTCGGGATGGAGCTTCACACCAGGGCTGAGTGGTGTCAGTGACGTTGTGATCACGGCAGATGGTCCCTCCCGGTGGTTCTGATGCTCCTCCTTCCTCTTGTTTTCTCTTGCTCTGCATCTGCTCTACTTCTTCTCCCCTCCTTTCCATACCTCATCTTCCTGTCTGCCCTCTGATTTGGCGGTGTTCTTTCCTCCCTTCTCCTCTTCTCCTCGCCCTCTCAGAGTTTTGACAGAGCTGGTTAGCAAGATGAGAGACATGCAGATGGACAAGACGGAGCTGGGCTGCCTTCGAGCCATCATCCTCTTCAATCCAGGTACACCTGTCTGGGCAGAACGTGCTTCACAAAGGTGGAATCCCATGGAGGCTGACAATCTTAATGCTCTCTGTTAATATTCTCAACCTGAAGATGCCAAGGGATTGTCCAACCCCAGCGAGGTGGAGCTCCTGAGAGAACGGGTTTATGCCTCTCTTGAGACTTACTGCAAGCAGAAGTACCCCGACCAGCAGGGCAGGTACGCGGCGCGTACAAAAATCAGCACCATGGCAACACACTTCCTTTGGCTCTGGTCTGACTGTTTGAATGTAAATGTGATGACAAGCATTCTAAAAATCGTCAAATAGTGGAATAATGAAAATCACAGAAAGACATTCCATGAGTCAATCAGGAAAAAAAGACTCAATCTGCGAGGGAGGTGGTTGGTCCGCTCTCAGTCTGTATGAAACCCACTTTCTGTCTGATTCTTGTTGGATTTTTTGAAGCAACTTCTTTGCTTTGAGTTTAAGACCATAATTGTGCCTTGTCCTCTGTCCCCCCCGCCCCCCCCCCCCCCCCCATCTGTTACTCATGCC
>CAAKHD010013712.1:10892-22005 GCA_901007705.1 Fistularia tabacaria | reverse complement strand
CCAGCATGCACTGCGCCGGCCCAGGCCGCGGCGCCGCTCCGCCCGCCGCTCATGTGACCGGCGGCCGCGGTCAGGAAGAGGCTGTACAGCTGCAACACACACCGGGTTTCATAAGCGAGTGTGTGTGTGTGTGTGTGTGTGTGTGTGTGTTTGTGTGTGTGTGTGTGTGTGTGTGTGTGTGTGTGTGTGTGCGGCCACTAAGTGTGCCGCGCAATTGTGCCGTCACAATGCTGTGTACATTACCACTATTAAGGATAGTAGTAAGGATAGTAGAGGGCTGTACCCATTTTGTAAACAAAAGATAAACACACACGAAGACACACACACACACACACACACACGCCCACTTGACATCAGCAGTCGAACTAATGATTTCAAGGAGCGTTAGAAAATAGCCACAGTCGTACAACGATTCTGACACCGGAGACGATGACGCGGCTGCAGGGGGAGCCATTGTGATGGGGCTTTTGCGCTGCGAAAAATGGAAAGTGCGGTTTTGAGTTTGGATGGGATATCAGAAGAGATGACTTCAAGGTTGAGCGTTAAGGAATATTACTCATGTTATGAAACAGATGTCGCTTAAAATATAAAGCTTCACCAATTCAGAAATTCATTTTAAGTCTTCACGAGTGTGAGGAGTTAAATTGGCAGCTGGGCTGGGGTGGGGGTGGGGGGTTGCTCCCTTTACTTGACCCCAAGGACCACAGGGGCAGATTTTTAAAAACGGAAAAAAAAAAAAAGGAATTCCAAGGTCCTTCTTGACGCTTTTCAAATTTTACCCATAATATTTTGATTAGGATTTGGATTGGATTCTGACAGGGGCGGAGGAGGGAAGGGGGGGGGGTTCTCCAGTTTCCTCCCACAGTCCAAAAACATGCAGGGGGTTCATTGGAAACCCCAAATTATGCAGACATATGAATGACAGAGCGAATGGTTGTATGTCTCTATGTGTGGCCCTGCGAGCAACTGGCGACCAGCTCGGCGCAAACCCCACCTCTCACCCAATGACAGCTGGGATAGACTGCAACACTAAGTGTGTCTAAGCGGTATAGATAATGAATGAATGAATGAATGATAGATAGTCTGATTTATTCATTATAAACCATTAGTCCAACATTGCCTTTAAACAGCACAGAATTCAAGATTTTCAAAATTCAGAAGGGGAAATCAGAGTCCAATAGCTGCCACATGATTTGAAAGAACTCATGAGTCGCTTTTGAAGGCGAAAAAATGCTTTCTTACCCAGAGCAGATGCAAACCCTGAGATTGGGGCGGCCATCTGCCTCGACCGGTGGCATTCAGAGAAATTGGGCAGCACACAGAAAAAGGAAAGAGAAAGAAAATAAAGCGACAATTTTGAATATCTTCCTGCTGATTTTCATGTCAGATAAATCCCAGTTTGTTCCAAATTTTGAGGGCAAATATTTCATTTATTCCCCCAAAAATAATGCATTTGATTGTCGCTGAGGCTGAAGGTCGTGTTGAGGTGTGTGAGAGCATGTTTTGTGTCGTTGTGCGGGATGCGGCAGGCTCGAGCGCTCACGGGCGTCGTAAAAGCAGAGAAACTGATTTCGCTCTCCGTCTTCGCCGCCACATTCAGCCCTCTTCTCTAATCAATTGCATTCAATCAATTCAGTTCAGAAGGGAAACCTGTTTGGAAAAAAAAAAAATGATGCTCCTCCTCACGAAATCTTCGAACAAAAGCTCGCCTTCATGCTGAGCAGAGAGATGATTATCAGGCTGACACGGTTCGGGCCACCTGCCAGTACTACAGCGCAAAAACTCACGTTTCTGTCTCCATTAAATTCACGCTCAGAGAAAGAGAGCCTAAGTCAGCGTTTGTGCGTGTCTCTCCTCATGCACAAGCATCCCTGAGAGTTAAAGCCCCTCGTTTTGTCATCATGCCATGCGTCCGCCGAGGTGATTGACAGCCTCAAGTGGTTGCATATGAAAGCGGGCCCCCCATGCTAATGAATAGGCCGCTGATTGCAGAGCTGCTCGCTCGCCGAATTACAGCGTCGCCCGCCTAATGAGCAGATACACTGCAGTGCCCCTTGTCTGTGCGTATTCACATTTCTCTCCTTCACGCTGATGAGCTCTCCCCTTGCACAACAGTCAACAAAACCTCGGTGGAAGATTGCAACATGACCAATCTTCATCATCCTCCGCCTCCTCCTCGAGATGACTGCAGATGCTGCCATATGTTGGCACGGCTCTACCCTCTCGGGGGGAGGTTTTTTTGTCACGTCTCGCCCGAGGGTGTTATTTGACTGAGCTGAAGATGTCATGCAAAGTGTCTGAATAGGTTGATGAGCATATAGATATACAAATATATACGCATATGTGTGTGTGTGTGTGTGTGCGTGTGTGTGTGATGATGATGCCATGCAAAGAGTCTGAATGGGATGATGAGCATTCATACTCATATACTATATATATGCGTGTGTGTGTGTGTGTGTGTGTGTGTGTGTGTGTGTGTGTGTGTGTGTGTGTGTGTGTGTGTATATATGATGATCTCAGGCAAAGTGTCTGATGAACATATGTATAAATGAATACATATACATACATATATGTTTGTGTGTATGTGTGTGTGAGTGTGATGATGATGCCATGCAGAGTCTGAATAGGATGATGAGGATACAGACTTACACACAAACACAAAGACATATATATAACACAAATATGCATATATACAAGATGATGCCATGCAAAGCCTTTGAATAGGCTGATATGTATGCGCATATATGTGCGTGTGTGTGTGTGATGATGCCATGCAAAAAGTCTGAATAGGGTGATGATACACACTTACACACAAAAACAGACACATATATGTATATAAACATATATATGTAGGTATACATGTTGATGTCATGCATATATCATCAGCCTATCGTGGTGGACCGTCAGGGCCATAAAGGCTCTCTCTGCAGGCCTTAACAGTATCAGAATCACTAACTTGTATCTTTTAATTTTTTGATCATCAATATGTGTTGAATTATTTCTAATAGTCCATCATATTTATCTCATCGCGTTTCTTTTGGCTGCACTGTTTCCAGCGGTGTGTAATAATATTGGGGCCTTTATCCAATCAGATTTTAGCTATTATGTGTTGCCAGGGTAAAAGGCGCCTGCCTTGAGGCCATCGCTTAAAAATAAATGGCGATGAACCTGTTGCTTTAACCAATCACATTTCGAGTTGGTGACACTGCGTCCATCAACGCTCTCACGCCCTGTGATTGGCTGAACAAAGAGCGGACCGTAAGAGCTAGCGAAATGCTAAATCGGGCTACACTAGCTTAAATTACTTTGCATTATTTAAATTGGGGTTCTTAACCCCTCAAAGGCGGTAGGAGAAGAAGAAGAACTTGATATGCTCGCAGGTAAACTAACAAAGCCATTTTCGAGACGGACACTCCATGAAAAGCTGGACGTTGTGAGAAAAGGCAAAGTTTGCCTCAGAAAAGCGTTTGTCCGCCTTTTTCAATTCGGTGACTATGAGCGGACGCCTGGGCTCTGCCGCAGAGGAGCAGAGGAATTTAACTTTTCCTAAGTTAAAGAAGGATGGATTTTGTGTTGAAATAATGACGTTTTGGTTAATAAAATCTACATTTGGCCTCATTGAATTGTTTTGTGGTTACATTGAATTGTTTTTTGTTTACATTTTTATTATTTTTTCTCGTTGTATTGGGTTAATATTGATGTTTCTGCATACATAACGTTCGTGGGATAGCTTGATGGACTGTTTCCATCGGGTTTCTTGTTTAAGCTATGACACTCGTTTCTGAGGAGGTTCTCAGTCATCTAGGTCATGGTGAATTCTTGTAGAAATCTTGTTATGGTATGCTGACACTTGCTACCTGAGATACCCATTTGTGATGCAACGCCTTATTGTATTGGGTTTCTGCATAGTATTGGATCATAATAAATCAATAAAAAATGTATCATGATATTAGTATTAGGAGAAGCAGAGAAGACGGAGGAAGTCTTCCCCCGTCAATGCTGCACAACAGCTGGGAAAGTTCCCCATGTATGGAAAGGGTAGAGTTAAAAGTAAGCTGATAATGCAACAATACTGAGCCAACACTGACTGATCAGGCCCGGATTTGTTTGATCTTCCAGTCAAACTGTGTATAAACAAGACATGGTTGATAGAGCAATGGGAGAAAGATGCTTGTTCTGGTGAATTCGATGAGTGTGTGCCTCCTCTCTGAAACAGATGGATAAAAGATGGGGAATGGGGAGGAGGAAAGATGTGCAGCATGATGCTTTGTGCACAGGTTTGGTGAGAAAACCTGATAGTTGGCATTCACATGGATTTAACTTTTAGCGATAACATGAGCCTATCACTGAAACGTATATCACGCATTATTACTCTCACCACCTAGTTTTTTAAAAGAGCAGCATTTATGTGATTCAACAATATAAGCAATTGTTACAGCAAACTACGCAATCGAAGCAAACAACATCCATCCTAGAATCAACATGGGTGTTTTGATATGATTCGGTCTTTTATTGTGTTAGATTGTGCGCTGATATTGCTATTTTCGTGTACGTCAAAGTTTTGTATGATTGTGAGTCCCTAGTGATTTACTCAAACCAAAATTGAATCCCCCTCTGCCCTGTGGAAATCAGTTCCATTTTGAGACTATGCAAGTCTGAAGATGGATATTAATATTAATACGTTGCCAGTTCATTCTGAATTAATGCGACATACTTATGTTAAAACGTGTTGCCAGTTGTTTTCAGAACTGTCCGTCTCAGTGAAGACAAAAACTCCATTACTGCAATGTATTCAAACAGCCATTTGACAGGGCGGCTTTCAGAGCAAGAAGCCCCCCCACCCCCCCGTCTCTTGCCGCATGGAGGTTTAGGTCTGACGTCAAGTGTAATGAAAGACAAGAAGCCATTAGCGCGGATACTGAGAAAACTGAGCTTATAAGCCTGACTTGGGGTGATGGAATTAGCAAGCTAATGTTAGCAATGTTGCCTGTGTCCCCTTAAAACATGAAGACATCAATGGATGAAGTTGAGGTAATATTTTGAGTTTCAAATGATTACACAAAGAATCTGCAATTCTGAAAGCACTGGCGTGGCACGCTGGGCCGGGTGGCGTGCAGAGCAGTTGCACCCAAAGAGGAGGCTACTAAGTAGAGATGTTGAAACAGAGGAGGATCTCATTGAAGTTCTGAGCAAGGGCATTGTCTGCAACACACTTGAGCTGCGTGCCTCAGGCATTGCCGTCTCCGGATGAGGAATCGGTGACCTCCAAATCAGTGTACATGTAATAGTAAGGTGGCTGAGTGAAAATGTAAAATGAATTTGAAGAGGAGGGGTTTAAAAAGGTTCCCAGGCCCTCAGTGTCGGTTTGAGGGCAGCGTACGTGTGATATCGAATCCCCTTTTGGATTAAGCTGACCTTGTAAGATTTTTGTCCATCATTAGTCGAGACACTGCTTAATCCACGAAACTGCTACTCTTTGGGAACAAAGTAAAGGCAGAAATAGGCAGAGATGGCTGATAACCTTCTATTTTTACATGCACATTTACTGCCCTCTCCGTCACTTGATCCCGCCTGCTCTATGCGCAAAATAAAGCCCCATGTCTCCCGGCCAAAAGTGCTGGTCCAGTAGTTTTCGCATCTGGATTAGGTCACTTTCCTGCAGTCGCTAAGTGAGGTTGGCCACAACTGAATCATAAAACTACACCATGTCTATCTTCCCGTGCCACCAGACCGTGAATCCTCGCAGCGCAGCCTCTTACAAAGCTGCACCCCCCTCCCAATGTGTTCGCAGTGTGGAGTATGACGGACTTGTAAGCCGGCCAATATACTTACCCATAACACTGTTCAAGCATCATAACTAAATGCAATGTCATTCATCAGCTATCTGGTGACAGAAGTTGAAACATAGAGATTTCAGCTCCTCTCTCAGTACTGAGGGTGAGTTTGTTGTTCCGGACCAGAGGCTTTGGAGCAAGACCATGTCAACAAGAACACTTCGGGACGTTTACACAACACATCGTAAGGGGGACATTTTTAGGCGGAATGCACAATCAATTTATGTTGTGGCTTGGGGTGTTATTGTTTAAACTTGGACATTGTGCAGTCCCAGCCATTTAAATGGAGCCATAAAAGCTCCACACTACTGGAATCAGTCTCAGGTTTCCAAACAAAGCTTAAATATATATATATATATATAATCTGACGCATACAGACCAAAGTGTGCAACAGAAATGTTTTTTATGCGTAAACCATGACTGGTACAGTAGCACAGGAGAGCAGAAGAGAAGCGAGGAAAAAGTTGAAACATATGATTCACTTCACCCAGGCTGACAGCCAACGGTGCACTGAGCAAAAATAAACTCGGAGCTCTGCCGCAGGTTCCAAGAGTGTGTTTATTTTCAGGGTACAGCTTTTAAAATATCACAGCACTTTGCGTTTTGTTTTAAAGAAGCCGAAAGGAGGATCTGAATTAATCTCCTGCGGGCCAGCAAGAGGAGAAAGGTCTGTCTTGTCTGCAGGTGAAGGATGGCTTGGTGGCCCTAATGCACAATGGTAGAGATTTTGTTGACAACTACACATAGTAGAGCCCCTTTTAATAAGTTCAACGATTCAGAATTCAAATTACCGAATAATTGTCAAATAAAGAGACTTGGAAGGAAATGGTCATTTTTAAAACAATATTTTGGAAATTACAGAAAATTGCCTTTTGTTTTTATTACCAGACATTAATCAGAACTGAGGGGCCTAATTTAGAAATTAAAAACAAACTATCCGCCTTATGTGCAGAGACAGCTAATTTGTAAATAAGCTGACCTAGTGGTTGAAAAATGAAGTTCAAAAATATTTGTCTGAACTTGCACTTCATTTTCCATCATATCAACCCGGTTGGAAGCAATTCTATTCATCTGTGTCATGGGGGGAAAAGCAGGCGGTACAGCGCAATTTGTTCCACTTTATGCCTCGGCTCATTGACCATCGGTTTGATCATCTTGCTTCCCTGTTATTGTTTTTTTATTGACCTGATTGATTAAACAGTTTTTCCATGCTCGCTCAATTAACATTACTTACTAGAAGTCAAACTCCTTTTCTATTTCTGTTTCTACCTGCTCTTTCTTTGAAAACAGTCAAAATATTCTACACCTCATACAACTGCACTGTATATGTATTCATCCTTGAATAATGTGAGTAATTCTATTAAATATGGGCCGGTCAGTGCTACGCTGTCTGGTTTGCGGTCAAAATTCATAACATTGTTTAGTTAGATCAACTTTCATATCAGTCGCAGACATGTTGTGCGACTTGTAGTTTGTGAACCCAGAACAGATGGTGCGTCCAAATGTTATTCTTGGAAGCAATTGACAAGCGTTCGACAGCAAATTAGTCTTAAATAATCTGAACACATGGGTTTTTGAAGGCACTAACCTGTATTTGGGCAGTTGTCAAAAGAAGATCGTTCCTTTGGATACACGCGAAAACTATCTCTAACTGCCTCTTGCTTTGTACTGTAGTACAACTCCATCTCCACAAGGGGGCGGTGCATCCTTTCCAATTACATGAACTGCTGTTTTTTCATTATGTCAGACAACTACACATTTAAGAACAGTATGAACTGAAAATATAGTTGTCTCATGATATTTTAAGGGACCTATTGGACTGTATTGGCTGTTCAACATATATGCCGTCAAATAAAGCATTCAGAAAATTCAGTATTCAGTTGAAACTTTAGGAAGCCAGGAAATGGTGGGAGAGAGGAATTAATTTCTGTGTTTTTAATGGGTCAAACCTTCAAAATTCACGTTGTGATCGGCAACAAAAAGTTGTCTAACTATAGGATTGTAATCATCCTATGAGGCAGAAATAAGAAGTTATACATATATATAGTTACTAAATAGTCTTCATAGTTTACTGGGCCTGTTCACCTGGTTGAAAAGCATGTAAAGATATATTTCCAAGGACAGAGTTCAGTTTGACTCCATGTTCGACAGGATGTCTCAACTTTCTTTCCTGTCCACGGGAAAATTAGGGGTTAAAACGGATTGAAGTTCAGCCTGTGGCAGGAAATGCAATGAACTCCCTCCCAGAGACAAATGTGTGTGTGCATGTGTGTGTGTGTTTGTGTAGGTTGAGTTGGACTGGGAGGCTACACACACATGTAAGGCACTAAACCAGGTCAGCGTCACAGTGTCATATGATCTGCACTTCTTTCAGAATAATCCTCAGTAGGGAATCAAGAAACTTTTTTTCCCCCTCTTAAGAACCACATGGGACTTTTACTGTTTAAAAAAATGAATAAAAGGTAAGAGATATCTTGAAAATGTGACAATAGTCCTGGCAAAGGGAGTTTTTATTCATGGTCTCTAAGTTCCAATGTCATAAACATTTAAACAGCTTATATTAGGTCAACTTTAAGGCTGGGTTATCTGTCAAATCCATGCAAGTATATGTCTAAAGCGACGCACTGCATTTCTCATGGATCTTCTTTTTCTTTGTATTCTTCTCCCTCATTGTTCCTGCTCTCTTTTGTCCCTCCCACCCTGGCAGGCCGCCCTCAGGTGAAACCACCTTCTCACATCACCGTGATGGTATTGTGCTGAACTAAATGGGATCGTTGTGTAAATGGGATCGTTCCCAGCCGACCACGCTGACCAAGCCTCCGCGTTTCAACCAACTGGACGGATGTAGACCCAAGATTTATATATTCCGTCAAATCAGAATTCCAAATGTAAGCAGCCAATCATATGTGTGCAATGCATGGGATAAAGAATTTTAAATCAAATGCCATTAAGCACTTTCACTTTCACGTGATGTTATTGCTTTCAACTCCAGGGTGTCAAGTTGCATCCTCCTCTTTACGGGAAAGAGATTGGACGCACCAGCAGTGGCTCCGCCCCACACTGAGTGTCGATCCGGGGCGGCCGCACAGACTCACCTGTGACATCTGGTCCAGCAATAACACTTAGTGTCCTCCCAGCAAGGTTGGATCTAAGCCTACCTACGCAGAAAAGAACTACTGAAGTCCAGAGATCCATGTGAGTGCTGAACTTGTCTTTCTCTTGCTCTTGTACGTCTAACTTTTCATTATAAACAAAGTTCAACAAGGTAAGGCCTGTGTCAAGCCCCATTTCATAATTCTTTTAGGAATATAGTTAATTTGATAGATTATTGACACTCATGTAGGTTCTCTGGTGTGTCCTCTTTACCAGATTGCCTCATCCAGTCACAGATTTTAACTTTCCCTCTAACTATTGAAGTCCTTTTTAAGCCATCTGTCAGATTAAGACTTTATACTGAAGAGGAATTGCTGTCAGCACACAGTTACTGTTTTCATAGATAAAGGTAGGACAATGAGTGTTGTCTTGGTGTAATTGTCTCTGTCACATAGAGACAAAAGGGATGGCATGCTGGCTTTGTCAAATAGAACAAAACCAAAAATTGGTTTAGAATGATATTTTTTTATGTACAGTATAGAACCTTGTTACACATGGAGGAAAACCGACAGACAGCGTGACAATACACCAATATTTGCTCAAATTCCAGCAGCGGAAACGATGGCCTCCGTGCGCAGCTACTCGGTACACCAGCCTTCCTTCTCCAGCATGTCAGTGAGGGACAGTGGACGGAGCATTCGCTCCAAGCCGCCCGCTTCCTCCCTCTCGCCCTTCGGCACCTTGTCTTTGACCCGCTCTGTGTCAGTGGGCAACCTGCTCGGCTCCAGCCTCTCCATCAACGGTCTCACCGTCGGCGCCAGTGAGAAGGAGACCATGCAGGGGCTGAACGACCGGCTCGCCAACTACCTGGACAAGGTGCGCACACTGGAGAGATCCAACGCTGAGCTGGAGGTGAAGATCAAGCAGCTTCTGGTGGAGAGAGCCCCGAAGGGGCACGATATCGAGGGGATGATGGCCCAGGCACATACCATCAGCCAGGAGGTTAGTGTCCAGATTTGTTTTTCACAGGTAACATTGGAACGCTAGAGTTAAATCAGGATTATTTTTTCCAGGTTTCAAGTTTATTTGTCTTTTGCAGCTTAACCCAATCAAGATACTGAAATGGTTTGGTCAAGAAGAGCCGGCCAATCACTATCCACAACACAGAAAAACCGTAAATGCAAATTATAAGCAAAGTGTCAAACTGGTAAAAATAAACATTAAGATGGGTTAAAGTAATGACACATATTATATTTTGTTTAAAACACCAGCAAAAAGTTGAATTATGAAAAGAAGCATTAGGTTCTCCAGGCTTAGGGGTATTTATGAGGGGGGATGTACTGACATCCTCCCAACAGGTCCGCTGTTTAAAACATTATCAGCATATCCTCCACCCCAACCCCCACTGCAGGTCCGAAAGAAAACGCTGGAGAACGCCCGCATCATGCTGGAGATTGATAATGCCAAGCTGGCGGCCGATGACTTCAGGGTCAAGTGAGTGTCACGCGCAAGGCTGCTTTCTTTAACTTACCTGTGAGTGTTCGCATGGGAGCGCCAGACTGCGAAGCAATGTGAATAAATTACCTTTCTGTCAGGCCGCGAATTGAGAGGCTCATTCCCACGGTGTCGAACAATCCCCCCCCCCCGTCATCAGTTAGCGCAGGGCGTGACCGATAGCACAGGTCGGAGTCTCGACGCTGAATCTCCAGTTGGCAGGCTGAAACTGAAGGAATGACGGGAAAAAATCAGTGTCCACATACAGATTTGATTTCTCACAGTGTGTCAACTGTATGTTCTTTGGTCTGATGTGAAAGAGTGATACATCAGTTGGAAGTGATTAATGGCATTAGCAGCAACATGCATGTGTGCCTGGCATGAATATTTCTGAATGAACATAAATCCTATTTTCCATGCGCTTTCATGCACTAGATTTTTATAAGCGCTCCCACACTCAAGTCCAATGATAAAGGTGAAGTTGGAGATGAAACTTGTGTGCGCAGTCAAGAAGTCAGAGGCAAATAGAGTTTAGGCTATTTGAATAAAAACTAATTTGCTTGCCATAACTTGACTTGAATTTCCAGCTACGGCTTGCCCCATAGTGTTTGAAGTCTTTTATCCTGGTTTGGGCTTTTATTCTATTATCTTTTTTTTTTTTGAAGTATAGAGATCGGAAGAGCGTCGTGTAG
>CAAKHD010013712.1:0-10872 GCA_901007705.1 Fistularia tabacaria | reverse complement strand
CAGACGTGTGCTCTTCCGATCTTGAATAAAAACTAATTTGCTTGCCATAACTTGACTTGAATTTCCAGCTACGGCTTGCCCCATAGTGTTTGAAGTCTTTTATCCTGGTTTGGGCTTTTATTCTATTATCTTTTTTTTTTTTGAAGTATAGTCTGGAAAAGAACATTGAAGGCCATCTGCTGTTTTGTGAGGATTTTCCAACCTCATCAGAAGCGGCTGTGCAAACGTCCTGAAAAAAAAAGGCTTGTTTGCAGATCTTTTCAGTTCTTCGACGCCAACGAGGCCGGTCGAGAATACTGACTTCTCCATACAAAGAATGACAATCAAAGTGTCTTCTGTGAAGAATGTAACTATGTACAGCCTATTGGTCTTTTCATGAAACCAGTGTTTTGGGGATAAGAAAAGCACTGTGGGCGGCCTTCTGTCTCGACCAGGTGGGGTAGAAAAAGAGGGTGAGAAGGAAGGACAGAGAGATAGACAACAGGAGCATGATAGAGACGGGGTTAACGGGTTGGGACAGACAGGCACAAAGGATCTCATACAAATTATAACACTACGTGGTCCTAGCAGACACGATACAGTGATAGCTTTAATATTCCTAGAAGAAATAATGGTGGGTGCCCTGCGAGACCGCTGCAGGGGATCAATCCACGGCCCCTGGGAACCCTTGAAATGAGAGAGCCCAGGGACTCAGGAGGCTATTTCAATGTGCATTTTGATTTGTGTGAAATAGAGAGCTACCGCCCAACCCTATATCATATCAGCATCAATAACATAAAGTACTTTTTAATTGAGGATCACTTACCAGCTTTAGCAATGACTCAGGTAATATTTGCTGATGAGGGTTGAAAGATAGATTTGACTGGGCCAGAATAAGCCAGAAGAACATTTTGTCTGTTTAATCTGAACTCTTTTTTTTTTTTTGTATCCCTTTTTTTCAAGTTTAGAAAAGGACCATTGTGGGGTTAATGTGTGACACAGTTCAAGGAAGAAGCTGCCACTGGCTATATTAATTAGTAAGCTCAATTAGTAAGTTAGTAAGTAATGCTGCACATGCCTGCATTGCCTCTTCCTGAAGATGGGAAGCGGAAGCCACGCTGTGCCAGTCGGTAGAAAGGGACTGCCAGGCACTGAAGAGGGCAAAGTCTGACCACGACCAGATCATCGCGACTCTCAGAGGAGACCTGGACAGCCTGAAGGAGGAGCTGTACTTCCTCAAGAAGAATCATGAGGAGGTGAGATCCCTGACAAGGTTGAGGTCATGCTAGGTGTTATCACTTAGAGAGGTCAATGCAAACCAGCGGTTGCTTTTTTCACGATTACCGAAGGTTTGCATCATTCAGACCCTTCAAAGTTATCATGCCCAATGCACAGCCACACCCCGTCTCTGTTTATCCTTAGCACCGGAGATAGCCAGGTCACACTCGTGCACACAACACAATGTACACCTAAAGCACACTGACAGGTGTGGTGTCCAGGATATGAACACACTGCTGACAGATAATCCAGCATAATGGGCATGTATAAATCGTGACAGTCCCCAGGCGCCGTTCTGTGTTGCCCGGAGACGTAGGCTTGTTTCCACATTTAGTGTTCTAAGATCATGATCCAAGTTTGGAAGGACAAATTTCTCACAGCCGGCAGAAACAATGGTTGTAAGTCAAAACAAAAAAACAAGAAGCAGAAACAGAAGTTTCTACTTCTGTCTGTAATGACCTCGTTGTGTTCTGAAATTACTGCGGATATGACCTTAATTAGAAATGTCAGTTTATAAAACTGCTGAGCACAGCTGTAACTTGTATACCAGGAGTTCAGTTCAAATTGAACACTCAGAAAACTCAAAGTAAGGCTCAATGAAAATGAATTTGTCACGATTATTGGTTGGTAATGGTGGTTGGCGCATTTGCCTCACAGCAAGAAGGCCCCTGGTTTGATTCTGACAGGGGCTTCCCATGTGGAGTCTCCTTGTTCTACCCGTGTCTGCCTGGGGTTCCTCCGGGTTCTCCGGATTCCTCTGACAGTCCAAAAACATGCAGGAGGGTCATTGGAGACCTTAAATTATCCAGACATGTGAATGAGAAGGTGAATGGATGTATCGATGACTATATGGTGGCCTTTTGACAGTTATTAAAGGGATGATTGCATTTTTAATCAGAAGTTTACACTTACACCATTATTTCCAGCTCAAGACACTTTGTTGAACTTTTACGATTCATGATTTTGAATCTGATGAATTGACGGAGAGATAGAAAAACGCTGTGCCATTGCTGTAGTTGGATGTAGCTTTTCAGATGCAGCTCCATCGACGGTCCTACAAAATTGGCACTGTCAGACTCGGCACCTGCTTTCTTGCCTCACTGACTGCACCAGTATGTCTGACCTATTGGGGGTGGCACAATCTCGTAGTACTTAAGAGAAACCTTGCCTTATATAATATGTATGATGAAATAAAGACTCTAAAACGTATCTTATAATAGGTATTTTAAATAACTTAAAAGCAGAGCAAATGTTTGCTCGAGGGTTATGTTTGACTTTGACTTGGAAAGTGAGTTGAAACAGGTGCTATTTTTCATTAATGTACTTCTGTCAATATATCTATTGAACTAGCTCTGGATTAGACTGATAAAGAGATCTGCAGTCCAAGCCTCGCAGGACGTTGAAGAATTCTCCTTGGGTTAACCTGAGTGTATTGTTTGGTCGTTCTCATGTGCAGGAGATGAGCGCTCTGAAGGCGCGTCTTGCCAACGAGCAGGTGAACGTGGAGGTTGATGCAGCTCAGGGTCCCGACCTAGGGGCCATCCTGGCTGAGCTGAGGGTCCAATATGAGGGCATCGCTCGCAAGAACAAGGAGGAGGCTGAAGCCTGGTACCTGAAGAAGGTCAGTGACGCCCCATTGTCGCTGGTATTTTCTAACTTGTAATGAATCTCTGTTTTTTCTTTTTTAAAAAGTGCTGTACATATATATTGTGTTTACACATGCAGCTGGAGGCCGTCCAGTCAGAGGTAAAGGAGAACAACGAGGCACTGCGTTTTGCCCAAAGTGAGTTGAGCGAGAGACGGCGCTTCCTGCAGGCTCTGGAGGTCGAACTTGACAGTCTCCGCAAGCAGGTACGGGACGTCATACATATATATATGTGTCTGTGTGTGTGTGTGTCTATATATAGATGTATATATAAAATTCAGCTTTTCCCCTTGTCAGTTCCCTTAGCTGTACACACAGCTGCGTCACTTTGTCACCGCAATCAATCAGTGTGACAGGACACAAGTAGGTGCTGATGTGAACGCACACAGCAGTGCGTTCGTGTTCACTGGGGGCGTATGTAGCGCGTTATTGATTGCAGAGATATTATGCTGACGTGCTGTTGAGTGCTGAGGGGGCTGAGGGGGCTGAGGGGGCTGAGCGGGTGCGCGTCAAACAGGCAAGCATTCAGAACTGGTCGGGAGAAGATGTGCATCGCAGCTGTCCTGTAGGAACACTGACAACAGCCCTGAGCAACATGTGCGCGTCATATGCATTGTGAACTTAAGAAGTTTAGCCGTTAAAGGCTTTATATGGTTCTAAATCTGTTTCTATTTGTTGATGACAGTGCGTTTCAATATTGGTTTGAGTGTACTGTTTTCAGTCCCTCTTGCTCCTTGTATGTGTATATACACACAAACACACATTGAGTATTTATATACACATACACACATTTATTTCTACATATAAAAAAAAATGAATCACAAATAACTACTACAGTAAGTCCTAGAACTGAAAAAAAAGCTGAAAATTGCCATTGGACATTGTACAATTATACATTGACAGTACACATGCCAATACACGTTGGGTGTGTTTCGGTGTGTGTGTGTGTATGCAAAAATAACTACTACAGTTAAGTCCTAGAACTGTAAACATACTATTATGCAATTATATATTTACTGTTCTCAGTCACTCTTGCTCCTCATTTTTTGTACTCAAACGCAGACACGCAATGAATCACAACTAACTACGACAGTAAAGTTCTAGAACTGGAACTAAAGCTTAAAATTACGATAATACATGATACAATTATACATACTCTCGCTCCTCATATACAGTATATATGTGTATACACACACTATGACACACCTAGACTAAACTCAAAGTGTGAATTGGAAAATTACAGTAGTGCTGCCTTCTCTTTGAAGTCAGGCTGAATGTTCAAATGAAGGTAATACTTCATATCTCAAGATTACATTTTTACTGCATGATTTCATTATTTACCCTTTTACTGTTGCCGGTAACAGGTGGGAGTGTTGGAAGCAAACCTGGGAGAGACGGGCCAAAAGTACTCCATGGAGATGGACCGCCTTCAGGCGACCTTGACCCAGCTGGAGGACGAGCTCTCCCAGCTCCGGCTGAATATGCAGCGCAACAAGACCGACTACGAGCAGTTGCTGCGCATCAAGCAGAACCTGGAGATGGAGATCGCCACCTACAGGCGGCTGCTGGAAGGAGAGGAAACGTAGGACAAATATGGAACATTATGTCCATTACTAAAAATCTCTGATTCCCTCTGTCGCTTCATACGCAAAATAATGATCAAAATGATTTCAGGATGGCTCACTTCAAATACACCAGCATCCAAAGTTTGATTTTGCATCATTAATTCACAATTTTCATCATTCCTTTCTGCAGGGTGAAAGAAACTCCTCCACCTCCTAAAAGTAAGTTCAGGACATTCAATGTGGAAATCAATCACATTAGACTCACCAAACTAACTTTGTTGAATTCTGATACAGAAGACCCGGACGTACGGACCAGGAAGATTGTCAAAGTCGTCACCCAGACCATGATCAACGGGAAGGTGGTGGACGAGTCCAGCGAGGTGGAGCAGATCGAGGAGCATAAAAAATAAGCCGGACCTGCGTGGGAACGCGGAGTTTCACCGACTCCGGTCTATTCGAAGTCTCCCTTTTTCTTTCTTGAGTGTTTAAGTGCCTCAGAGTTGCCAAACATTGTACTGAAACTGATGCCATATCCGAGAAAGCATGAAATTCATCCAGATAGTCTGATTATAAATGGTAGGAGAAATATATGTTGAATGTATTAAGTGTCTTATTAAAAACAGAGTTTGCTGTGGAATTAATACAATAAACCATGATATTGAGTCAATTTGTAGCCTTTCCTGCTGCATACCCACGTCTCACAGTCTCACGAAAGAGGAATTTATTCAGCGGACGTGGTCGTTTTCGATACAGAGATTTTCTGAACAATAAATGTTTGACATTTGCACACACTGAAGGATAAAATGATTTATACGGCCAGAAAAGTTACAGGAATTCCTGAAGTTTTTTGAAAAGAATAAAAGTATTTGCAATAGTAACTAATTAATCATATAAAGAACATCCTACGTCAATATCTGGATAAACATGTTATTTTCCCTCTCAGGATGTGTGTATTATAAACTTTGTAGAATTAAACAGCTTATTTATATGACAACAAAGACTTGGAGATTTAACTCTTGAGTCCACCTGCTTTACAAAGTTTTGATTGGGCACCAACAAGATAAAGACGAACCAGTACATCTGCATAGCAGATTCTGCCCTTTGTGTGAGTCACTTTTTTCTCTCTCTCTTGTCTATTTTTTGTACTGTGTAGCTAAAAAAAAAGGAAGAACAACGGCGAAATAAGGGTCACGACTCAGAAGTGAATGCTTCCAGACAACAACGTTTGTTGGAGAATAACAGCTATTGTGCAGGTACATCTGAGTCGCCTGGGGACACCGGGGTCAGATGTCACAACAATAAATGCAGTCAGCTCATATTTACACACTGGGAAAATTAAAAAACATCACATTTGTGTGCTCTGTAAGAGACTTGTAGGTTGGTTTATAACCTAATTCTTATAAATTACAGTGTAATTGGCTAATTCCAGCTAAAATGCCTTCAGGAATTCACTTTAAAATTAAAAGTTCGATTTTTCCTAACATTGAAGAACCATCTTTGGATCCCTCCATCTAAGAGTGGAGGTTGTCCTCTTTTGTTGACTCTCTTTTTTGTATTTAATGACCTGGTTTATGTTTTCAATGTGAATCTGAGGTCTTTGTTTGATTGAATTTTGACTTATTTGATAGGAAGTGAGAGATGCGTGATAGAAGGAGAATGGGATTCCTCTCGTCTCAGAGCATCAAGTGCAGTGACCGTTTTTACGCCCCAAAGACTAAAGTACAAGGCCTAATACACTGAAAAATATTATGAAAATGGAAAAACATTTTGAATATATAACTACAAATAAAACATAAAATAAACACATTATTCATTTTTTAATATAAATCAATCAAATTTCTGAAGTTCTTTTCCCCTGCTGATACTTCCTGTCAAAAAAAACACCTGAACTATCTCAATGTTTTTTTCCTTTTTTTAGTGCTTATCAAAGGCCAGGTTGGCCAGTCGCTCCTGTGACATAGAAGACCTCAGATACGTTTTAATTCATTTCACTTTTGAAAATGACCTCTCACAGCTTGCCATGGAAAATGCGATTGAAATACAAAGCATTAAGTATCACCCAATGAAATCTGAAACACGTAGCTGCATCTGTTCAAGAGCTATCCGCTGACCCGAATAGGTAAAAGAACTTTTATAGACACATAAAAATCTGAAGCTAACAGAGCTAACAATTGTCTCTGCAGTGCGGTGAGCCTCCAAAAATGGATTGATCACAGTTGTAATTCTTCACATTATTATCTCCTTTCCGTCTGTAATTGAATGCTTCCCGTCACCCCCCCCTCCTCACACACATCTGAGCGCCACTGATCAAGTGAGTGTGAGTGTTTTACAGCCCCAACTCTGACGCAGTGACAACACTCTCCCAACGGGATGTGACGCAGTTCAGCCGTAATGTCTTCAGGATTGTTCATGCACCGACCCTGAGAAGAGATTAACATCCTTCCTGTCAACTGTGTGAGAAACTTGTAAACTCAAAATGCACACAAAGATGTTCCTCACATCCCCTTTATACGCCTGTTGGTCTGGAGCGTAATAATGAGTTTATTAAGAAAGTGTTGCATTCCAGGGGGACACAAAGGTTGTTTTGTGAAACCCAGGCGAACGACGTTTAAACGACTTGCACCGCCGTCTGTTTTGGTTTTCAGAAAACTATGCGGGCTCACGTCAGTGTCTGCAGTGAGCAGTTCCATCAGGTAAACACACGAAGAGCTGACTAATCATTTTGTACGCAAGGGGGATTACATGTGAATATCACTGACATCAAGACGAGTCCCGTTTCTAGAAAACTATCACAGTAATTAAACGATATTATATACTGGGGGGAGAGAGAGTGAATAAGTAATGCTTGCTTCAGTGGCGGGCAGTGAGGTTCGTGGCCTGTGAGGCACTGACTCCTTTGGAGTCAGATTTATAATCGTAAGAACATACAAAGGAACATGTTTGGCCCAGGAAGAACGGTCCTTTCATAGCGGAAAGAGATAACGACAGAGCAAATTTGCTGTGCAGCCACCATGTGTTCTGGACAAGTCATACTCTAAAGTTATCTAAGCAGAGTGGTGTACAACACAATTTCAATTAGGACCCTCAGTCAAACTTTTAGTTGATTTTAAAAATTCTGGTGCTTCAGTACAGGTTGTTCAATAAGAAAATAAAAAGGAAAAAAGAGAATAATTCACTTCTGGTCAGTTTTGTTTAAATCCATGATTTTGTTTTCTTAGTTTTATCTTTATAAAAACTGAAAATCGTATGCGGTCTTCCCTTTATTTCTTGATTGATACCTGAAGTCTACATGCCTATCTTTCTCCACCAAAAGCTCTGTTACTTTTTGGTAAAAGTCCTCCTTATTTTGTTTTCTTAATCTTATCCTGTTCTGCTCATAGAAGGACGGCAGCAACAACTGCCTGCCAGCTCATGTACGCCCCCCTCAGCCAAGGTAGAGTACTGTCTGCCTCAACTTCTGACTTTTCTCTGCACTTTATTGTCTGATCAGTGAGAAAATACTTAAATCACTCACTTAGTTTAAGACATTACACAGGCTTTAGAAGTTCATTGTGTATAGGTTAATATAATAAATCTTTCTGCCCCTCCATGAGCCGCCAGCTTATCACGGTGGAGGGATTTGCATGTCCCAGAGATCGTCAGGAGCTAGGTTGTCAAGGGCTTTATGGTCCTGTTAGATCACGCAAGGCCACGGGGGGTAACGTGCAATTTGATCTGGGTGGTGGCCCAATCAGGGATCTTGGTGGTCCAATCCGCCACTGCAGAAGCTGGCTGTAGGAACATGGAATGTTACCACTCTGGCAGGGAAGGAGCCTGAGCTAGTGCAAGAGGCTGAGAAGTTTCAGCTAGATATAGTCGGACTGACCTCAATGTTTGTCTCGGGCTCTGGAACAAGGCCTCATGAAAGGGGTTGGACTCTTTGCCCCTCCGGAGTTGCCCCCGGTGAGAAGCAGGTGTGGGCATATTGATTGCCCCCTGACTCGGCGTCTGCACGTCGGGATTCAACCCGGTGGATGAGAGGGTGGCCTCCTTCCGCCTTCGGGTTGGGGAACGGGTTCTGACTGTTATGTGTGCCAATGCACCCAACAGCAGTTCAGACTACGCACGCTTTTTGGAGTCCCTAGAGAGGCTGCAAGAAAGCACCCCTGTCGGGTTTGTAAGCCGCACTTGTTTCCGGTGAGGGTTAGACTCTGCCAGGGCTGTCCTTTTTCACCTATTCTGTTCCGATTTGGTGACCTCAAGATTTGGTCTCCGCTTTTTGTGGATGATGTGGTTCTGTTGGTTTCATCAGACCGTGATCTCTAGGTTCACACCGAAATGTGAAGCGGTCGGGATGAGGATCAACGCCTCCAAATCCAAGACCATGGTTCTCAGCCGAAAACGGGTTGAGCGCCCACTCCGGGTCGGGGAAGAGTTCCTGCCCCAAGTGGGAAAGTTCTCTGCTCTACCTGCACCTGTGGTCACGAGCTGTGGGTCGTGACCGAAAGTACAAGGTTGCAGATCCCAGCAGTTGAAATGAACTTTCTCCGCAGGGTGTCCGGGATCCCCCTCAGAGATAGAGTGAGGAGCTCGGCCTTCCGGGAGGGGCTCGGAGTAGACCCGCTGCAGAGAAGTCAGATGAGGTGGCTCAGGCATCTGGTTAAGATGCCTCCTGGACACCTTCCTGGTGAGGTGTTCCGGGCATGGCCAACCAGGAGGAGGCCCCGGGGAAGACCCAGAACACGCTGGAGAGACTATGTCTCCAGGCTGGTCTGGGAACGCCTCGGGATCCCCACGGAGGAGCTGGACCACCTGGCCGGGGAGAGATACACCTAGGCCTCTCTGCTTCAGCTGCTGCACCCGCGACCCAATCCCGGATAAGCGGTAGAAGACGGATGGATGGAAGGAATAAATCTTTCTACAAACGTTTTATCGGCGACAGGCCGAGAAACAGAAATGAGCGTGCACCACGCAGCCCGGTTTGTGAAGGACCGCTCGTGCAGAAGCGAGGTCGCTGCTGCACCTCAGATGGCTGCCCTGGATTGGATCGGGATATTCTCGAATTCAGCGAATTCCACTTCAGAAATTGTAACTTTAAAATGATTGGAGTCATACAGAAAATACATTCATAACACAGATCAGCAAAAGAAATATTATTTATTTTATGTTATCATTATTAGCTTTTTATTTCTCATGTTGTCTGGTGTCTGTGTTAACTGTGTCGGAGTTGATTCTCTGGTCCCTTCGTGTATTTCTAGTTTTAGACACCAGGGGGACCAACAAGCACCCGACCACGTTTAAACGGCAGCCATGTTTGTAGTGTTTTGTGTTTAAAAAAATTGTTTTGTCGAGTTCGGAGAAAAAAAACAGACACTCTCTCATTCTGTGGTGTGTGTGTTGTGTGTGTGTGTGTGTGTGTGTGTGTGTGTGTGTGTGTGTATATTCAACCCTGATCTTTGACCAAACTTCTCCTCAGCAGTGGGAAGATTGTAGGGTTTTGAAGAATGTGACAGGGATCTGCAAGGCTTCAGCCACAGAGAAACATAACAAAGACACGAAAGAAAATGGCCTCCAATAAACTGAGTGTGGGTCACTTCCTGTCATCAGCTTCTCCTGACGTTCCTCCTCCTAGGGTTCCACTGGCCAGATCGGACCCAGAGACGAAACCCGGCTGGACTCCACACCTCCTCAGTGTCTCAGCGGCAATCTGATGGGCTCCGATATGCTCTTCCTTCGCCCAGGAGGTCCGTGGATTCCCATCTTCACCAAGGTGGACTCTGGGCGTGGAGGTGGGCCTCCTTAAAGTGTTTACATTTGGGCCCAGGACACATGTGAGACGGGACTGGTGATGGCTCAAAGCATTGTGTAAAGGCCGCACACACACACACACACACACACACAAACACACACACACACACAAACACACACACACAAAGAAATTAGACATTTTTGGTGTGACACTGCTCTGTATGTTCTCCCACCTGTGTTTTCTGTGTGGGTTTCTCAGCATCTTTCCCCGGCTGCGTTCTCTCCATGATCTCAATATTCTCCCACCTGGTTTCTGTGTTCCCTCGGGTTCTCCAACCCTAGGTTCTCTGTATGTTCTCCATCTTCCCCCCTCACTCCCAAAACAGCGGTTTCATTGGAGAGATTTTCTGTAGGTGAGAATGAGAGAGTAAGTGGTTGGATGATTGGCAGCTGACCAATCCTACACTAAAACCCGTCCCCTCTGTGAATTGTCCCCTGAGCCCTGTGTGTGTGTGTGTGTGTGTGTGTGTGTTTGTGTGTGTGTGTGTGTGAGTGAGTGTGAGTGAGTGTGTGCGTGTGTGTGCTGACCTTCGTTGCGGTGGTCCACCTCGGCTCGGGGCTGCTTAGCGGCCCTCAGGGTGGCCTGGAGGACGAAGAGGAGGAGGAGGAGGAGGAGAG
>CAAKHD010013711.1:151729-181641 GCA_901007705.1 Fistularia tabacaria | reverse complement strand
ACACACATATATATATATATATATATATATATATATATATATATATATATATATATATATATATATATATATATATATATACATATATGCCCCCAGCGTGAAGCATTGGCTGGGGGCATTGGGATGATCATAGGAAAAGGTAGAGAGTTGGTTGGCATGATGCAGAGAAGTAAGGTGTGTGTCCAGGAGACCAGGTGCAAAGGTAGTAAGGCAAGAAGCTTAGGAGCAGGTGTTAAGTTGCGCTATCATGGTACTGCCAGGAAGAGAAATGACTCGGAGTTATTTTGAAGGAGGAGTTTGTTAGGAATGTTTTGGAGGGGGAAAGAATGTTTGACTTATGAGTCTGAAACTGGAAATTGAAGGTGTGATGCTCATTGTTGTTAGTGGCTATGCCCCACAGATGGGATGTGAGTAAGAGGAGAAGGAGAAGTTCTGGAATGAGTTAGATGAAGTGATGCAGAATATCCCCAGAGATGAGAGCGTGGTAATTTATGCAGACTTCAATGGACATGTTGGTGCACATAATAGAGGTGATGAAGGAGTGATGGGCAGGTTTGGTATCCAGAACAGGAACGCAGAGGAACAGATGATGGTAGACTTTGCAAAAAGGATGGAAATGGCTGTCGGGAATCTTTTTTTCCAGATAAGTCAGGAACATAGGGTAACTAATAAGAGCGGAGGTAGGAGCACGCAGGTAGACAACATCTTGTGTAGACTAATATGAAAGAAATTGGTGACTGCAAATTGTGGTAGGTGAGAGTGTAGCCAGACAGCATAGAATGGTGTTTTTTTAGGATGACTAAGGTGACAACGAAGATCGAGAGGAAAAAGGCAGAGCAGAGGACAAAGTGGTGGAAGCTGAAAAGGGAGGAGTGTTGTATGGTTTTCAGGGAGGGGTCGAGAAAGACTGGGTGGTCAGGGAGACAGGTAGCAGAGTACTTGTTCTGTCGTCTGGAAGGAAAGCAGATAAGGAGACTTGGTGGTGGAATAAGGAAGTGCAGGAGTGTATACAGAGAAAGTGGTTTGCAAAAAAGAAGTGGAACACTGAGGTGACTAAAGAGAATAGACAAAAGTATGGGAAGATGCAGCGTAAAGTGAAGATAGAAGTACCAAAGGCAAAACATAAGGCGTACAGATGACTTGTATGCTCGGTTGGACAGTAAGGAGTGAGAGAATGTCATATACAGGTTGGAAAAACAGAGAGATAGAGATGGAAAGGATGTACAGCTGGTCCAGGTGATTAAGGATAGAGAGGGAAATGTGTTGCCAGGTGCTAGAAGAGTGATGGGAATATGGAAAGAGCACTTTTAAAAGCTGATGAATGAGGCAAACAAAAGAGAGAGAAATAGGAGAGGTGACTACTCTAGACCACAAAGTAGCAGAGATTAGTGAAAGTGAAGTGAGGAAGGCATTGAACAGGATGAAGAATGGAAAGGCAGTTGGTCCGGATGATATATCTGTAGAGTAATGGAAGTGTCGAGGAGGCAGCGGTCGAGACTGGTGCAGGACATGTATGCTAGCAGTGAGACAGTGGTGAGGTGTGCTGTAGGTGTAACAGAGAAGTTCAAGGTAGAGGTAGGATTTCATCAGGGATCAGCTCTGTGCCCCTTCTCGATTGCAGTGGTGATGGACAGGCTGACAGACGAGGCTAGACAGGAATGTTCATGGACCATGATGTTTGCAGATGACGTTGAGATCTGTAGTGAGAGCAGGGAACAGGTTGAGGAAAATCTTGAGAGGTAGAGGTTTGCTCTGGAAAGGAGAGGAATGAAGGTTAGTCGCAGCAAGACAGAATATATGTGTGTGAATGAGATGAACCCGAGTGGAACGGTGAGGCTACAGGGAGTGGAGATCAAGAAGTTGGTTGATTTGAAGTACTTAGGGTCAACTGTCCAGAGCAACGGGTAGTGTTGAAAAGAGTTAAAGAAATGTGTTCAAGCAGGTTGGAATGGGTGAAGAAAAGTGTCAGGGGCTCTATGTGATAGAAGAATATCAGCCAGAATGAAAGGAAACATGTATAGGACAGTGGTGAGACCAGAGATGCTGTGTGGTTTTTAGACGGTGACAATAACAAAAAGACAGCGGGTCGAGCTGGAAGTCACAGAGATGACGATGTTGAGGTTCTCTTTGGGAGTGACAAGGATGGATCAGGATGAGGAATGAGTCCATCAGAGGGACAGCTCATGTTAGATGTTTTGGAGAGAAGGTCAGAGACGCGAGACTTAAACGGTTGGGTCATGTACAGAGGAGGGTGAATATATTGGTAGAGGGATGCTGGAATTGGAGCTGCCAGGCAGGAGGTCTTGAGGAAGACCGAAGAGAAGATTTATGGACGTAGTGAGAGACAAATATGACGTTAGTTGGTGTGCGAGAAGAGGATACAGTGAACGGGGTTAGTTGGAGAAGGTTGATTCTCTGTTGGGACCCCGAAGAGGGAAAAGCCGAAAGGAAAAGAAGAGAAAGAAATCAAATCATTCATGTATTAAATTTCAAATCAATTTCCTCCATCTAACCATATTCTCTGTATCATCATCTCTCACATCAACTCACTTCATAGCCTTTCACCACTACCATAAACCTTCTCTTAGGTCTTCCTCAAGGCTTCCTACCTGGTCATGCCAGCCGCAGCATCCTTCTCCCAAGATATTCACTATCACAGATCTCTACATGCCCAAACCACCTTGTATCTTTGAACTTATCATCACCAAAACATCTTACACGTGTTGTCCTTCCAATTGACTCATTGCTGATTCTATCCATCCTTGTCACTCCCAAAGAGAACCTCAACATTTTCATCCGTGCTACCTCCAGCTCTGCTTCCTACCTTTTCTTCAATGCCAGTGTCTCTAAACACTACAGCAGCTCTGGTGTGCCACTTTTTTATACTCCTTCCCTTTCATTCTGGCCGATACTCCTTTACCATACATTATACCCTCTCCACCTGTTCTGACCTGCTTGAATGCTTTTCTTCACCTCTTTTGTACAATCTGGTCTGTTGACCAAGTACTTGACCACAAGGCACACTGCAGCTCCCTCTGACCTTTTCTGTACTTCCGTACCAACATTATTGAAGCAAATACTGCAAGTTTAGTATTCTTTCTCGGCATGAAAACATACGGCCGTTCACAGATGCTAATTTCTGCTCTAAGTCTAGTTTCGTCAATACATTTGACTCTCTATCCTTAATAACCCAAACCTGCTGCACCTCCTTCCTATCTCTCGCTGTATTTTGTCTATGTCCCACTTCTTTTTGTGAACCTCTTATCCACTTACCTTGCAGATGACACACCAAGTACTCTGCTACCTGTCTCCCTGACAACATTAGCTGTAGTTCTTGAGTCATCTGGAAGCTCTCCCTGACCACCCAGAGTCTTTCTCAACCCCTCCCTGAAAACCAAACAACACTCTTTCCTTTTCAGTTTCCACCACTTTGTCCTCTACTCCACCTTTGTCCTCCTCATCTTTCTCGGAACCATGAGGCATCCTACTGACCTTTGCCATCCTATGCCATCTGGCTACACCCTCAGCGACCACAAATTTGCACTCACAGTTCTCCTTCAGATTACATCATCTATACAAAATGTAATGTGTGCTTCTACTGTAGCACTTATAGATTATTATTCCAGCTGTTTCCATCCTTTTTTCAAAGTCTACCACCATCTTTCTGTCCCTCTACATTCCTATCCTGGATACCAAACCTTGGCATAATCTCTACATCACCTCGGTTATATGCGCCAACATGTCAATGAAGTCTGCACCAATTACCACTGTCACCTCTGGGGATATTCTCTATCACTTAATCTAACTCCCTTCAAACTTTTTTTTTCTCCTCTAACTCACATTCCATCTGTGGCATATAGCCCATACATCATTACTCTTCCAATCAGTACTAAAACAGAAAAACTTAAAACCGGGTTCTGAGCTTCTAGTCCTGCCACCTTTTCATGTGGTCACCTGAACACTCAGCATATCCACCATCCTTCTCAGCCTCATGTGAACCAAATCTCTTGTTTTTTTTCTTTCATCTTCACAATATTCAAAGTCCTTACCTGACATTAGCTCAAACATTACACGGGAGGAGTTCTATAGTTTGATGGCCACAGGTAAAAAAGACCTTCTTTGGTATTCTGTCATGCACCTTGGTGGTCTCAGTCTACGGCTGAAGGTGCTCTGGCAGGACAGTACAGCATGCAAGGGGAGAGAGACGTTATCCTTGATACTCAGCAGCAAACTCCCAGGACTGAGCCAGCCTTCCTGATGTGCTTCTTAGGTCTGTTAGTCTTGGCTGCCTACAGCCTACTGCCCCAGCACTCTACATTGTAGAAGATGACGATGGACACCATAGAACATCTGGAGCATGGCTCTGTAGATGTTGAGAGACCTGAGTCTTCTGGGGAAGAACAGGCAGCTCTGACCTTTCTTGTATATGGCATCTGTGTTTTCAGGTCAGTGTAGTTTATTGTTTATATGGACGCCCAGGTACTTGTACTCGTCCACAATGTCCATGCCGGGGTGAGGGTGGGCAGAGGCCCTATCATCAAACCTGTTAAGGAACATGTTTAACTCAATGGCTCCTGTTGGTGTCCTTCCATCCCCTCGGCAGCGATGGTTCTCAGACCACTTCACACCTCCCTCATGTTGTTCTTTTGGAGTTTGCTCTCCAACCTCCCCCTGTATGATTCCTTACCCACTGCGATCTTTTCCCCCAGTTTAGTTCGCAACTTCTTCAATTCCTTTGTCACCCTTCCTGAATGCCACCTTTTTCCTGTTCAGTGTCGCCTTTATGTCCTTTGTCACCCATGGTTTACTGTTAGGGAAGCAACATCTGGTTTTCGTGGGGAATTACACAATCTGTATAGAAGTTAATGTAGTCTGTTTTGCAATCTGTAAGTCCATCTATGTCCTCCCCATGTGCATCATAGAAAACGTCCCAGTCAGTCACCTCAAAGCAGACATGCAGGGCCTCCTCAGCCTCCTGCGACCACCTTCGTACCAATCTGGTGGTCGCAGGTTGCTGCTGGACTGCAGGAATATAGAGAGGCTTAAGATGGACCAGGCGGTGATTTGACCTGCCCAGGGGGGGAGGGCTGTGGAGGTGTATGCTTCTTTAAAATTAGCAAAGGGCAGATCTAGGGTTTTCTCCTCTCTGGTCTCACAGTCTACAATCTGTTTAAAAGTTGGAGGGGTTGTTTTAAGAGTGACATGCTTGATATCCCCAGTGGTCACTCCAAAGACACTGGGGTGCAGAGTCTGTAGTCTCGCGGTCGCAGCGCTGATAAAGTCAGCAGCTCGCAACGCGTCCGCTCTGGGGGGAATGTAAACGACAGTATTAATGGCCTGGGAAAATTCTCTGGGCAAAATATATGGACGGAGACTTACCGCTAACAGTTCGATGTCTGGAGTGTTCGATGTGTCCAGAGTTGCACCACTTGTTGTCAATGTTCTCCGCCTCCCTTTGTCTTGTCGCTGTCTCTCGCACCAACTGAAAGCCGGCAAAACTCACGGTTAAAACCATCATGTTTTCGTGCAGCCGTGTCTCCCTGAAACTCATGACCGAGCTTAATACAAACAGCCTCTCTCTCCTGGTGAGTGTTGTCAACTCGTCCATCTCATTCACCAGATATCTTACGCTTCCCATGACGATGGAGGGGAGATACGGTCGGTATCTCCTCTTTCTAAGCCATTGTCTCCTACCGGCTCTGCAGCCCCGATATTTCCTCTTCAGCTCCTGGGGGATTTCGTATCTCTCGCCGGTCATATCGCTGTGTCGTGGTCCCAAAAGCTGATCCCTGATGTAAACAATGGAGCCCCGGCTCGCCTCCACCAGACCTGGATCTGGCACGATAAAAGTACTCCGAACACGAGAAAAACGGGGAAAAAAATAAAACGCACAATACCACATCTTTCTACTATTAATAACCGCAGTTACAACTTTAAGGAGAAGTGCAAGAGCGAAAGGCACAATATCGATCTGGTAGGTTGCTACCCGTGACGGCGCCAGAAGTAGAAGTTATTGAAGTAAATTATGATTCAAATCTCCTTTTTTTTTAAAATTTCCGTCAAAAACAATCAACAAATATCCTAGTCTGGTCAAAGCTCTTTTTCATGTTGACAACCTGCTCAGCAACAACAGAGAGGGGCAATAAAACGGACAATATCACAAGCGTTTTTAAAAGTCATCTTTTACCCAGCCATCATCGAATTTAAGTCGGGAGCATCAACACAAAGCAGACATGCAGCCATAAACAATCAACATTAGCATCAGGAAATTCATCCTCCACACGACTATTTGCATGCAGTCGATTCTTACACTCCTGAATTGAGGTGTCTCACCAATAAAAGCACTTCAACACATGCAAGATCATGTCAGCTAGTGAAGGAGAGATGATCTGCAATTCAAAAAAACAGACAAAAAAAAAACAACATATTCACCGTTTACAGCACATTCAAGCACAGATGAAGAACTTTTCCTCACAAACAAGTGATTTTGAATCTTGCTACTAAACATTGTGTAATCTTCTCTCTGTGTGTGCAAGTATGTGTATGTGTGTAAATGTTCATGTATGTGTGTGTGTGTGTGTGTGTGTGTGTGTGTGTGTGTGAGTGTGTGTGTGTGTGTGTGAGTGAATGCATGTGTGTGTTTGAGGTCAATGAACATATTTTGTGGCCTTTCCATCAGGCATAACAATACTGGGTAACGAGACACTGTATGCCTCGGACGTTATTTCATACGTTACATTTAATGAAAATAATTTTATTAGCAAACAAAATAATAATTATTTATTCATTTACAGCACGGTGGGTGGCTCAGTGGTTAGCGCCTCTGCATCACAACGCAAAGGACCCCGGCTAAATTCCGACAGGGTACCTTTTCTATTTCGAGTTTGCCTGTTCTCCCCATGCGTGAAGGTTAATTGGAAAAATTGTCCTAATGGGTGAATGAGAGATAATGATTGTTTGTCTCTGTATATGGCCCCGGAATTGACTGGAGACCTGTCCAGGGTTTACCCCGCGTCTCGCCAAAGGACAGCTGGGATAGGGCTCCAGTATCCCCCATTACCCCCGGTGTCGGATAAGCAGTAGACAATGGATGGATTTGTTTGGGACAATGTAATGTTGGGACGATTACTTTATGTTTTTGTGGTATTCCTCGAAAACATATTCAATTTTGTATTCCGTATGTGTGTCCGTATGGAGTAATTTTGTCTTGAAAAAGAAAAAGTGAATTTATCAATCCAGTCGAACGCAGCGAATACAGCATTGAATGTTCCATTCACAGCCAGACGAGGTTAATACGGATGTAAACACACCCAGAACAAATCATCATAATGAAGTTAGACTGCAGTTAATGGGATTTATGTAATAAATGGAAAAATATTAATTTAGCATCAAGAAGATTTGAGGCAGATGTTGCTGTGGTATCTATGGATTGTACTTATAATATAAGCTCAGAATGATGACACGGAGCCTCACGATATGCTGTATTATTGCTGAGGAAACATACGGAACTCCCGCCCATGTCATCACGTCCAATATACGCTTACACCAACGTCATGACGTAAGCAGAAAGTGCAAACATTAATATCAGTTCAGTTTACTGGTGTTATCTGAATAGTACATCATTTCTTTTTTTTTTTTTTTTTTTTTTTTCCAAGTTTGTCCGCCACTTTTGGTTACATCAGTTCTCAAACATTGAACATGAAGGTCGGTACCCAATTAGATTTCTTTGGTGCAATAAACCCGGTAAGTAAACATTCACTCGGTCTATGAACAACAGAAAAAAACACTATGAGCGTAACAATTAGATTGTTTCTGTATCAAACAGGTACGTTTAGATTTCAAATTTAGAGCATAGAAGCAACCTTGTAAATACTTTCAAATACGACAATAAGCGACATGAAGTAAGGACTTAGATTTGAATGTTTTCCTGAAGGTAAGCCAGTTTTCCTCAGGCTGGATCAAAGTCACCCAGGTACTGTGGAGGCCGGGTACCTTGCCCACACCAGGACTGTGTCTCCATCCTCTTTTTCTGCTGCAGATGTGTCCGCAGGGTTGAGCTTCTGGTAGAATGAGGAGTTTCTTGTCGCACAGTGTCCTCTCCGCCCAGACGTGACCATAGAGCCTTTGCGGTCACTCTGTACGGTTTGGGATTGTAGGCTGGGGTAAGCTTATTGTGCCTGGGCTGAGAACACAACACCATGTCGCCAGGTTGGAGAGTTTGAGGTGCAGCTGGACAGGGAGTGCCTGAGTACACCTTCATTTTTTACTCACGCAGGTGTTGAGATGCTGTTTCCAGGGGATGTTCTCCATGTGGCCGACACAAAGGCACTTTCCGAGTGTTCTCATAAACCTCTCTGCAGTGTCGTTTGCCTGAGGCCACAGTGGTGTGGTCTTTCGATGGCGGAACCCCATCGAGGCTGCAAATTTGCTAAACTGCTCACAGTTGAAGGGGGACCGTTGTCGGTCTTCACTGCTCTGGGGATCCCGAGCATCGAGAAGGTTCTGTCCATGACAGGGGTAACAGTTTGCAGAGGGGGAGTGCATGATCCCCACTCCAGGGTATCGGGAGTACTGATCCATGATAACTGGTAGGTGTTCACCTGTCGGCAGTGGGCTGTAAAAGTCTGCACCGACGTCTTGCCAGACCGTGTCGGGAAGGTCTGACATCTGTAGAGGCTTATTTTGTGTCTCAGCTGTTGTAGCTTGACATGCTAGGCAGTTTCTCAGCATCGCCTCAGCTTGTCAATCGATGAGTGGGAGCCTCATCTTTTCTCTCAGGAGGGCCTTCGTCTTGGTGATTCTCTGCTGTGTCTCATGCGCGAGCTGGAGGATCCTGTGCTCGAGTGAGCGGGGAATGACGATCCTGGAACCCTTCAATATGATGTCATGTTCAAGCTCACTTTTTACATGTTTAATTTGTGTCAGCACAGTGTCCTTTGTGACTCTGTGCCATGCATTATTTCGTATGAGCATGCTGACCTTTTGTAGCATTTCATCTTTGAGAGTCTCGCGCTTGATTTAATCCAGAGTCATTGCTTTTGGTGTGTTATTCTGCGTGATGAAGTTTACGCACTCCTCAGCTACTTTCATTGCACGAGTGTTTTTAGTGTGTGTCTGTGCTTGGATTGGTTGACGGGACATGCTGTCTGCCGGGTAGTCAGGCCCTTTTCTGTACTCCCCCCTGAGGTTGTACGGCCGCAGTTGGAGTCCCCATTGATGCCTCAGGTTATTCCAGATGAGCTCCAAATTCTCATGAGCCGTTGTGAATCACCATTGTGAATTCTTTGCCGTAGATGTATCGATGGGAATGTTCGCAGCGCCATACGATGGCGTGGGCTTCATGCTCTGTTTGGGAGTAAAGCCGCCCAATACCGTTAAGCACTCGGCTTGCATACGCAATGATGCCTCTTTGCCTTGTCCTTTTGCAGCAGTATTGGCCCTCGTCCTACCGTACTGGCGTAAACGATGAGCTCCGTTTCCAGGTTCAGATCGAAGTGTGCCATCGTGGTGTCACTGGTGAGGCTCTCTTTCAGTTCGCTCAGTGCTGCGTCCTGTTCTTCACCCCACTGCCTGGGAGTGTCCTTCCTTGTGAGCTTCCTCAGCAGCTCTGTGACTGTAGCAAAGTCAGGAATGAAGCATGAGCAGTAGTTCGCCATACCCAGGAGGCTTCTTACCTCTGCTGCATCTTTGGACTTATCGCCTTGGCGTATGCTGTTGACCTTCCTTGGATCAGCTGAGTCGCCATCATCAGAGAACACGAACCCGAAGAACTAGTTTAGTCTTGTTGAACTCGTACTTCTTTCTATTCAGAGTGAGGCTGTGTTCTGTCAGTCGCTGGAACACAGCAATCAGGCTCTTGTCGTCCATAGATGATGATGTCATCACTGAGGTTTTTTACTCAGTCGTTAAAAGGAGTTCTTTTAATGTCTTTTCACTTTCACTGAAGCCATATTTGTGCACCCTACATGATGTGCATCTCTAAATGACCTGTAACTCTATTTCATTGTCCGCATCACTAAACTCGCAGTGTTTGGCTCGCATGTGAAGTCTGGTCGTATAAAGATCCAAATTCTCACCGGACAATTGTGTAGCTTTTCTGAAGATGTAGATATATTGAGATTTCCTCCATTTTTCTCACTCAAATTCTGAAAGAACAAACTGTGCGTATGGATCCATCTATACTTCATTCTACGCTATCAAGTAACATGATCTGCTTCAATCTTGAGTCAAAATGGATGAAAATCCTTGAAAAAAAAACAATTTTTTTAACTATTTTTTTTCTGCCAAGACAGATGAAAATATTTCCCAAACTAGAAATTATTCACTTGTTTTAAATGTATGTTAATAGATTTTCAATAAATAATACAATTGAAATAGAAGGGAAAGTCATGTATATTCATACATACAAGTTTTGGATGCCACCAATCTTTTACATGGATAATATATTCAGTTTTTATTGGACCTGCCGGATTAAATCTTCACTGTAGGGACTGTAATTTGTGGTGCTCTTGAGCTTTATGGGATCATGCATCCCGTTTTGTCAACAGTGATTCGGATTAATGAGACAGTCTCACTATTAGAATCATATCCTCAAGAGAGCCTCCGTCCTGAATCAATATGGATATTGTATATACACAGTGGAAGAATGGGAAAATAAGTGACATTTGGAGGCTCTTGTGAGTTTTCTGGCACATGAACCAAAAAGGTCAGGCTATGATAGAGAGTCCTCGGACACGCAACTATAATTGACCTTTCACTTTCATAGCCAGGCAAGGATTGACATATGCTTCTGTAGGGGCTTGGCTAAATCCACTGCTATACAAATTTAATTAGTTCAGTTGCTCTGGGAGTCATTAGGTACAATAAGTATTAAGCTTCAAGGATGCATTTCCGCAAAGCTTACACAGGGAAGCGTATTAGCATTTTTATTTCTTTTTCCACAGTATTGGTGCGGGTCACTTAGCCATATTATATCACAACTGAAAAAGTGGGAAAAGAAATACACTTTTTTTTTTTCCATCAAAATTTAACATCTTCTGAAATGAGTCACATATAAGATAAGATAAGATGATACTTTATTGATCCCCATACGGGAAATTCGGGTGTTGCAAGAGCAACGTTAGACAAAAAGAAAAAACAGGAAAGATATATACACACATATATCAGTGCAAACACATATGCACATTTGTCACCATACATTCCCAATAAAACGTTTACATACATATATACACACACACATACCCATACCTACATATAATATATATATATACATATATCTGTGCCACATATACACATACATTTATTATCATTATTTTATATATTTTTTTTGCAATTTATCCTTTTTTGATGACTTTATAAGAATCTTAAATCGGTCTTGTAATTTTCACACAAAACCTGGGGTGTTTGCATTTGATACTTCTTCCAACACTCCTCCTAAATGTTTTATTATTAAACTCCAAAATATGATTTTAAAACATCAATTCAAGTTCTTATCAGGATTATTATTTTCAAATAGTTATTTCTAAGATACTGTTAAACTAATCGAGAGACCACTTTTAATTTTCCCACTTTGATTTTGCTGAATTATGATTTTCATTTTGCACATTTGCCCCAAGAACTAAAAACTATTTGACTTCTTACTTTAAATGTTTGGAAACATATTTTGAATTATCATGATCTTTATTGTAATTTTTGTCTCATAAAAATGAACATTAACCTAATCATTATATGACTGTGTTATTGTTGCATTTTTATATTTTCTAATTTCCTTTTATTTTCAGGTGATCTCAACATTTCTGGAATAAGGTTATTAAAATAGTCTTTACATACATTGCTCACAGTCTTTATATTACAATTTTCATTCTCATCCTCCCTTTTTGCTTCTCGTAACCTCCTTCTTTCTCTTTGTGCAGACCTAGCACTCTGACTGATTCCCAAATTTCAATATGCAGTTTGTTTTTAGCCTCTCAAGAGTTTTCAAAATTAACATTTAAGTAGCTTTTAACTATAAACCAGAAAAAAAGAAGAAAAAAAAAAAAAGAATAAAACACTTTTTGTTTGTCTGGAACACAAATTCAACGGGAATAACGACTTCCAAGTATGTGAAGTGGATATTCGGCATCTGTGCCTTCAAGCCACAGCAGCGGTCTGCTGTCACGTTTGTTATCCATCATCACATGTGACTGATTGGCACCAATTGTCAGCACCTGAGTTTCTTTAAAAGCACGGCACCGACCACTCCAAGAGAAGTGTCAGATTTTGTCGTTTGCTACAATCTCCGGCGGTCTGTCCGGTTGTCCCTTGAGAGTCTGAGCCTGTTGGTATCTGCACCTCAGGGAAAAGTGGCAGTTTGAGTGGAGTCTTGTCTGAGTCACGTGCTGTGTAGCCCTTCTTGGCTGTGAGATTGGCTAATGTTGTTTGTGTTTTGTTTTGTTTTTTTTAAATCGGCTCATCGTGTGTTCTGGCATTGTGCTGGGTTTTCTGTGAATCGCAGTTTGTGGTCGTCTCCTGCCCCCGAATACGCGGGGCTGTCTGCTGCTGGCGGTTTTGTTAACCGTTAGTTTTTGTGAAGACACGTGCATGAGCTGGGGACGCTAGCAAGGAGGCCCAAAACCTGGTGGCGGAGTATCTGCGTGCCTGACTCATTTCCATAGTAGTTGAGGATCACCTGGGTGAGGTGTGTGTGTCCAGGAGACCAAGTGGAAAGGTAGTAAGGAAAGAAGCTTAGGAGCAGGTTTGAAGTTGTGCTATCATGGTACTGCCAGGAAGAGAAATGACTAGGAGTTATTTTGAAGGAGGAGTTTGTTAGGAATGTTTTGGAGGGGAAAAGAATGTTCGACTTGTGAGCCTGAAACTGGAAATCGAGGGTGTGATGCTCAATGTTGTTAGTGGCTATGCCCCACAGATGGGATGTGAGTAAGAGGAGGAGAAGTTCTGGAATGAGTTAGATGAAGTGATGCAGAATATCTCCAGAGATGAGAGAGTGGTGATTGGTGCAGATTTCAATGGACATGTTGGTGCAGGCAATAGAGGTGGTGGAGAAGTGATGGGCAGGTTTGGTATCCAGGATAGGAACATAGAGGGACAGATGATGGTAGACTTTGCAAAAAGAATGGAAATGGATGTAGTGAATACCTTTTTCCAGAAAAGACAGGAACATAGGGTAACTTATAAGAGCAGAGGTAGGAGCACACAGGTAGACAACATCTTGTATCGATGAGGTAACCTGAAAGAGATCAGTGACTGCAAAGTAGTGGTAGGTGAGAGTGTTGCCTGACAGCAAAGGATGGTGGTTTGTCGGATGAATCTGGTGACAAGGAAGCTGAAAGGGAAGGAGTGTTGTATACTTTTCAGGGAGGGGTTGAAAAAGTCTCTGGATGATCACAGAGAGCTTCTAGAGGACTTGAAATCTACAGCTGATGTGATCAGGGAGACATGTAGCAGAGTACTTGGTGTGTCGTCTGGAAGGAAAGTAGATAAGGAGACCTTGTTGTGGAATAAGGAAGTGCAGGAGAATGATTTTCTACAGGTTGGCAGAACCGAGATGGAGGCGGAAAAGATGCACAGCAATCTATGAACAGATGCTAGAAGAGTGATGAGAAGATGAAAAGACTACTTTGAAGAGCTGATGAAGGAGGAGAATGAAAGAGAGGGAAGGGTGGAAGAGGTGACTATTTTAGACCACAAAGTAGCAGAGATTAGTAAAAGTGAAGTGAGGAAGGCAGTGAGGAGGATGACGAATGGAAAGGCAGTTGGTCCTGATGATATACCTGTGAAGGTATGGAAGTGTCTCCGAGAGGCAGTTGTAGAGTTTCTGGCTAGATTATTCACAGGATCTTAGAGAGTGAGAAGATGCCTGAGGAATGGAGAAGAAGTGTGATGGTGCCCATTTTTAAGAATAAGGGGGATGTGCAGAATTGCAGTAACTGTAGAGAGATAAAGTTGATGAGCCATACAATGAAGTTATAGGAGAGAGTAGTGGAAACTAGACTGAGAGCAGAAGTCAGTATTTGTGAGCAGCAGTATGGATTCATGCCTAGAAAGAGTACTACAGACGCAGCATCCACTTTGAGAATGCTAATAGAGAAGTGCAGAGAAGGTCAGGGAGTTGCATTGTGCTTTTGTAGACCTAGAAAAAGCAAACTACTTGGTGCCGAGAGAGGAACTCTTGGATTTTATGAGGAAGTCTGGAGTGGCAGAGAAGTATGTTGGACTGGTGCAGGACATGTATGCTAGCTGTGAGACACTGAAGTGTGCTGTAGGTGTAACAGAAGTTCAAGGTGGAGGTGGGACTACATCAGGAATCAGCTCTGAGCCCCTTCCTGTTTGCAGAGGTGATGGACAGGCTGACATAAGGTTAGACAGGAATCTCCATGGACCATGATGTTTCCAGATGACATTGTGATGTGTAGTGAGAGCAGGAAACAGGTTGAGGAAAGTCTTGAGAGGTGGAGATTTGCTCTGGAAAGGAGAGGAATGAAGGTTAGTCACTGCAAGAAGGAATATTTGTGTGTGAACAAGAGGAATCTGGGTGGAATGTTGAGGCTACTGGGAGTGGAGATCAAGAAGTTGGAATTTTTCAAGTACTTAATGTCAACAATCCAGAGCAACGGGGAATGTGGAAAAAGAGGTTTAGAAAGGAGTTCAAGAAGGTTTGCAATGGGTGGAGCAAAGTGTCAGGGGTTCTTTGTGACAGAAGAATGTCAACCAGAATGGAAGGAAAGGTTTACAGAACAGTGGTGAGACCAGTGATGCTGTATGGTTTGGAGACAGTGACACTGAACAAAAGACAAGAAGTACAGCTGGAGGTAGCAGAGATGAAGATGTTGAGGTTCTCTTTGGGAGTGATGAGGATGGATCAGGATCAGGAGTGAGTCCATCAGAGGAGCAGCACACGTCAGATGTTTTGGAGAGCAGGTCAGAGAAGCCAGACGAAGATGGTTGGGTCATGTACAGAGGAGGGATAGTGAATGTATTGGTAGAAGGATGATGGAATTGGAGCTGCCAGGCAGGAGGTCTAGAGGAAGACCAAAGATTTATGGACGTAGTGAGAGAGGAGGATACTGAGAATAGCTTCTTTGCCACTTTTCCTATTTATGATTTGCTGAACTTAATCATTCCATCAATAAGTCACCTCTTCTTCCCTATGCCCAGATCACTAAGCACCTTCTTACCTCTCCGTCTTATCACATTTACTGAGGTTGCCCAGTCATCTCGTAGTTTTTCGCAACCTTCCAGGGCCTGTCTCAACTCTTCAAAGTTCTCATTGTCTTCCTTCCTTAACTTCCAACTATTTGGTCTGGCGTCCTACCCCCTACTCATTTCCTCTTTTGCATCTGCAAAATCATCCTACATATTGCCATTCTATGTTGTCCTGCCACAAACTCTCCTGCAGTTACCGCACTGTCACCGGTCTCATTCAGATTGTATCATCTGCTCAGGATGGAGTCTACCTTCGTGGTCCAACCTGCACCCTTTTATGTTACCCGCTGTAACTCCTTTTTTTGAATTCAACATGGGCATTTCCATTATTAATCACCTTTTCAAAACCCAAACTGACCTCTTTTTCATTTTTGTGCACAAAAGGTGACCCTCCCATACTCTGCTGAATATATTCTGCCAATCATGTATGATGACTGAACTTCGGATTTGGCTTACACTATTCCAGGCAGAGCGCGACACTACCTGCATTCATCTGAATAGAATTTAATTTCAAACAAAGATCACTTCTATTTAGTTCCTTCGATTCCCAGTCCGTGCTGTTCGATTGCGTCGACCTCCTCCGACCCCTGAAGCTCTGCTTGTTTTGCAATGAGTGTAATATGTACCATCTTGCACCAACAGTATTTTTCCTTATTCGTGTCTTTTTATTCTCGCAGCTTCACAACCCATCGTCAACTAATAGCTTACGGAAACACTGTCATATCTATTAACTTTAACTAAATGAAATTCAATAAGGGCAGACATGCTGAGGTTCCACTCTGCACTGATGCTGTGCTGTGTTGAGTTGATCACATGTCCGTCACGTTTCGAACGGAAGCTGCCTGTTTACATTATAAAGCTCTGGGAAAAATATCATTTCCATCCTGGGAGAGCTCATGACGTGAAAAATCAGATATCTCCTGTGCTTCTGCAGCCTGGACACATTTTTCTTGCTCTCGTGGAGTCCATCTGATTTATTGAGTAATTTGTTTTGTTCTTTGCATAATCTGCATTTACTGCCACAGAAACGATTGTATACAAATATCCGTGAATGTCAGAAATAAAATGTTGAATATTGAAAGAAATTAAAATAAATAAAACATTTCAGATACTTGGTGACATGCTTTGATACCATATTAATTTACTGCTGGACCCTTAATGCTTCAACAAATCTTCACAAGTCTCTGCATCTCAGAGAATAAATACTCCTCATTCTTATTGACAGAGATTTATAAATGGAAAGTCAAATTTCCTCCAAAGCCTCACAAATGAAAGGTTTTTTTTACATTGGCAATTGATCAAGAGTGATGCATTTGCTTGAGTACTGGCTAAATAGTGATTCACCAGTCAGTAGCTCGTATTGGCTCAGAAGAGCATTTTAGCAATATTTCTCTTACAGTTTTATAGGTAAACAACTTAATTGATCTGGTTTGATTGGACAACCAGGTCTGTTTTCAGCAGAAGGCCTGTTTCAGACAGATGTGGGTATAGAGATAATTCCACATTGAGTCCAGAATAGTCCGTAAGACAGTTTTTCATGGAAAAAGGGCAAGAACTCAACTTGTTTGACTGGTGAAAGTTTGTCCATGCAATTTTCTAAATGGGGGGGGGAGTCAGATTCATCTCATTTATGAAGGATATGGTCTGACAAAAATTCTCTCACGAAGACACTGTTTTGTATTTTATGTTACGGTGAATCCAATCTCAACCAGGGAATCATGAGGTTTTGTTATTCAGCTCCTGTAAAGATTTGTTTTTTTTTCTCCCAAAATTCACAAACAGGTCCTCTGACACAATGACAGATGTAACGTATAGGCAGTGAGCAAATACTCAGTTTGTGTGTTTGTGTGCATGCATATGTGTATGACTACATTTTTAATTTGAGCGCAGCTTTGCGAGAGATATTTTTCAGATGCTTTACTGATCATTTCAGTGTGTCTATATTGTGCTCTTCTAAAAATAGTAGTTGTAATGATTATTTACAGCTTGAATTTGTTGTATGAGCCAGTTTCCCCCCTTCGAAATGACAGAGAGGAGAGCCAACTGCCAACGTCTTTTCTCCCCTTGTCGTGTAGCTGCTCATTCCTGTTGGCTGATAGATGGTGGGTGATGTCTGGATCCGAGCCCAACAGTCACTCGTCCAGCACTGACGGTTCATCGGCATCAGTCCCCTACCTCTGCTCGAAGATAACTTTTCCTTTTTGTTTACTAAGTGGGACTTTTGCTTGATTTCAAATGACTCCCCTGGGTGACTTCTTTGCAGAAAATAATGATTTCAGTATAATCAATGCTTGCGTGTCATGTATTAATAGTCAAGGGTTATTAGAAACATGCTTCACATAACAACAATAGTATCTTGTTAAATTATCGTTATTTGGAAGATACCATCCCAACAAGTAGATTGATCAAAATCCTTCAATTGCTTGAATGTCTTTTTCTTTTTGAAGAACAGGTTACAAGGCATTTTATTGTTTGAGGAAGTTCCCGGTATTACATTTTCAGCTGAAAGCTGCTGATAGCATTATTCTTCTTTGGACGGACAAGAATCTTTTTCAATTTTTCATGTATGTATGTTCGTGTGAGTGTAGCGCTGCGACTGCGCTGAGTGAGGATAGAGTGATTAAAGTTTCCCAAAGTTTCTTAAATTTAACAACATTAAACATCTCTTTGATAAATCAAGCAAAACCCTTCCATTCACCCTCAGACAGTATGAGGTTAGGCAGAATGACTGCTGCATCTATTACTGCTTATAAACTAAAGAGAGACTGACAGTCCATGAAGCCATTGGATCCTCCGATGGCTGAGTCAGTGGCTTGCCGCTGTCACAACTGTTCTTGCCGATGGCAGGTCTTTTCCCCTATCAGTGGATAAGGGATATCCATCTTAACGCCTCAGGGTCCAAAGCATGCAGAGATTTTCCAAAGCCACCAGATCTGCTGAATCTAAGCAGGGCATTTCAGGTACATAACCTCACTCTGGATGCATTATTCAGAGAGACCTCAGGGATGCTTTTTTTTCTGTGCAAGTGCAGGGAAGTCAAGGCCGTCACTTTGAACTTTATTTATTCTTGTTGTGAATAAAAGAATGTATATGACTTAGCTGTAATGTCTGGAATCATGACTTAGGCAGTATGGAGTTTCCAATAGTGGAAACACTAATTCCTGGTTGTTGGAGGTTTGCAGAGAAAAAGAAAGAGGAAGCCTCTATGGCATTGGATTGAAATAAATAGAAAAATAAATGAATACATGAAAACGTACACACATGCATGCATTCATGCATAGATACGTATGTTCATACTGTCCATACTGTCCATACATAAATGGAGTAAAAGCCAAACCAAAAAGGTACATATTCCTTTCCTACTAACTTAATGAAAATATGGCTGGTCAAAGGGAGAAATAAGTGAGCAAAAACGACAAGATTCAATTTTACTTTTCTTTTTCTAGTTCTTTTTCTTTCAGCTTTTCCCTTCAGGTGTCGCCACAGTGAATCAACCTTCTCCATGTAACCCTCATCTCTGTATCCTCCTCTCTCACACCAACTAACTTCCTATCTTCTCTCATTACATCCATAAATCTTCTCTCCGGTCTTCATCTAGACCTCCTGCCTGGCAGGTCCAATTCCAGCATCCATCTACCGATACATTCACTATCCCTCCTCTGTACATGACCCAACCATCTCAGTCTGGCTTCTCTGACCTTCTCTCCAAAACATCTAACATGAGCTGTCCCCCTGATGGACTCTTTCCTGATCTCATCCATCCTCATGACTCCGAAAGAGAACCTCAACATCTGCATCTCTACTACCTCCATCTGTACTTCCTGTCTTTTCTTCAATGCCACTGTCTCCAAACCATACAGCATCTCTGGTCTCACCGCTGTTTTGTAAACCTTTCCTTTCATTCTGCCTAATAGTCTTCCATCGCATAGAAACCCTGACACTTTACTCCAGCAAATCCAACCTGCTTGAACCTGCTTGGTTTTTCAGGACCGTAAACCCTAAACAATTGAAATCCTCCAACTTCTTGATCTCCACTCCCTGTAGCCTCAGCGTTCCACCCGGGTTCCTCTCATTCACACACATATATCCTGTCTTGCTGCGACTAACCTTCATTCCTCTCCTTTCCAGAGCAAACCTCCACCTCTCAAGATTTTCCTCAACCTGTTCCCTGCTCTCACTACAGATCACAATATCATCTGCAAACATCATGGTCCATGGAGATTCCTGTCTAACCTCATCTGTCAGCTTGTCCATCACAGCTCCCTCTGACCTTCTCTGTACTTTTCTTTTCGCATTTTCTAAGCAACTTATGTATATATAGTTCTCTTTCTAGGCCTCTATAGCTACTGCAATTCTGAACATCCCCCTTATTCTTAAAAATGGGCAACATCACACTTCTTCTCCAGCCTCAAGCATCTTCTCACTCTCTGAGATCCTGTTGAATAATCCCTCCAGAAACTCTCCCGCTGCCTCCTTGATACTTGCATACCTCTGCCTTGACCAACTGCCTTTCCATTCTTCATCCTCTTCAGTGACTTCCTCACCTCACTTTTACTAATCTCTGCTACTTTGAGGTCTACAATAGTCACCTCTTATATACTTCTCTCTCTTTTATTTTCCTCATTCATCAGCTCTTGATAGAACTCTTGTCATCTTCCCATCACTCTTCTTTCATCTGTCAACACATTTCCCTCTCTATCATTAATCACCCACCGGCTGTACATCCTTTCCGTCTCTATCTCTCTGTTTTGCCAACCTGTATAAATCATTCTCTCCCTCCTTCCATACAAGTCATCGTATGCTTTTTTTTTTTGCCTCTGCTACCTCTGTCTTTACTTTACGCTGCATCTCACTGTATTCCTGTCTGTTCTCTTCAATCCCCTCAGTGTCCCACTTCTTTTTTGCTAACCATTTTCTCTGTATACACTCCTGCACTTCCTCATTCCACCACCAAGTCTCCTTATCTACGTTCCTTCCAGACGACACACAAAGACCTCTCCTACCTGTCTCTATAGCTTCTATCTTACTACCTTTCCACCTGGACACACAGTATATCCACCTTCCTTCTCCGCATCATGATAACCAACTCGCTAATCTCCCCTGTCAGCGTCCCAATATTCAAAAAAGGGTAAAAGGGTTACAAAGGACAGCTATTTAAGCTAGAGGGAAATATAGCATCTGGTAGAGGTGCTATGAATTGTTGTTATGGATTGTTGAGGGACTTAAGAAGTGAAGATAATTAGCTCCTCCAGGACCAGTTCATTGAGGGTTTCAGGCACAAACTCTGAATTTGGTTAGAGCCTAGTTGGCTGGATTAAGTATAGTATATTAGTATTGTATATAAGGCTACTTTAACCCCCTATTCCAACCTATCACCAGGTACTGATAAGTAAATAGCTCTACTCCTTCATTTACCAGGTTATTCAAGACAAATAGTTGGAAATGCTGTATAATCCAAAGAACTGTTTAGTGCATAAACAAAAAGCAACCATAGGAGATCTGCTGTTATGTGGTTACTAACAAGCTTCCTTCCCAGGCCTGGCCTGAAGAAGGTACCCTAGTCTCCTTCCTTCCTCTCATCTGCTTCCAAGAGTTTTTTTTTTTCTGAATTTCACTAACTCTGGATCCTCTCCAAGGACCAACATGGATCATGGGGACACCGCAGTGTGGCTAACTGGTCAAGTAGTCACCAGGTGATTATCCCTGGATCTAAAAAAATAATTTATGTACATGCAGATGACTTGGTTCAAAAGACATTAGCCTTCGACCCATTATACTCATGGCTTAGTGTGTGGAGGGATACATGCACTATACTCGAAAATGCTGATAAAAAAAACAAGCTACTTCAATGCTAATGTAGCTGATACTTAAAGTACAGAGGCATTCAAAAGCCGCCTTCTAATTTGTGGCCTAATTGTTGACGGATGATTAATATTAGCATCTTATTTGTTCATAGTTTTTATTTTGCTGTGTGAAGGGAGACAAGCACTGCACGGGGGATACTATTAACAGTTGCAAAATGTACCAAGCCGAAAAACAAAATTCCCATCTGACCTGGGTTTGGATTGCTGAAACATACGCACAAACAGTTTAACATTATTTACACAGATTCTTTGTTTCAAAGGATCAATTTTTATGCAAATGGTGCTCGTCTCCTTCCTGCTGCATTGTGTCAGGGTTCTCTTCGCCAATACTTGTTTTGACAACTCCTATACATCAGCCTCAGTCATCAGACATCAATACAGTTTTCCAACCCCCAGTCAGTGAGTAACAATTACAAAAGCATGTGCTACTTTATTTGTTACATAAATTGGCCAAGTGAAGCAGACAGTAGTTTTTGGTCACCCACAAGCATCAATTCTGGCCTGAATCATTTTGTTTTGTTTTAAGATATTAAAATGTGTGTGTGGGCCCTTTAGTTATGCTTCTGTTGTGAACCACAGGAAATAGAGGTCATAATTGTATAAAAGTTTATAAAGTTTAAAACAAAATGACTTGTTGAATAAATAAAATTATGTATTCTAAAGTCAGGAGGTCATCATTATAATTCTTGGGAAGTATTCTCTTCGTTTTTTCATTTATTGAATTATATACTTGCTTATAGGGTATGTCAGGTTTACATTTCTTTTAAGTATATTGGGGGTTGTGATGAAACATTTCTTATGGGATATACCCAAGGGGCGGTATGACTCGGGGGGGTTAGAGTGGTCGCTGCAGAAACCGAACACTGTCAAAAAGTGTTGTTGAGCAAGACAATATATGCAAACTGCTCCTTTAGTGATGCTCATTAGCTGCCTTCTGCTCATGGTCCATCCATTAGGAGTTAAGTGCAGCGGTCAAAGTTCACTAATGTTGTGCTCTATGTATAACTGAAAGTGACAATAAAAGGTCTTTCTCTACCTGTATTCAGGTCACAAATCGGTATTGTAGAATGGGGTGGGAAGACTGGCTGGTGGAAAGATTCTCAGATTGAGAACTCTGTCATTAGAATAGTTGTATAATGTTATTGATGTTGTGTTACTCTAACCTGCATCATTAGTTGTCATAATGGGGGGCTTGCATCCTTAGTGTAACTGTTTGCGTTGGGACATAGAAGCTCACCACAGTATTACTAGTTATTGAGGTCCTGTCTGTAATTTTTTTTTTTGTCGTCAGAAAGTCACAATGGGCAAAAACTGCAATTCCTCTAACATACATATATCCGCTATCATACATATACACATATAGTTACTCACAGTAAACAGGGCCAATAGGCCATTGGTTACACCTTATTGAACTATGAAGTTGAATAATGGAAAACACCCCCTAGAGTCTGTGAGAGCGGAAGATGACTCACCTATGATTGACATGGCTATTGACCCAGGAACAGATTTGACCACAGGTAAGGAGAACATGCAAGTGGGAGCCACTGGTTCAGGGGAAGAAGCAGCAGGTTTTTGTGTGTGGCCGGCAGAAAGTAACTCAGGCCTTAGAATCCATCAAGGGAGGAAGAGGTGCTTGGTAGAGGGAACACTGGGACCCCGCATTAATAAATATTTCTTCAGAAGTATATCAATTCATAGGGAATAGGGAGATCAAATTTGTTGCTGTTAATTTTTGTAAAGGCTATGATACGAAGATGGGTAGGAATAGTAATGCATGGTGATAATGTCCAAATGCCAGCAATAACTAAGACTGACTCACACAGCTGACAACAGTTGGGACGGGGTGATGGGAAGCGAACTGATGGAGAACTATCCATTTTGATCAACCGCTCTTGATACAGTTCAACATTCATTGCATTGTCACTTCAGGGTTTGTCATTTGGGTTCTGTGACTGAAAGGGAAATACAGAAGTGAATTACAGCTTGGAGTATGTTATCCTATGGAAAAAAGGAATTTGTGACGTTCACTATGATGAATTAATTTAAATCTGATTGGGGGGAGATACTGCTCGCCGCTTTCTTTTCTTTCTTCCCAGAACAGTGCTGGAGACACCATCTTGTGAGTGGCTCAACATTCTGAATGGATGAATATTATAACGAAGGATATCTGCCGGATGGGTTTTTTCACACTCCAAAAATGTTAAAATTGCTAACACTATGCTGGAGTATGTAATAAAATAGAGGGAATTGTCATTACAAATGTTAAATTTACTGAGTTATCTGAAATGCCGCAAATGGTCTGAGTCAACACACTTGTCACTGATATCTGTTTGGAGTTTAAAAAATTCATAAGAATCTGCATCTGGCCTGATAGAACTTGGTTAAAAGTTCAGACTGTGTAAGTTGAGGGTCAATTGTTATTGACACTTCACTTATTGATGCTTGGCTTGGAGAATAAACACCCATCCTAAACAACTCAGTGGTACTCTGTAAGTAAAAGACCAGAAGACCAGAGATGGACCGCCACCTTTAGACAACACAACAAAGCGAGGTGAAATACAGTAAATATGACAAAATGCAGAAAAGTAAAACAACAAAAAAAATGGCAATAAAATATATCAGTGGGCTATGGCTATTCACAGATACACAAATCCACAACCATAAATTCAAACTATAGTTGGGAACTGTAGTTCTGAAAAGTTGACGTTCTTACATTCAAAACATTTAAACAAAACAATGAAATTTCACAGAGTTCTGAAGACGTTGACCCCAAGTCTTTTTGGGAAAATAATTTTACCCAACTGTTCTGAGCAACAAACGTGATCACCTTTAGGAGCTACATTGTCTTTGAGTGAAAAATTAATTCAGAATTAATTTAACACATGGATACAAAAGTTGTGAAACTTAACCACCAAATAGTCCCTCGTATGTCCGATCCTTTTTTTTTTTTTTTTTAAACACGGTTGTCAAAATAGGGGTGGCAACTGGAAGTGATTTTTGCTCTTGAAGGCCACTTACTTACTGAGGAAGCCTCTCGGATGAGACGTGAAACATCTTTAAGAGGAAAAAAAAATCAAGTCCAGTTGCCACAACAAGATTCGAGAACAATTGACTATGACCTGGATGACTGCGATCCATCTTAGAAATTTATTGGCACTGATTTAACGTAAAATGGGTAAAACGGTCAATCTGATGACGACAACAACACAAATCATTTTTTTAAATAGTACTATCAAATAAAAATAGATAGATAAAAAGTTTAAGTCAGGAGAGCAAATCCACTTTATTTTATCTATTAGCTACAGGGAGCCCAGTGTCTCTATCACTGGGCTTGAGACTGCAGATGCAAAACATGGCAGGAACTGCATATTAGCATAGCACAAGCTGAATATGTCATTGAGACAGGGTACAGTGCTGAGAAGGATAATTCTATCAATGCACTGAAATGCACTGATAGAAGGAAATAGGCCATTAGCTAAGGGTGCATTTTTCTGCACACCCTGTTGATGTCGCATTAGTTAATTCACTGGCTGATGGGTAAAAATAATACCTAGAAGAAGAAGAATAACCTTGGGGGTATTCAAAATTACCTTGCCCTGATTTAAGTCTAAACATGAATATTGGTCAGATTATTTCAATAATTCTCAACATCCCACTCCATTATTAGTCCAACCTGCAGTAAATCACATTCACAGGGAAAAAAAAAAAAAGTCTGGATGGATGGATTTCAATCTGGAAAATAAATCATGATACCTTTGGAAGATAAGACTAATGTCAGGTTGTCAAATAAACAAAATAAACATTCACTAAAAAAACAACACTATTTTGTACTGAAACCAAACCACATATTAGAAAAATATTTTTTTAAACATCACACTGTTTCCTGATTTGACAAGACAAATCAGCAGTCAAAAAAACAATTAATTTACATCTGTCTGACATCATGAAAGTATTCCAGCTAATTACCTGAAATTATGGCGTGATCAGTAACGTGCCTATGCTCACACTACATGTTGGGTTCCGGGACCATCCGTTTTTGCAGTTCTCAACCAGAGGGCTCCGATCAAGCAGCAGCCATGCAGGAGGGTGGACTCCAGCAGGTGTGCAGTGCAGATCATCAAGCCTCGTCAGACGGAGGATGAGAGGAAACAGTTTCCGGCACGTTCTGTCAGCCAGACCGTTAACCCCACAGTGGACAGGCTTAGTCTTCTCGGAGTCCAGTTGTCCCCTCCTGGTGGATCTTCATCCCTCACAGTATGCTCCATTATCTCATCATTCCTGAGCCCAGAGACCTACGTCTCACCTTTCCCTGCAAGTCCCTGAGACTCTTGTGATCCCAATCTTTCCCAAGCCTTGTGATCTACATCTCACCGTTCTTCCCCACAAGGCCCTGAGACTCCCGCCCCCTATAGTTCCCGAGCCCGGAGATAAAGGTCTCAACGGCTTAGCTTTAAGACCTTGAGACTCCTGCAATCCCTATCGTTCCCGAGCCCAGAGATCTACTTCTGAACAGCTTTCCCCGCAAGCTCCTGAGACTCCCCAGAAGCAACCCTGACCCAGTCCACTCCTCCATTCGTCCTTGTCAATAAATACCTGAAAACGCCTTCCCTCAGTGTTCTTGCATTTGCGTCGGATATCTGAAAAACCATGCCACTACATTTTATTCATAATTCATTTGTAAGTGTTTTGTTCTCATGATGACAAATTAAAATGTAGTTTCTTACACGAGCATTGCATGAATCTTTGCAGGGAGTTTTTTTTTATTTTTGTCTGGAGACCTAAATTGGTGAATTTTTCTGCAAACAGTATTTTCAGAAAATATGAAAAATATACTTTTCCTGCTGACCAGAGTGTACACAGCCACTGTATTGGAAAATTTTTATGTAGTCTCAGCATATGGAAAAAAATCTTGACACCCTGGACCTATTGTCTACTTCCCTCCCAACTACCCCTCCTTTGTACATCTGCAATTTTCTCAATTTCTTGGTTTCCAACTAACCCATTGTCTGGAAGCCTGTCATATTGGTTGTGTGGGGGACACATGAATGTTACACAGGGGTCCATCCTCAAGGAGGACCCAACTGCCCCACGAAGGGATAAAAACCACACCCTAGTGTTGAGTCTTAAGTACTTTTTTCTTACGTTACTCTGAGACTTGTACCTTTGAGGCTAAAGCATACAAAGACCATTCTGACCATTCTTGGCTATTCACCCACTTTCTTAAAGAAGCCTCCGAAAAATTCCACAACACACACACAAACTTTGTTGTGTTTGTATATGTGTCTATATATAGCTTCCGCAGAGTCGTGTAGTTTTAAAAACTCGTTAAATCGTCTGGAAGTCTTGAACCAACATCTTTACGAGACAATATTTCTTGGTTTTCCCTGAACTTCATCAGACAACTTTAGACTAGGGATGAGCGACTTCAATGAAAGCATTCAGCAGTGTCAGTTTCGACAGAATATGCTCTGAGGCAATAACAACTGGAAATGTCTGAACAAATGAGATTTTTTCTGGCAAAGTAGCTCTATCATCAGACAAGTATACCATCTCCTCGCCACCCACTCTGTCACCAAGTGAGGCTAATTAACATAGGAAAAAAGGTAGGTGTCAAGGAAGGGGGAAAGACTTGGAAAAGCCTCCATGCTTTACCCTCCTCGCACGTTACTGCTATGAATAGTTGAGCGAAATCTGAATAAAATATTGATACCCTTTTGCAATGTGAGACCATTTGTAATTACATTATCTTTTACACATGTGATTTTGATGATACACCCACTCTGGACCACTTTCATCTCAATGTACAAGATCAAAAATTTGTATGCTCTTTTTTTTTTTTTTTCAAGGAATGTTTATTTGAATGTACATAAAATATTTCCAGTTTCACCCAATTTTATTCTTTCAATTTTCTCTCATATGAGGGAGATGAATATGGTCTTTAAGGACTAAGCTCTTTGAGAGTGCACAGCAGGGATTTCATTGTGATGGAAAAAAGATGGATTCTTTTCCACAGGCATTTGAAGGATCAGTCTCGATTATCTCTGGTTAATGCCTTTGATGCGCTTCCTGTCCACGTCTTCCTGCACCTCAGGTGTCTTTACGTACACTATTGAACATTTCTCATGTGTGGAAGTGTGAGTTGCTGCATTTTTAAAACATCTGCAATTGGAAAATAACATAATTAAAGAAAAAAATGAGGAGAGTTTGTCCAAGTGCACAAACAATACAAGACACATGACGGTGGTATGAAGTGAGATGTGCTGAAACTTGAAAATAACAACAGGAATAATGGTATCATGTCCCAATGTGTCTTTGATAGATCCTTTGTGTAGTGATGGGAGACTGTTGCTCTGTTTTCCTTGTGCTTTATTTCCCAGGGGCCGGTTGTGGCGGAGAGGCTGATGGTGGCACAGCAGCTTCTCATCTTCACTGGAGCAGTATTTAGGCTGAGAAGATTGGAGTGCTCACTGCTAGATCATTACCGTTCAGCGGTAGATCAGTTCACGTGGGTTCCAGCCATCTTGGGTGAGAAAATCTGTTTGCATCTGTTTCTAATGGTGTGTCCTTTGTTTTCAGAGGTCCTGTTCTTCATCCCCCCAGCCGCCCAGCCTCACCTCCCCCTTGGCCTGAGATTTTGACTCTCCCCCCTTTATCTGAGTTCCTGAGTTTCCTTCCTTGGCCTAAATTTGCCTGCTGCCACCTACCTCCATCTATAACGCTACATCTTTTTCCCAAGTTCCTGGCGTTTGTCTGTATTTGGGTCAAGATTTATACAATACAATATGGCGAACTTGGACCCAGTAAACTTAGACATCCTCAATCAGGCCCTTGGTTTCCAGGCATCCCTGTTTAGTAGGCATGATCAGATGCTTATGGAGGTCCTGAACAAACTGCAGGAGCTCAGCTCCTGGGTCAAGGCCCTCACCTCCGAGGGCCTCCAGGCTTCAGCTAGGGCTGCCTAGCCTCCAAGACCTGCAGTTGTGGGTAAGCAGTGATTCCTCACCCTTCGGGGAGCCCAGGGTTCCTCTACCTGAACCTTTTTCAGTTCTTTTTTGTTGCAGTGTTCTCTGGTTTTCGATCAGCAAACCCTTACGTAGCCCTCTAAGCACTCCTGAATAGCCTACATCATTACTTTGCTGAACGGTTGCTAACATTAAGCTCACTTCCAATGTCACTGAACAACACCTGGATCTAAGGGGTGTGACCAATTTTGAATGAGAGTCACCATAGTCTTCCAGAGGAAACGATGTCAAGCACAGTCAATGCCTCCTCTTGATCGAGTGGAATCAGGCATCTGTTTAGACCCAATAATCGGTAGTCCTGCAAAGCATCCCAAATAAGGTAGACTTCATTTTAACATTGCTCTACTTGGCATTGAATATGTCTGGTCCTGATGGCTGACCTGCTTCATGGCTTCTCCGTCGATGGCCCATTGATGCCTGGGGTGTTGAGGATCTGCATACTCTGAAGGGGGATATGGAAGTGTGTTTTACTCAGCAGGGACCCCAACTTGGAGTTGATTTCTGCGGAGACCCAGGGTAGATCTCTGCAGAAATCCTCTAAAAGCCCCTCATATTCAATATTATCACATTTTCCATTTACTCAATATTTTTTTCTAGTTCCACTATATCAGTCTCCAGATCCTCGATAGATCTGTTGGTGACGTGTGACATTTCTGGTGTGCTGTTGACATAATGATCTAATCTGTGACATAATAATCTAATCTGTGTCTTCCCAACGTCCTATGGTTAAGATTTTCTCCCACAATCAAAAAACAGGCAGAAGATTAATTGGAGATCCCAAATTACCCCGGCTGTGTGAACGAGAGAGTGAATGGTTGTTTGACTTTGTATATGGTCCTGTGATCGACTGGTGACCGGTCAAGGGTCAACTCCGGCTCTCAGCCAATGACAGCTCAGATAGGCTCCAGTATCCCTGTGATCCTGAGTGCAGGATAAGCAGTAGATGATGAAAGAATGATCTGATGAGCAGAACTATCCACACATAGTCGGAAGTAATTGGAATCAAAACAAACTGTATAGTCAACAACCAGCTTTATCATTCGTTTCACTTAATTAATCCCTTGCAGGATTCCTCTCTGAACTTAACCCATCATGGATGAACCATGGGGCGGCACAGTGGCTCAGTGGCTCGTGCTGCAGCCTCACAGCACGAAGGACCCCAGATTCAATACCAACAGGGAACCTTTCTGTGTGGAGTTTGCATTTTCTCCCCGAGTCTGCGTGGGTTTCCTCCGAGTCCAAAAACATGCAGCAGGTTAATTGGAAAAAAATGGGAAAATTTACCCTAAATGAGTGAGTGAGTGAAAGTTTGTCGATACATGTGGCCCCTCCGATTGACTGGCGACCAGTCCGGGGTGTACCCTGCCTCTCGCCCGATGACAGCTGGGATAGGTTCGAGCATCCCCCGTGACCCTGAGTGCAAGATAAGCGGCAGAAGATGGTTGGATGATGGATCGATGAAAAAACAAAAAAAAACTTTATAATTCAATTTAATCTAATCTAATCTCAATGATTGGTATGGTGACACAGTGGTTAGCACTTCTAGCATTCTGTTCTTGGGCAATCGATTCAGGGTTTACCCTCCCTCTCGCCTGAGTACACGAGGGATAGACTCAAGCCGCTGGGTATAGGATAAATGGAATAGAAAATAAAAGAATGGATATCATTTCTGACTCGTACCTTCATTGAACAATGACAGTGAGACCTGGAAATGCATGAATGGGAAGATTGCCCCCCCCCCCCCCCCCCCTCCCCCTCCCCCCCCCGCCCCCCACTGCCTCACCTGGTTTACCTCTCGTTCTTACCTTGCTAGCCACCGCACCAC
>CAAKHD010013711.1:55354-149714 GCA_901007705.1 Fistularia tabacaria | reverse complement strand
GGGTGGGGTGGGGGGGGAGGGGGGGGGCGGTAGTCATGACTGTAGTCATATACATTCAGAAATACAGTCATGCACTTCACAATTAAGCAAAGTAATAATTCACTCAATTTCCTCTGGTATCAATAAAGTATTTTTGATTTTGACATGATTCTAGAAAAGGTATCACTTGAAGAAATTTACACGTAGGAAAAGCTTGGGAGTATACAATTTTTTTTTAATGACCCGCTCTGGGGACTCCATGCGTTCTGGAGTTTTCCTTCTTTTTTTTTAGAGTCACGGACTGATTACATGTTTTTTGGCTGATCATTTTCAAAACGTTTGGACAAGCCACCTCATCAAAGTGTCATTTTCCATCATTAATGTAGCTGAGGGTGAAACTCAGTGGCAGTGAATCATGTCGGAGACCCTCAGAGCCTAAGGACCCTCAGCCCTTAGGCTGTCTATCTAAGAAGATGCTTTCAGTATTTTGTACTCAGAGTAGTCAAGGGTGCATCAAAGATGAAGTCAAAACCAGCTGAGGAACTTCATCAGCAATACTTTCATTTCAGTCATAAGATTTGTTTATCTTTACTTACTTCTTTACTTAGTTGTGGTTCAAGGTTTTGAAAGCTCCAGAAATAAAAAAAACAAATGTAGATAGTACGCACTGTGATTTTTAAACCTTTGCTCATAAAAAAGGCGGATACATTAATTATTGAGATGCAAAAATCAGATCTAAAAAATGTCTGACAGAAAATGTAAACACTGCATTTGAAAGAAGAGGATTTTTATAAATAAATTTTAAGTTACTTGGCTATCTACCTATATATATATATATATATATATATATATATATATATATATATATATATATATATATATATATATAATTTATTACTTTTAATTTTATTTTTTGATTTTTCTTTTTTTTTCTTTTTTTTTTTTTTTCTGAAGTCGGGTCGCAAGGGCAGCAGCCGGAACAGCGAGGCCCAGACTTCCCTCTCCCCAGCCGCAAGGTCCAGCTCTACTGGGGAGATCCCAAGGCATTCCCAGGCCAGCATGTCCTGGGTCTCCCTCGTGGCCTCCTCCCAGATGGACATGCCCGGAAGACCTCCCCCGTCTGGGAGGCATCCTGACCAGATGCCCAAGCCACCTCATCTGACTTCTCTCTATGCGGAGGAGCAGCAAATCTACTCTGAGCTCCTCACAGATGGCTGAACTTCTCACCCTTTCTCTAAAGGAGAGTCCGGCCACCCTGCAGAAAGCTACTTTTGGGCCGCTTGTATCCGCAATCTTGTTCTTTCGGTCACTCCCCACAGTTCATGACCATAGTTGAGGGTAGGAATGTCGATTGACCAGTAATTGAGAGCTTTGCCTTCTGACTCAGCTCCTTCTTCATTTCAACAGACCGGTACGGAGTCCACATCACTGCAGGCATTGCACTGATCTGCCTGTCGATCTCCCGCTCCATCCTTCCCTCACTCGTGAACAAGACCCCGAAATACTTGAACTCCTCCACTTGGGGCAGGACTTCTTCCCCGACCCAGAGTGGGCACTCCACCTGTTACACCATGGTATTGCATTTGGAGATGCTGATCCACATCCTGGCCACTTCACATTCGGCTTCGAAACAGCTCAGCAGATCATGGACTGAAGATTCGATCGTGTGGCCACCGTGTGGTCATTTCCCTGTCACTTCCTGCAGCTAATTTGTGTTATTGGGGTTGGGGTTAACTGTTCTTTCACCAGCGCATGACCTTCCTCCTCAGTCAGAGCCAAAAACTGCCTTTCTCTGCCTCCTCGACCAGCTCTTTCACTGCTTTCTTCAACCTGCCTCTGGTCACTCCTGCATCCCTCAAGAGGCGCATGGTTGACAGCCCCCGGCATCCCACCTCAATTGGGTAGATGGTGGTCTTCCAGCCAGCTTCCTGACATTCAGCAGCCAAATTGGCGTATTTGGCCTTTCTGTACTCAAAGGCAGCCTCGATCCCTTTCTCATGTGGAATTGTGTGTTCAATGAGGGAAGGTGACCTTGCATTGCCGGACCATACAACAATGTCGGGGCGGAGAGATGTGGTGGTGATCTCTGTGGGGACCTGAAGTTGCCTGTTCAGGTCAATCTTCATTTCCCACTCCTTCTCGGGGGAAAAGGGTCGAGCTGCTTCTTTTTGCCTGGCTTGTCTATGTTCTCCACCTTCTGAAACAAAGTTGATCCTGCTCTCTGCTGGTGACTTTCTGTTATCTTGTCGATACCTCTCCAGCACCTCGGCTAACTTTCTCAGGACCTGGTCGTGATGCCATCTGTCGCGCCCCTGAGAGAGCGCGATCTTGCCACCTGACAGGATGTGCCTGAAGCTTGCGTTTCGGGGATTGCAGAGGTAGCAGCATTCCTCACTCTCAAACTGCTGTGGAGGTTCTGGGGGCAGGGAAGTGCGTCGTATGTTGCGCAAGGGAAAAAGTTAATCTTTGCCTGTGGCATCTTCCACAAGTCTAACCAACTGATTTTCTGGGCGACAACTCCCTCCCAAGTTCTCCAGCTTCCCTGCGACACAGCTTTATGCGCTCTTACTCCATCCTCGCGACCTGCGCCACCACCATCTCCTTCCTCTCTTTGCGGTTGGCTTTAGACCAGAAGCAAGGTGCCTCCCCCTCTCCTATTCCTGCTCTACCTACCTGGACTTTGCAGACGATCTCTTGGTGTTGCAGCCCGCTAACAACCTGTTCTACTTATGCTTGGGCATTACACTTCTGGCCCATAGGAACCCTGGTGTTTGCACTCCTTACTGCCTGATCATCGGACTCCCTTAGCTAAAGGACCAGCCTGGTCTTCTCTTGTATATAGCCCTGACTGATGGATTTGCAGTAGCAGTTGGAGTGTGTTCTTCCCAAAAGGCCTCTTTTGGAGAGGCACTGTGGCAGCCCAAACCAATTTTGGATGAATGTGTTGACATTTCCATCCATCTTTCTTGCGGTAGATCAGGAGATCTCACTCATCTTCAGTGGCCACATTACCCTCCTGTAGAAGGTGAGCTAGTAGCACCAGACCTTGCACTTACCTGGGAGTTGGCTTTGGTCTATCCTTGCCAGGCTGTCTGTCAGTTGCTTCATGACTGTTTTCCCCATCTTTTTGTCAGACAGCTTGGCACTATGCTACCTAACCAGGCTTTCGATAAGTTGTTCCGCCAGGAGGGGGATTCTCTCTCCACCGACCACAAAGAGTCGGTGGAGTTGTTTCTGATCCCCCTTCTGAGTGACAGGCTTTGTGACTTGGCTTGATCTTTATTCTTGTCCAAGTCTTCCTGCCCAACAAATCCATCCATTTTAGCAGTCGAGCTGTACATGGAGGAGGCCTGTGACATTATCCATATAGCTCCTCAAAGGGGGAAGCCTCTAACCAGATGGTAGCTCGGTCCCTCCAACCATTTTTCTTGCTCCTATGAGGATTACTTCAAAGGCTGCCACAAACAAGATTGGAGAGATGGCACACCCCATTGTGACACCTACCTGTAGCTGCTGCCACCCTGTGGTGAAGTCTTTGAGGGCAAAGTGCATCTGCAGGTCGCTGAAGTAAACTATAAGCAAGTTCTTGATGCAGGGAGGCATGTGGAAGAACTCCATAGCATAGCTGATCAGCTGGATCATCTCTCCTTTAAATGAGACACCCTGGAATTCCCCATGACAAAGCTGCTGTGCACCTGTGAATGTGCGTTCTGCAGAAGTAGGTAGGTCACTGCACCATAACCATTTTCACTTGCTTCTGGAAAGTGGTGCAGTTCTGTTGCGGTGAATTCTATGAAATATGGAGGCTTCGTGCACTGAGCAATCTGGAAGTGTTCTAACTGATGGAACTCCATTAACCAGTTTGTCCATTCCTGTGCAGCTGACAGTGATACACAGTTGCTGCCCGCACAACTCCTGAAAGATGACCATAGCAGAGAAACGATGGCACTCATGATTCCTTGGGGATCGTATATCGAAATGATGACTGAGAGGAAACCCCTTCTCGTAAAAGGCCTGTCCTACACCACGATCTTGAGCTTGAAGCCATCAGACTGAATGTACTGTTGCACCCCAAGCACACTCTCCACTGGTAGTAGGTCGTGGTCCAGATCCAAATCCTTTATAACTTTTCCTCTTTGGTCTTCTGGAATTTCTGCCATCACTTCACAACTGTTGCTTATCTTTTTGTCAACGTAAAGCCTCCTTTGGCAAATCTGGACACCAGGCCATGGTAAAGCACCACCGCTTCTTCCATATTAGCTTTTGTAACCAGACAGTCGTCCACATAGAAGCAGTGTAGAGACTTCTCAGTGGTCTCTTGACAGAGCTCTTCTTCATTGTCCTCAGCAAATTTCCTCAGTGCAGAGTTAGCACAATTTGGTGAGGAAGGCGCACCTAAAAGATGTACCAACAATCTTGAGTCCAAAAAGTGTTGGGTGAAATCACCGTTGTGCCACCAGAGAAACCTCAGCAGGTGAAACATAGACTCTATGTCTTTCATGATCACCAGCGCTTCCTTCCTGAATCTGGCCAGGATGCCAATCAGTGAGCTATTGACATCTGGCCCTTGTAGCAGTTAAGCATTGAGATATGTTGACCAGAAAAAGGCTGTAAAGTAAAAAAAAACAAACATGCATTTTTCCTTTCTGAAGATGGTAAACACTATGGTGTGGGATATACTAGAGTCTCCCATCAGTACTTCCCAGTTCACCTGAAGGTGCTCGCTCCGCATATCCCTCGGAGACCATATCGTTCATAAAATCTACATACAGTTGTTGAAGTGATCAGTCTCTTTTGAACCTCCTCTTTAGGTCTAGGGCTTGGTGTTCTGCAACCTTCCTGTTGTTCAGCATGTTCACACAAGTTCCTCAGAAGCAAAGCAACCTGATAATGGCCATCTATAAGTCTGGCTGAATCCTGTACCACCCCCATGAACCTTTGATCTTCTCTTGACTGACCAGGGGGTTCATTGTAACCACATCCTGGAAAATCTGTTCTGAACTGCTACTGCCAGAGCTCATCCAACTTCAAGACTGAGATTTTCTGGAAAAGCCCATTTTCTGTAAAAGAATTTGTGTCCTTTTCCCTGAAAGGTTGAGCTTGTTCATGAGGTTGACTGTGTAGAAAACAGCCATGCTTCCCTGATCCAAGAAGCATGAATGGAACGAAAGGAGGCTTGCAGTCATGACTGTCTCTGCTGTCTGACAGAGTATGTTTCCGTGCTGTATATTTGCCAGCCCTTGTAGCAAGTCACGGCAGCTGGAACTCACTTGCTTCACCTTTGTTTTGGCAATGGACTACTGAAGCTTCATGCTCCATCAGTCTCACTATCTCATCTGTTTACATGACACACTAGTCTTATATATCTGTTCACCACTAATGCCACTGCCTCGGTAATCGCACTTGTCTCAACTACACATTTTCACTCCCAAGCCTTCATCACATACTGACGCATCAGACGCCCCTTTCTTGTCATTTTTTGACGCACCTGGAGCGTTGTTTTTTGTTTCTTAGCTATAGATACTGATGGTGATGTAGACATGATGCTCCATGGTCCATAGAAAATTTTTGAGAAAGGGTTCTAATGCATCGTATGTGTTGCAAGGCAAACAAACTTTTTTTGTCGCTCTGATGACGCATTGGGAAAGTGTTTGTTTCGCACTGTCCAATCCAACCACAACTGTCACACTCGACTGGCTCTGTCCTACCTTCCACACCAGACCCCCTGCAACATCACTTGTTACATATACATTCCCATCACTATAAGGTTCACTCACCTGAACTTTTTTACCTACCTGCCCCATTCTTACTTCAACCATCTCCCCTCCATGCACCACGCAGACCCCAGCATTCTCACCTTAATTTCTTAATCGCCAGGTTCTGCTCCTCTGCACTAGGCCTGTGTTGGGAAGTGTCCAAGCCAAGCTGGTCTTGTTTGGATACATCCCAAAAACATGGCCTCCTCCAACAAAACCATAGCATTTCATACCAGAGGAGGTCTTAAACAAAATGAGGTCAAAGACATCAATCTCGAAGTGGAAACCCATGTTGAACGTCTCCTTGTGCGGTATATGTCATTTTCTGCCTGTTATTTTTGCTGCTTTTGAGTTGTTTGTTATTAATACAGGTGGATTGTGTGGTTATCAACTGGTAATAGATTGTGCAGTTGTCGATTGGTGATGCCTCGGGACTCCAGAGGGGGAAAGGCGCGTTCACCTGTCCCCTCCCACAATCAATATTCAAATGTTGTAGCAAGAACTGCGAACCGCCTTTTTTTGTGAGGCTAAACCCTCACTATTCTCCCCGATTGAGAGCAAATCACACTGACTGGGAGGCACAACAATTGCAGTTGTTGACAATCATGAGCAGTTGCCAACAGAGAACACATGTTTCAACAGCGGAGACTTGCATTTGCTACAGGGACCACCTGGCAACATACAAACAGCTTGTGTCTGTAAATAGGAGAAATGAGTCAGACAGGGCAACTTTGCGTCTGTTCCTCAGCCCCGCTCAGCAGAAAGAGCGAGAGCATTTATTAACAAATGCAGTATAAATCCATCTTTACGTGGTCCATAGTTTTACGTGTAAAACATCACTGTATACTCAAAATGACCAAACAAAGCTCCGGCATCAGCCGCGGCATCATTACTCACGCTTCACCATCTAATCCTGTTAATCTGTTAGCTACACAATTACATCCTTATATCACAACAGCATATTTTCTGGGAGTTCATAACCAGCAATCTGTTAAAATAGTGACCCCCATTGGTTAACCTTAGTTACTGTTTCACCAACCTGTAAGCAGGAGAAACGAATCAGACAGGGTAACTTCATGTCTGTTCATCAACCCCTCACAGCAGAAAAAGAGAGGGACTGTGTTGCAATACGCACTGTCGCAAAATCAGTCCTGAAACTACGCAGAGCGTCACACCACCCACAAAAACTCCTGATGTACAAACCACAACACCACAGTGTGGGCATGACGGATCAATGTCGGCCGCAACACGAAACACGAAATATCAAACATCACAAATGTGATAACGCGTTAGTGGCCATTACATATTCATACAAGACTTTTCTAATAGGTGACACCACCTTCCCTTGTCTGGACAGAAGAAGGAGAAATTGAAGAAGTTCATCACTGACACACTGAGGCATTTTAGATGGGGTGATCTTGGTCACTGACTGAGTCACTGATGATACCTGCACAAACGTCTTGGTCGACAAAATGCCGAATTTCAAGATCAGGGGAGCCCGCTCAGCCCTCTCAGTTCATCCATGCAGCGTATTTAACACATTCATGGCCGATCAGGTCTCCCATGGCAAAGGGCACTTCCTCCACGCTACAAAGAAAGCCAGCAGCACCCACCTTGATCCCGTGCTTCTGTGTCAGCATGAGGAATCCCTCGGCATAAGCCACGGGATCTAAAGATGCCAGCTCGCAAGACAACAACCCACTTGCAGGAACACACACACAATAACCTATGACATAAATGCAACTTCTTCAAAACCCGCCGCTTAACTGCTAACGCAGCTGTGTCATGCCACACAAAAAGACTAAAAGGTATCAAGAAAAAAAATAAATAAAAAAGGAGATGAGGTTCTCTTGCTCTTTCACTAAGTCCTCCGGTCTCACTCCTCTCACACAAACATTACTTTGTTTCTGAATTCGATCTATTTTTCATTAGTTAGAAGTCAGATGAATTTGCCACTTCTCGTTTCAGTGCACTCTGCAGATATCTCTGACTCCCACCCACACCACTCATTACGATTCCCTCTGGGTTTGCTAATCCGGACCCGTCATAATCAGTTTTGCCAGGCGGCGTAGGTTAGATACATCAGCTGGCTAATAGAGATTGAGGAAATGCAATACATGATGCTGTTGAGGAATCTTTGAAAATACACCATGGCTGTAAATTTCCAAGCTGGCAAAAAGGACCGTGACTGTTCTTTTATTTTAAATGTTTTGAAGTTCATACGAAACAAAATAAGTCAATGAAAAATAAGTCGACTTCATCCGTTAATTGGTGGTGGCATGTAGTTTGCCGTGACTATGATCACACCGAAGATAAAGTTAAAGTGAGTTAAACTACCTTGGTGTGCTGGCGAATTTCAACATTGTTTCTGATCAAAGGAAATTGAGGGATCAGTTAAAGACAAAATTAGGATAACCATCCAACCAAATAATTACTTCAGCAAAGCTTGGGAAAGGTAAAGGCAGGAAAAGCAAATTTCCCCGGGATGATGATGAACAAACCTGAATCCTATTAAGAAATTGATGTTCCTCCTTGTTTTTGATATAACAATGTTATAGCAATTAGCGACCCAAAGCAGCAAATAGACCAATGAGTCTGAGATCATCCAGCGCCACCAAGTGGCTTTCAGAACTTCCAGTGATCTGAGTGTGTGCATTTGACGAGGTTTCCGTGCTGATGGAAATTAAATGGAGTGAAAAGGAATACTACCGCAACACATAATATGATAGAGCATGCACAGATTTTCTCATCAACTGAGGAGTAATTCTTCGAGGGCCAGAATGGTAAGTTTTTTGAAGAAAAAAAAAAGCTCCTCACCCTCTGAATCAGAGACATCTGATGACACAAAAAGAAATTCTACCATTTAAATGAAAATTGCAAGGTTAGTTTTTATATGAGGTTCTCACTACTCCTCTTTACCTTTCGGCTTTTCCCTTCAGGGGTCGACACAGCGAATCAACCTCCTCCATCTCACCCTGTTCTCCTCTCTCACACCAACTCATTACGTTCATAAATCTTCTTTTCGGTCTTCCTCGAGACCTCCTGCCTGGCATCTCCAATTCCAGCATCCGTCTACCAATATATTCACAGTCTGGCTTCTCTGAGCTTCTCTCCAAAACATCTAACATGAGCTGTCCCTCTGATGTACTCATTCCTGATCCTCTCCATCCTGGTCACTCCTAAAGAGAACCTCAACATCTTCATCTCTGCCACCTCCAGCTCTGCCTCCTGTCTTTTGTTCAGTGCCACTGTCTCCAAACCATACAGCATCGCTGGTCTCACCACTGTTTTCTACACCTTTCCTTTCATTCTAGATGATGTTCATCACAAAGAACCCCTGAAACTTTTCTCCACCCATTCCAACCTGCTTGAACCCGTTTCTTAACCTCTTCTCCACACTCTCCATTGCTCTGGACTGTTGACCCTAAGTACCTGAAATCCTCAGACTTCTTGATCTCCACTCCCTGTAGACCCACCGTTCCACCCGGGTTCCTCTCGTTCACACGCATATATTCTGTCTTGCTGCAATTAACCTTCATTCCTCTCCTTCCAAAGCATATCTTCACCTCTCAAGATTTTCCTCAACCTGTTCCCTGCTCTCATTACAGATCACAATATCATCTGCAAACATCATGGTCCATGGAGATTCCTTTCTAACCTCATCTGTCAGCCTGTCCATCACCACTGCAAACAAGAAGGGGCACAGAGCTGATCCCTGATGAAGGCTGTAAACATTGCTGACTATACGTTATCTAGATGTGACCGGAAAAAGTAAAGATGGGGTAGTGCCGATTGATGGAAAAGACTGTTTGAATGCCCAACCCCTCAAAGCCAAATCAACTCCCAATCGATTGGACTTTATTGACTATCACTCTTGGAAATAATTTAAAAATGACTGTTGTGGGTCTTTATCGCCCCACATCTGCCATCGCTGAGGCTTTGGATAATATAAGTGACCCACTGTCATCTGACATCCACTGAGCTCCTTGTCTTGGGTGATTTAAACCTAGACTGTCTATCCTCTGAGGCTGACAAAGTAAAGGACATATGTCTTGACCCAAATTTGACTCAACTCATGTCCAAGGCAACAAGACCAAACCTTAAAAACTCCTGTTACTTCTACTTTAATTTACCTTATTTTACCTAACAAACCATACAATTACTCAGCCTCTGGAGTTTTAGCCCTGGATATCAGTGATCACTGTCCTACAGTTTGTCGGAAACACTCGCTCCATAAAATCACACCCCAAGATCATCACTTTTAGAAATTTTAAACATGTCAATGAACAGAATTTCCTCAGTGACCTGGAAAATTCAAATATAAATTCAGTGCTTTATACCCATGAACCAGATCTGGCGTTACGCTGTTTTTTCGACTGCATTTAACAAAATTGCTGACCTGCATGCTCCTCTAAAAACTATCAGGGTAAAAGATAGGAATAATCCCTGGCCTATCACACGAACTTGTCCTAGCCATGCGTCACAGAGATAAGTTATGGACGAAGGCAAGACCCTCTGTCAGTGAAGGTGATTGGCAGAATTTTGGACGGCAAATAAATTATGTTACCTTCGCTGTCAGAAAAGCAAAAGCTGATCGTTATCTAGCAGCCATTGAAAACTCTTGTGGAAATGGCGCCACCTTCTGGAAACTGGTGAAATCAATAAAGGGCAAGTCCTCCACCCTACTTCCACCTGTAATTAACAGTGATAATGGCTCCACACTAAACAAGAATGATATGGTAAATATTTTAAACAACCATTTCATTACAGTTGGCAATATATTTGCTACTGACAATGTTCTTGTAAACAACAATGCTAATTTATTACCTTTTGATGACTTGGTCACAAATCTGAACCCAAGCTTCTCCTTCCAACTATGACTGAATGCAGAAGTCCTTAGTCATTTAACACAAAGATATATAAACACATATATAGATACACATATGCACATATGACACCATACATGCCCACACACACACATGTATACATACATATATACATACACAAACCCATACCTACATATAACATAGATACACATCTACATAATACACACATACACATATACAGATAGATAACACACACAAGCTAGAATTAATAAGTTAAGTGAACCAGTAAGTGACCTGCAGTAGTTCTGGGCACCACACGTGTGAGTGGGTGACGGAGTGATGGGGTGGTGGTCGCACAGATGCCCTCCAGGCAGGCAGGGTTGTGTCCCGTCCAGACTGCTGTTATACAGTCTGATGGCCGTGGGCACAAAGGAGCGTCTGAAGCGTTCAGCTGTGCACCAGGGTGGGATGAGCCGTTGGCTGAACCAGCTGCTCATCAGCCACAGCTCGTCGGTCAGGGGGTGGGAAGGATTGTCCAGGATAGCTCTCAGTTTGTCCTTCACCCTCCGGACGGCCACCGACTCAGGATGGTCTAGGTTGAGTCCCACCACCGAGCGAGCTTCTTGAGGAGCCTGCTGCAGACACCAAACAACCTCAGTCTCCTCAGGAAGAACATCCTGCCCTGAGCCTTCTTGTATAGGGCATCTGTGTTGTTTGTCCAGTCCAGTTTATTGTTAATATGGACCCCAAGGTACTTGTAGGAGTTCACAATCTCCTCCTCTTCTTCACCCAGTATGGTGATTGGTTTAGGTCTCCTCCTATTCCTCCTAAAGTCCACAACCACTTCCTTTGTCTTGGTGATGTTGAGTAGGAGGTGATTTTGGTTGCTCCACTCAACAAAACTTGCAATCAGGTGTCTGTACTCCTCCTCGTCATCGTTGGTGATGCGTCCAATGATGGAAGAGTCGTCAGAGAACTTCTGGAGGTGGCAGGAACTGGACTTGTGTCGGAAGTCAGAGGTGAAGAGAGTGAAGAGGAATGGAGACAGGACCGTACCTTGAGGCACACCTGTGCTGCACATCACGGCCTCAGAAACACAGCCGTCCACCCTGACATACAGTGACCTGTGGAGTAGTCTTGGAGTTGAAGTTGCGCACTCAGCAGCTTGCCCTTGAGGAGGAGGAGCCGGACACTGTTGCAGGCACTGGAGAACACAAAGAAGGTGACTCTCACAGTGCTTCCCGCTTCCTCCAGAATGGACAAGGCCCTATGAGAGAGGAAGATGATGGCATCCTCCACACACATATGCTGCCTGTACGCAAACTGCAGAGAATGGAGGGTGGCATAAAGGTGGAGACACAAGTGATCCTAATAATTATCACCCAATTTCAAAATTATCTGGCCTGGTTGTGGTCTTTAAACACTGCTCACCACTGGTGGAGTTTATGGTGATACGGGCGTTCTACCTGCTGAGGGAGCTCACGGCCATACTGCTTGTGGCTGTTTACATCCCCCCGAGCCCCAGCACCAACACCAGGAGCAGGTATGGGTGTGGCAGGAAGGGTCCGTGGAGGCTCTTCAAGACTGCTTCAGCACAACGGGCTGGGACATGTTTAAGCGGGCTGCCACCTCCAACAACACCACAGACCTCCAGGAGTACACCGAGTCTGTTACAGCATACATCACAAAGTCAATCAGAAACCTTGGTTGACAGGGGAGGTCCCCAGGCTCCTGAAGGCTCGGAATACCGCCTTCAAAGCCAGGGACCCGGTTGGTCTGAGGACAGTGAGGGCCAACCTGCCCATGCTATCAGGAAGGCTAAAAGGCAGTCCTCAAGGAGGATTGCCCACTCACAGACTATGCCGGAGGTTACAGACCCTCAAGGATTACAAGCCTGCACAGCTACACCCCTCTGCCGAACGAGTTCTTCACTCGCTTTGAGTCACATAACAGCACCCCTGCACAGAAGACAACACCCCCTCCAAAACTGAACACTTCAGACGCTCCTTTGTGCCCACGGCCATCAGACTGTATAGCAACTGTAGTTACCGCTATTCTGCAACTCCCCGTTATTCTAAAAAATGGGCCCCATCACACTTTTCCATTTCTCAGGCATTTTGTCACTCTCCGAGATCCTGTTGAATAATCTAGCCAGAAACTGTACCGCTGCCTCTCCTAGACACTTCCATACCTCCACAGGTATATTATCTGGACCAACTGCCTTTCCATTCTTCATCCTCTTCATTGCCTTCCTTACTTCACTTTAACTAATCTCTGCTTCTTTGCAGTCTACAATAGTCACCTCCTCTACCCTTCCCTCTCTTTCATTTTCCTCATTCATCAGCTCTTCAAAGTATTCTTTCTATCTTCCCATCACCCTTCAAGCATCTGTCAATACATTTCCCTCTCTATCCTTAATAACCCGGACCTGCTTTCTGTCTCTATCTCTCTGTTTTGCCAACCTGTATAAATCATTCCTTCCCTCCTTACTGTCCAGCCAAGCATACGAGTCATCATATGTCCTTTGATTTGCCTTTGCTACCTCCATCGTTAACTACGCTACAGCTGCACCTCCCTGTACTCCTGTCTTTTTTTTGTTTGTTTTTTGCCCATAGCTTCACTGTATGGCTCATCAACTGTATCCCCTTATATTTCCTCAATTCTGAACATCTCCTTTATTAAAAATGTGCACCATCAAACTTCTCCATTCCTCAGGCATCTACTCACTGATCCTGTTGATAATCGAACCAGGAACTCCTCTGCGAACTCTCCTGGACATTTCCATACCAGCTTCCATACAAATACCTCATTAGGACCAACTGCTTTCTACTTTTCATCTTCTTCAATGCCCTCCAGACTTCACCTTTACTAATCTCTGCTACTTTGTGGTCCACAAATGGTCTGGAGCTGAATGTCAATAAAATGAAGGAGTGTTGACAATTTCCAACAGGCAGAGGGCGCTGGCTGCCGTTGTCACCATGACACATGGAGACCAAATCAAACTTGTTGAGGGGTACAATCACCTGGGCACCAACTTTAACAACCAGCTGAAATTTTCCACAAACACTTAGAAAATCCCACAAAAAATGTCAGCAGAGCAAGCACCTCCTAAGGAAGCTCCATTCCTTTGGAGTAGGGAAGAGCATCCTTCGAGCCATTTACTTCTCCTTCATCAAGAACCTCATCAACTTCTCAATAACCTTCTGGTTTTACTCAATCGGCCTCCAGAACATAAACCGGCTGCAAAGTGCTGTCACTGTGTGCTCAAAAATCATTGGCACTTCTCTAAGAACTCTGTTGGCGGCATCAAACAATTTTACACTTAGGTTTGCGAACTGTACCTTATTAGAGCCCTCATATGCTTTGTTTTCAGTGTTTGAGTGGATTTCATCAGGTTGCTGCCTTCGCTGCCCCGCCTGCAGGACTCGCACAGCTACCTTTGTTCCCAGGGCGGTCCAGCTCCTCATTTCGACTCATAAACTCTGACAACCAACCGCTCTCCAAACACACACCTAGATACACACATGCAATACCTACACTCCCCCCATCCCATCTGCTTAATTAGTACCCTGGAAATATGTTTACATCATTTCAGTTGCACTACACCTTTAAAAGTTTCAGGGATTCTATGTGATAGAAGAATATCAGCCAGAATGAAAGGAAAGGTGTACAAGACAGTGGTGAGACCAGCGATGCTGTATGGTTTGGAGACAGTGACACTGAACAAAAGACAGGAGGCAGAGCTGGAGGTAGCAGAGATGAAGATGTTGAGGTTCTCTTTAGGAGTGACCAGGATGGAGAGGATCAGAAATGAGTCCATCAGAGGGACAGATCATGTTAGATGCTTTTTAGAGAAGGTCAGAGATGCCAGACTGAGATGATTCGGTCATGTACAGAGGAGGGATAGGGACTATATTGGAAGGAGGATGTCGGAATTGGAGATGCAAGGCAGGAGGTCTCGAGGAAGACTGAAGAGAAGATTTATGGACGTAGTGAGAGAAGATAGGAAGTTAGTTGGTGTGAGAGAGGAGGATACAGAGAATAGGGTTAGATGGAGGAGGTTGATTTGCTGTGGCGACCTCTGAAAGGGAAAAGCCAAAAGGAAAAAGAAGAAGAAGTTGCACTATACCTTTGCACTTTATCACTGCAATTACTTGTATAGAGCAACTGAGTTTTTACTTATTCCTTTGCAGTACCTTTTTTTCCCCTTGTGTCACAGTTCCGCCGTTTCCTGTCCTGTCTTGTCCCACCTGCTCTACTTGCCTCGTCATAACCCCTGGGAGACAAATGAAGTTTTTTGAATTTGAATTCTACCCTTCGCTCTCTTTAGATTTCTTCATTCATCAGATCTTCAGAATATTCTTTCCATCTTTCAATCACTTGTCTGGAACCGGCCAACACATTTCCCATCCATCCTGTATCAATAATTCTGTCCCTCCTCACTTTCCAACCAATCACACAAGTCAATGTGCAACTTTCGTTTAGCTTTGCTACCTCTACCTTTAGCTTGCACTGCATCTCCCTGTTCTCCTGTCTGCTGTCCTCGGTCCCCCCGATATCCCGCTTCTTATTTGCTCACCTCTTTCTCTGTATATACTCCTACACTTCCTCAGTCCACCACCAAATCTCTCTTGTCTACTTTCCTTCCAGGCAACACACCATGTGATCTCATCCCTGCTCCCTGGCCTTATTAGCTGTAGTTGTCCAGTCTGGAAGATCCTCCTGACCACATAGAGTTTTTCTCAACTCCGAAAACCATACAACAGTCCTCCCTTCTTCAGCTTCCCCCACTTCATTCCCTGCACTGCTTTTGTCCCCTTCATCATCCTTGTCACCAGATTAATCCTAAAAGGCACCATCCAATGTTGTCTGGCAACACTCTCAACCACCACTTTACAGTCACTGACCTCCTTCAGATTACATTGTTCATACAAGATGTGGTCTACCTGTGTGCTTCAACCTTCACTATGTTCCTTCCTCTTCTTGAAAAATGTATTCACAACAGCAGTTCCCATCCTTTTTGCCAAGACTGCCACCACCTGTTCCTCTGTGTACTTCACCTGGATACCAAACCTGCCCATCACCTATGTATCCTGCACCAACATGTCCATTGAAGCCAACACCAATTACCACTAACAACAATGAGCCTCACACCTTCAGTTTCCAGCTTCAGACTCATCAGTCTATCTGACACTCTTTTCACCTCCAGATCATTGCTACCAAAGGCCTCCTTCAAGATGACTCCAACTCCATACTACCACATACTACCACTATAGAACAACTTAAGGCCTGCAACTAAGCTTATAGCCTTGCTACCTTATCACCTGGTCTTCTGGACATTTGGGCGGTTTACAAACACCTTCATTCCCTGCATCACGTCAACCAACTCTCGATCTTTTCCTGTCATCTTCCTAATATTCAAAGTCCCTACTCTCAGTCCCAGACTCTTCCCTTTCTTTTAATCTCTCTGTTTCTGAACACACCTTCCTCCTCTTCTTCTTCGACCCACAGTAGCCCAATTTCAACTGGTTCTCTGTAGGTTATCAGCACCAATGATATTCGTTGTTAACCCGGGCCTTGATCGATCTGGTATGAGAATTGCAGTTCTGGTTCGCATATTGAGTTTTGGAACAACTTATACGCCAGATGCCTTTCTTTGCACAACTCTCTGCCTTAAACCGGACTTATGAACAGCCGAGAAAGACAATGGCTCCTGCCCCCCCTGAGGACATCTAACCTCAGGGGGGCACAAACACACCTTCAATTTTCTCAAGCCAGATGAAATGTGCAAACATAATGTTATACTTCTAACTGAGTAAACAGAAAATCTGAGCACTTATATTCACTCTCTCGTAATTTTAAATACGATAAAAAAGGATTCAAATCTAAATTGAAGCCTATGGTTGATAGGTTTTAAAAATTAACAATTTTAGGAATCATGACTTCAAAAAATAATTTATCACACCTTGCATTCCAATTTTTCTATTCAATGATTGATTACTTAAAAAAAAAATAAATAATATATATATATATATATATATATATATATATATATATATATATATATTATTTATTTTTTTTTAATTTTAATTTTTTTTTTTAATTTTTTTTTTTTTTTTTCCTATTGCAGATTGCTTTTAGATTATTTCTGCTTCCATATAGTTATCGGTTCCAAGGCATTGAGTGCGCTCTTTACTGAATCGGATAATTCATGCATGATTCATACAGGTGACAGTAATATTTACAGGGTTATTCTGCAGGAGTGAGTTATCGCACAATAAATGTTGTCACAATGAACCGAAGAAATTGTCCCTTTTCTGCATTTTCTTTGAGGCCCAATGAATCTTTGTCATTTGTAATTACATTCTCAAGTGACACAGTTGCAGTATTGCCTTTTACTGAATTCCAAGCACCATCCACAACATTTGAATCAATCCACCTTCAAATTGTAGGCCAGCTTTTGTCAACATAATTCTGTTTGAGAAAATAAATAAATAAATAAAGCTACAATTCTATTTAATATGCTAAGATTTAGTCTAGGTAAGAGTGTCTTATCTATATGCAAATTCTAAGTTATCAACTTCAATAACTATTGAACGAGGTGTCTCCAAACATGCTATTGCCTTCATTTGTCAAGCTGCCAGGGTGACCCACTTTTTAATGCAAAGTGTTCAATCTCTAGGGGGATGGCAGCAAAACAGACAAATAGTCGACGGAAAAAAGGGAGAGGCTACTTAAAAGCCCAGAACGGCACGATAATTATGAGCCTTGTTTGTGTAGCCCACTTCATCTTGATAGCGAATGATAAACAAACTAGTCAAACCAGTCAAGAAAGGAAAATGAAGAACACAGCAGGTGATGCTGATTGAAGCACTTTTCCATGTTGCCACCAAACTGCTCAGTTTAGGAAAAAAGAAAGAGAGGATATCCTTCAAAGAGTGAGATGCAAAAGCTATCCAAAAAACAAACAAAAATAATAATGGCAAAATAAACATGTATATTTATGTACAAACACATTATATATACACACACACACACACACACACACACACACAAACATTTCAAAGCTGACATTGCCTCTGTCATTGGCCCACTTCATAACATACAGAGGCTTTTTTTTGTCTGGCTTCAGGGCATTCCCTTTCATGGACCTCATTTCAGGCTAAAAAAGGCCCCCCAAAAAAATGACATGACATTCTTGAGCTTAGAGTTATGGGAATGACCATGATATTTAATTTATGTTCAAATGGCATGATTGTAGATGATAGTTGGCATCAATAAAGGCCATGCTGCGCCTCCTGTCTTCACAACAACAAATTTATGTGGGTATTCCAGAGATGGCACTTCATAGTCAGGAAAGACAGAAAAGGAAAAATCATGTTAGACACTCAATAGAATTGAAGTGTGTGTGACGATTATATGTAATCATGAGGAGTAGAATTTCATTCAAATTATGTTTTTGACTTTGGATCCACCATTTTAATCATGGATTAAAATGGTTTGGTAAAATGGTAAAATGGTTTTGTCGTATTTCAGACAAACCTGTCGACGCGTCTATCTTCCGCTGCAGCGACAGTAGAGGAACGTCATTTCTAACTTCGAACACAAAGATACGGGAGATACAAACTCTGCTTTGGTTTTTAGTTAAGTTGAAGACATAGATACTGATGTTGATGCAGACATGACGCTCCATGATTCGTTGAAAAATGACAGGGTTTCTAATGTGACAATATGTGACAATGAGGAAAAAAATCTTCATTCGTCACATTATTGAATCATTTGGATGAGAATGTGTTTTTTTTCTCCACTTCTTTTTCCACGATCTCCATTGGTCTGGACTTCACCTAATTTGTTATTATTATTCTTATTATTCATTCACAAGCAGGATTTTCCCCTTTGAACAATTATTTGCTGATGTTTCCAATTATTGCATGAGTCACACTGAGCAGTGAGTTTCCAGATTTGCAGTGTGTATGCTTCCACTCATCCTAATTAATGTTCAGAGCAAACTAAAATTGAAATAACCTGCTGCTAAATTAAAGGAGGAAAAAAAAATATACACAAGTAAAATGAATTCATAGAAATGTTTATGACGTTGCTGCTTAAATGTTGATGTTACAAGTAGAAATATGGAATTTTCTCATCATGCTCCTGCTATAACATTGTTCATGGGTTTTTTCTTCATCAATTTTTAATATTTCAAGTTTCGACTATTTTCAACCACTGTGTGCCGATGTTTTCCATTTCTGTGTGAACATTTTTTGAAAACCTGTGTCTCTTGAAAAGGAATGTATGTTCAAGTCGTCTTATATGTTGGACTTTGTGATCATTACCAGCAAAGAAAATGGACTCAGAGTATCTAAGTGGAAAATAAATAACTTCAGGATTACTGATGTCCAACTAAACATTTTTTATAAATTTTCAGGACAGACATAGAAATAAAACCATCTTGATCAGGACAGTTTTAATTTAACCGTCCGGTTGAAAAACTACGAAAGAAAGTTTTTATCGTCCTTGTTCAAGCGTAATGGAATTTTGACGGGAATCTCGGCTGGACATGAAATATAGACGCAGTTTGTCCATGGAAGAATAAAAACAGATAACACCAGGTGGTAGCAACATGAAAATTGATTGCAGCAGCAACAAAAAACCAAAACGACAAAAAAGAAAACAAACAGAAAATAAGTGTCGTGCGAAAGTGCAGAGTCGGTGCGGTAAGTGCGAGCGGGGTCTGTGATTGTCTTTAGGGTGAGTATGGAGTTCAGGTTGGTCGTCGACAGAGAGGCTGCTGGTGTTGATGTGCAGGTACGGCTTTCCTGATGGAAGCACAAACAGACCGTTTTCTCGGTGGCTGACCTTCCTTTCTTACCTGGGCAGCGTCAAATCGAGTCCAGGCCCGGAAGGAGGCGGCCGACAATGCCTTGTGCTGTTCTCACCATCCAGGCAACTGAGAAACAAGGCCAGCTCTCTTCAGCTTCCTGAGGAAGAAGAGCCACTGCTGTGCCTTCTTCACCACGTGGGTGGTGTTCAGAGACCAAGACAGGTCAGATGAGATGTGGGTGCCCAGGAACCTGATGATGGCCACACAATCCACCGCCTCCCCTTGTATGTGGAGAGGAGCATAAAGGGACTCACCCGGTGACTCACAACCAGCTCAGCAGCACACTGTTGCTCTCTCAGCCCCAACGGAGCCTCTCCCTTACCTGCGTTCGCGTCCACTGCTCTGCTCTGGATTCAATGATTCATCATTCATGTTATGTGTTTCTCACACAGGCAATCACTAAGCCAAAAATAGATTAAAAAAAAAAAAAAAAAAAACACGCTTTCCTGAATGTTTAGTTTGATTCGTACCTGATTTGATTCAAGAGCCTCCAACTTTACATTATCTACATAGTTGTTACTTCAATGTTGAAGTGTTAGTTCTTAATTAATTTTATTTTTGCACAGTTGCATTGATATTTTCTTATTTACAAAGCGGATGAGTAAAAAAAAACAGGTTTCTTTTGTGAGTGACTCATAGAGACTTGAACGATTGAAATTCATTGAGTTTCCTTGTGAGCGTCCATTACGAAGTAGGGTCTTTTCAAGCATCTATAGTAAGTGCTTGGGGAATGTTGGAACTCATAAGCCCCACCCGTCAGGAGATGTTTCTTGCAAACCATGGAATGCCACGGAGAAGTACAGAATTGGGACGGTTAGTTAGTTTATTGTTTCTGGGGCAATGTACAAAATCATTAGTCTTTACAAAAGAAGAGATGATTTGCACCAAATTAAGCAACTGCTACTTTCCATCGATAGTCCATGAACGAATCATCAAAACAAATCAAAATTAAAATGATCAAATTTCAAAAACTTACCTCAAGATAAAGTATCACAATATAAATTCATTACATGTTTTCCAAAATTGTATACAAAAGTGAAATTACGTCCTACAATTGATGCTGACACGATTGACTATCTAGAATGTTCTTTTTCAAGTTTCTAGTAGAATTATTAAGATCTAGAGACAATTTCAGACGGTGCGGAAGCCGATGGAGCAAAATGAAAAGGCCGATTGTGCAGAGGCCGAAGATCTCCTCGGGATCACACAGTTTCTGTTTGCGGTGGACCGAGCGGATGGAGTCGTTGTTCAGAGCAGAGTTTGACAAAGGTTTTCAGTGGCGGTGGAGTCAGATCGTCAGTGATTTTGAAAGTACTTCTTCGATTATTGTATCGAACTAACTTGTCCAAACTGAGCGGTTTGTGTTTACTCAATAGATTACAATGATGGCAACAAAGTGTTTTTTTTTAATTGGATGCCAAAAATGATTCGTGTTCAAATGTTCTGTTGACTGTGCTTTGCTTACCTTTTCCAGGATTTTTGATACTACAGGGAATAAACTGATGGACCTCTAGTGACTAATTTCATTTTTACCACCAGATTTGTGAACTGGTACTATAACTGTTGTTTTGACGACACTCGGGAACACACTTTCATTGATTGATTTATTAACAATTTGGGTTTATTGTTGGTGTTCGAGATTCCCTATGTTTTTGGATGAGTGTGCTGTCAAGTCCCCAGTCGTCTTTGGCCTTAGAGTTTAATAAAGATTGTCTTATTTTACCTGTTTTTGCGTTATCAGTACTTTAGAATTTTAGTGCCTTGCTGGAGATTGATGCAGGTGGTGAGAACGCATTCATGAAATCAGAGGTTTGTTGTGTGATTTCAGTCACAGAGTTTGTAAAGTAATTGCTAAGGTGCTCTGCAACCGAACCATCCTGGATGTAAGTTCCATCTGTTTTGAGCTCTGTGGTCTTGCGCTTTGTTTTCCCTCTTCCGGTAATTTTGTTGATCGTTTGCCACAGACTTTCGAATTTCCCTTTGCCTGTTCAATCACATTAAGAATAAATGACGCACGCTTTTTTCTAAAAACCTGAGTAACTTTGTTTCGAAGCCCATTATATATTTATCGGCCGGTAAGAAGTCCTGTTTTTAACTGTTTCTTTCGAGCCGAGTCTCTTGTTCTCATCAATTTCCATAAATCATCATTAATCCAAGGCAGGGGACTTTTCCCATTATGCTTTGCCTTTGAAACTTTAGAGTATTTAGACAGAATTTGCTGAAACGCTCCTATTTAATCATGAGATGAGACATTACGGTCTTTAGATTCAACAATTTCACTCCAATTAACCTATCTTATTTCATTATCGAATAGCTCAATATTTTTCCTTGGGATGTTAGATACAATATCATTCGAATCTGCTCTACTTAAGTAACCATAACGTGCTTTTGACAGCTTCCTAGCAACTAATGTTGAATTATGGTCAAATAGGCCTGCGATTAGATTGTGCACCTTTGTGATACCGTCCCTTTTGTTCGTGAAAATTAAATCTGTAAGCGTTTGCTGTGTCTTTGTTACTGGATTTGGTTTTTCAATAATTTGAGTGAAGTTAAATTTATTGGTCATTCCTTTTAATTTTCTCCTGCCTTGTTTATCTAGCCAATTAATATTAAAATCCCCCATGAGAAGGTCCTCTTTTGTGTTACATTTTTTCAAAATATCACCAGGACGGTCAAAAAAAGCATTATTGGTTGAAGGAGGTCTATATAAAACAATGACAGCAAATGACATTCAGGAGGTAGTCGGACAGTCAGGTGCCCCTCAAATACACCTTTGGCCTTAACTTTGGGGTCCCGCAGTACTTTGGCGTGGTTTACAGTCTGAGACGGTCTGTATTAGCGTTGCTAATATATAGCATCCCCCGCATCACACAAAGTTGCTGACAAACAGCTGTAGCAGATCCACACGGAGGCAGAGCGCCTGCGGCTTCTGTTAGCTCCCCGCCACCACCGCGGACAGGTCCAGGGTTTAAGTGTATATCCCAGCACAACGGCAGTATTGTGCACATCAGAGTGGGTACTGATGATCTTTGGTAGCGCTTCTCCCCACGGGTGTTTGTAAAACTGCGCGCCCTTGTTTAAGCGCGGATGCGTAAACAGTGCGCGCACTCCACCGGTTGACGAGAGGTGGGTTGGGCACTGTTGTCACGTTGCTGCTCACGTTGTGTTTCGTTGACACTCCTCTGACATTGTCTCCTCGAATTTGATCGTATTCACTGCTTTGAAATAAGGAGAAACAGGGAGAGTAACAGTGGGGTTGCTAACAACATGAATTTTCAACATGAAAAAGAAGTGGAGAATATGAAAACACTTGAACCCATTAACATGAACTGTTTTTTTTTATTCCAGCCATGAGGAACATGAATGCTGTGGCAACTTTCCGCTTATGTCTTTGGAGTTCCCCCTGTTAATTTTCTCTTCATTGTAGTGATTTGTTTTTCTTTGTCGCACATAAGGTACACATACAGGTCCTTACCCTGGTCCCTGCAGGGTCTGTACGGTGAACCTTAATGTGGACTGAGCTGTGGTCCCTTACTGCCTTTGCAAATGAAAAACGTAAAGGTGCCCGTCTTGAGGGGGATAGCTCCTCCATCACTGGATCGTTTCCAGTAACTGAGTTCTTAAGATTATTCTGTACAGAAGCTGGGATAGGCTTCGGCGCCTGTCCCGTGGGGCTGAGTGCAGGATAAGGGGTATAGATAATGATTGCATGAATGACTATTTATTTATTTCAGTTTCAATCTTCTCACATGCTCTAATGGACAGCATTTGTATCAGATCTATGGTTCATTCGCTCCCATTTGCTTATGCAGGCTCACTGGGAGGATGTCAAAATGAACCGCCAACACAAGACTGCTGAGAGCTGCCCGGCTGCCATGTTCTTCCATCTGTCAGCTTGCAGGAGCTGAAAGAAATTGTCACAGATATCCAAACCCAAAAAAAAAAAAACCTTTTTTTTTTTTTTTGCCTCAGCCCCTTTGAATATCATGCAGCCTATGTACAGTATCTAATACACTTGAAGGCAAAACAATTTAGATCCAATTACTCTGAAGTAGATGATTTGAGCTTGAGAAGCCCTGAGAGCTGCTGCTCTTATCTGGTCCTCTTCTTCTCACCGGACAGCAGCTGTACGACTGGCTCTTATCTCCACCTTACTGTATGCCTGCTTCTGCCCTCCATAAAACGGAGCCTTATTTTATTTAGCTGCTCTTTAATGGTTTCATCTTGAAATGTGTGAAATTATATCCATTTCCAAGAAAATGCAGCGTATAGTGCTTGATATTTTTTCCCCTCACAATACTGGGGTTTTTATTTTTAAATCCCGAAATCAAATTACTGGTTCCATAAACTGTTGTCATAAAACCATTCGGATATCTCAAAGAGAAGAAATTCACTGCAAAAATCAATAAATCACTACCAATTATTTTGTTAAAGCACTGGAGCAGCTGTAACTTTCATTTTCTTACAATGGAGCATTCACATACAGTAAATGCAATATGTGCCTATTACATTCATGAAGTAAAACATAATCATAATCATAACAAATCATCTCACTCTGTCTTCACAAACACTTCAAGGAAAGTTAGACCTGCACTCAATATCATAATTAATGAGAAAGTTACTGCTGATGTATTAATAGCAATATAAAAAAAGCAAAGAATACATATAGATATATACATTTAAGGGATAAAGCACAAAAAATGTTTCTCTTTTCCTTTCATTTTATCCATCTATCCATCTATCTATCTATCTATCTATCTATCTATCTATCTATCTATCTATCTATCTATCTATCTATCTATCTATCTATCTATCTATCTATCTATCTATCTATCTATCTATCTATCTATCTATCTATCTATCTATCTATCTATTTATTTATTCAAAATACTGATTTCACTCTCCTCTCACCTCCTGTTTGGCATCCGTCGCTTACTTCCAGCAGAACAAGGTAACAAAGTTCAAAGGGTGACAATTATTTGGCTTGACTTGGAAATGAAATAAAAGCTTGAGGTATTATAAACAAATAAGTTGATTATTTGGTTCTGCTAACTCTTTGCAAACTTTATTTTAGTTTTCGTATTGTGGCGCACCGTGTTTCCTGTTGCAATCCATTCAATAAAATAAAATCATAACCCATGTGTTGTGATAAACACTGACTTTGGAAGTCATCGCCAGTCCCTTGTCAAATCGGCAGTGTCACCTGAGGGACTGAAAAAAGGGGTCTTTTTCATAAGTGAGGCTTGAATGGACCTAAAACTTGATAATAGTTTTGGCTCAACATTCATACTGATGTAGGTGGTTCATCGGTCTGGCATGGGGAAGAAAGCCACCCACCCTTTTTGGGGTCTCGAGAAGTGCTGCGAGAGAGCATTCATGTCAGGGACTCCTTCGTCATCGCTCACATGGGCAGCGACAACGAGACCTGGAAAGGCGTGACTGGGAGGAATGGTTTCCTTATCTGAGCCCCAGAAGTGTTTTGTTCCAGGACTTCTGTGCTCATCATGGACTGTTCATAACAAACACAATATTCAGATATAAAGGTGTGCACATGTGCATCTGGCATCAGTTCACCCTGTGCCACAGTTCAGTGATATTGAATAAACACCACCTGGTGCTGAGCTGGTGGGGGAGGACGCCGGTCAGACCCGGCAGACTCAAACGCATTGTGAGGGTCTGTTAGCAGAGTCCCGTGTCAGAAAGCGTGTTAACTCCCAACTCCAGCAGAGCTTCAACCGCATCCTGGGAGAGGCCGGGACATCGAGTCTCAGTGGGCCGTCTTCTGTGCTTTCATTGTTGAGGCGGCAGACCGGAGCTGTGGCTGTTGTGAGGTAGTCGGTGCCTGTTGAGGCGGTAACCCTCGGAACCCATCGGTGGCCCCCAGCTGTGAGGAGGAGTCCTGCAGAGCCTTTCCAGCATGCGGGTCTCCAGAGATAGTTGACAGGTACTGGCAGGCCAAGTGGCATGCAGTGGACCTGCTCCACACCCTCACCAGGGTCCTTGAGGGCACATGGGAGTTTGCCCAACCAGTCTGCATGTTTTTTGTAGACCTGGAGAAGGCAGTTGACCGTGTCCCACGGGGAACCCCGTGGGGGGTGCTCAGGGAGAATGGGGTACTGAAACCGATAAAGGCGGGTTGTTCGGTCCTTGTTTGATCGGTGCCAGAGAATGGGCCTTGTTGAAAGTTGGCTATTTCACGATGAGGGATGGACTCCGCTAGGGTTGTCCTTTGTCACCAATTCTGTTCATAACTTTTATGGACAGAAATTCTTGGAGGATGCCCAGAGGAAGCCCCTAGACATGCTGGAGGGACTTTGTCTCGAAGCTGACCTGGGAATGCCTCGGGATCCCCCCGGAAGAGCCGAACCAAATGGCTGGGGAGAGGAAAGTCTAGGCCTCTCTGCTTCAGCTGCTGCCCCCACAGCCCAATCCCAGATAAGCGGTAGAAGACTGGTGGATGGACAAAATGAATGCTAATATTTCAATAATGTAATTTGAGTACTCATGACCCCGTCATCTCTTGTGCTTTTGGCAAATGACTTGTAGAATGGAAAAACATTCTTTTTAATCTCCTTACCTTTCAAATCTTCAGAGCTCCAATAGATTGTTAGGTATCTAACAATTACTTTCTGTCAAAAGCATCTCAGTGTCACATGAAATCTACGATGAACTTATTGAGTCTTACAAGTTATGGGTCAATGGAGATCAATCATTTTCATTTTCTAATTTTAAAAATTCGAATCATTGATGCTAAAAGTTTCATTTAGCAGGATGGGGTTTAAAAAAAAGATTTAATAAAGGTTTGGAAAAAAAATTCCAGACCAAAGGTTCTCCCAAAGTACAGATAATTTATTTTATATATAGTACAGAAAACTTACTATAGCATAAAGTTTCAAACCAAAATACGCACTTTTTTCAGATTTCTTTTTGGTGCGCCTCTTTTAGAATTTTAACATTATCTTCAACTTATTTTGAGAAAAGGCACAAGAAACAGATACTCTGAACATATGAACAAAGATGGAAGGGAACATTATTGATCAGAGGTTTGAGCATATAATCCATATACGGACTATATACAGGAAAGGAGGAACCAGACAAACAGAACAAATAGAACATTGCAAAGACAACCCGATAGACAAGGTCTAATATCAAAATCGTCATTTTAAACTTGTGGGGTTAGTGATCCCAGTGTATATATCCAGAACTGTATGTTTCAAAAGGATCGAGATCAGGTCCCCCCCTCTGCAAGGACATTTTACGGCCTCAGTCCCTAGGTACATTAAGGTGGGGATATTATGTTTCGCTTCTTTGAAATGTACCGCTACAGCTCTCGAGGAGATCAGCCCTTACAAGCATGTTACGCAGGTTGGGGATCTTTTTAAGACTACCCTGGGAGGATCTGAAAAACAGTTCTTCAGTGCAGGATCAGAGTCAATGATGTGGCAGTGGTTTTTAATGATCCTTTCCATGGCTTCTGACACCTGTGAATACTGGATGGTACTCACAGTTTCTTGCATCCGATAGTGGAAAGACTGTCATCCTTAGAGACTGAAATAAAACGTGAAGCCATATTGTCTTTCTAATTTTTAATAAAGCCCCAATAAAAATATGGTGCCACTAGAATATATTCGTTGAACATATTTTGGTAAGCATCTGAAGAAGAGTTTATTTTGCCTCGAAATGTTATGCTAAAATAAATTTTCTTTACTTTTTGAGCGGTTTTGGTGTGCAGATTTTTTTTCCAAACCTTTCTTCAGTCAATACTTTGTATCCCTTTTGACCCATCCCCAACTGCGTGCTCGTTTTTCTTTTTTCTCAAGCTCTTAAAATAAAGAGTGACCTTTTTTATTTCTACGGTTGCTTATTTTTGAGTTTTTAAGTCAAGACCAGAAAGTATTTTGGGGTAAGATGAGCAACACTATAAATTTCAACAGTCACTACAAATAGAAGATAATTATTTGAATTAACACCAATTGCTTCCTGCATGGAGCTCTTGTGGTTCATCTCTTGCCCTCCTCTTTGTACCTTATATTTCCTCATCAACCCTAAAAAGACAGATCTATATTTTAAATGATTTAATCTAAAACATTTTAAAGTTTAAGGGGCATCTTGCATTTGGCTGTTCAAAGGCTGCAGTTGGACAACAAGGAACCCAAAAAAAAAACAAATAAAATAGGCAATTGCTGATGTTGGATTTCATCACATTGAAGTTGCTGAGGAAGGTCAAATATTTTAGATTTAAAGCTGTATTTGTCTGCTTTATGGTTGAGGGGCTGGGGCCTTGAAATATATCAGGCATAACAATTCATTCGCTGGCAATTTCACTTCGATTTAAAAAAAAAAAAAGAATTACAGGTACATAAGAAAGTGTAATGTTATAACAATCCATCTCTTGAGAAGGTAATTTAGGAGCAGAAAGTTTACAGAGCTATTCTAGAACTGTAGAAACTAGAAGGTTATGTCAGGTAATTATTTTGCCGACTACTTTGTAGTGAGCAGTAGAGGCAGCTGCAATTTCAGAAAGATTATTTTTTAAATGAACAATTTCAAAGCTGCACCTTCAATATCATCGGGGAGACTCGATGGGACACTCACAACAAATGCAAATTCAACAGTCATTTGCAGCAAAACACTACCAAGTGTTGCAGTTAAAAATGCAGAGGATAAAACAATGAGCACCGCAACCAAATGTACAAAAATAAAATACTGACACAGACATCTAATATCAAAAACACTGGAATAAAAATTCAATAATAAGTATACCGATGGAGAAAAACATTTTGTATCGGCAGGAGATATTGGAGAACGACTCACCTCATTACAGCGTCTTACATCACATTTGCGGATGACCCAAACTTGATTCCCAAAACATTTTTGCTAGTATTGAAGAAAGGACCTCTTCCCTGATCTGGAGTGGGCAATCCACCCGTGTCCGGTTGCTCATTATGGTCTGGGATTTGGAGGTTCTGATCCTCATCCCGGCTGTTTCACATTTGGCTGCGAAGCCCTCCAGTGAGAGCTGGAGATCATGGCCTAATTCAGCCAACAGAACCACATTTTTTGCAAAAAGCAGAGACTCAATCCTGTTGCCACCGAACCAGATCCCCTCAACGCCCTGGCCTCCCACACCACTGGAGCCAGCTCACCAGCAGGTGATGATCAGTTGACTCTCTGCCCCTCTCTTCACCTTAATGTCCAGGAAAAGCAGTTGCAAGTTCAACGATACAACCACAAGGTCGGTCAAAGAACTGTGGCCTAACGTGAGTTGGTGCTAAGTGCACATATGGAAACCTTTATGCCTGAACATGGTGTTTGTCATGGACAATCCATTAATGAGCAAAGAAGTCCAATAACAAAACACCGGGGGGGGGGGGTTGTCCCCCCTCCACCTCTGCAAGAGAGGTGACATTCCTATTCCAAGAGCCAGCTTCTGCAGCCGAGGTCGGAACGCCAAGGTTTCCCACTCTGGCAACCGTCCAGTTCACACAACATCTTACCCCGTTGGCCTTTCCTTTGGGTGGTGATCCCAGGGGAAGAAGGACCCATGTCGCCCCTTCGGGTTGTGCCTGGCTGAGCCCTATGGGTGCAGGCCCGGCCACGAGGCCTGGTCCCTGGGGAGGGGCCGGTGACTGGCGTCCAGCCAGGGGAAAACTGGGTTCGATCCTGTTGTTAACCCTAGGGGCTCTTCTGAGCCATGCTTTGTCTGGTCCTTGCCTTGGGTGACCTTTCCAAGGGCATAGAGCCCCTGAAACATAGCTCCAGGATCACTGGGCCACGCAAACTGCTCCACCATGGTAAAGTGGCAACTCAACGAGGGGAATATATACACATATATATATTTTTCTTTTCCTTTCGGCTTTTCCCTTTCAAAGGTCGCCACAGTGAAACAACCTCCTCCATCTAACTCTATTCTCTGTATCCTCCTCTCTCACACCAACTACCTTCATATCTTCTCTTACTACGTCCATAAATCTTCTCTTCAGTCGTCCTCTAGACCTCCTGCCTGGCATCTCCAATTCCAGCATCCATCTACCGATATAGTCCCTATTCCTCCTCTGTTCATGACCCAACCATCTCAGTCTGGCTTCTCTGACCTTCTCTCCAAAACATCTAACATGCGCTGTCCCCCAGATGGACTCATTTCTGATCCTATCCATCCTGGTCACTCCTAAATATATATAAATATATAAATATGTAAATATGTAAATAAATAAATAAATAAATATATATATATATATATATGGACTATGGATCTGATGGACTCTTCCCTGATCCTATCCATCCTCGTCACTCCCAAAGAGAACCTCAACATCTTCATGTCTGCTACCTCCAGCTCTGCCTCCTGTCTTTTGTTCAGTGTCACTGTCTCCAAACCATACAGCATCACTGGTCTCACCACTGTTTTGTAAACCTGTCCTTTCCTTTCCTTTCCTGCTCCTTTGTGATGCATCCAAAGATGGAAGAGTTGGATGGAAGAGTCGTCAGAGAACTTCTGGAGGTGGAAGGAACTGGAGTTGTGTTGGAAGTCGGAGGTGAAGAGAGTGAAGAGGAATGGGGACAGGACCGTACCTTGGGGCACAACTGTGCTGCACATCACGGCCTCAGAAAAACAGCCGTCCACCCCGACAAACTGCGGCCGTCCTGTGAGGCAGTCCAGGATCCAGGCAGTGATGTCGGGGTGAAGTTGTGCATTCAGCAGCTTGTCCTTGAGGAGGGACTGCCAGACACTGTTGAAGGCACTGGAGAAGTCAAAGAAGGTGACTCTCACAGTGCTTCCCGCTCCCTCCGGATGGGACAAGGCCCCTTGAGAGAGAAAGATGATGGCATCCTCCACACCCATCTGCTGCCTGTACGAAAACTGCAGAGGGTCCAGGGAGGCAGACAGCCATTCCTTCAGGTGCCGGAGTACGAGCCTCTCGAATGACCATGGGTGAAGGTGGGGAGAATGTGAGTGGGAGGGACATGGCTGAAGTCCCCGCTGATCAAGATGAGGGCGCAGGGGTGGCGCGACTGCAGGTCCCTGCAGACGGGGGAACGTAGATGAGCACCACGATGGAGTGTTAAAACTCACGCGGGAGGTAGTAGGGGCGAAGTCCTACCACTATGAGCACCACATCGGGGATGCACACAGAGATATGACCGGGGTTGCACCATTTTCTGTTAACATGGACCTCTCCTCTTGCTGCTCTGTCTCCCCCAGTCCGTGCGTATCAGCGTCAAGCCGGGCAGGTCGACGGCGCTGTCCGGAATGCTCACCTGAAGCCAGGTTTCTGTGAAGCACAGAATGCTACATTCCCTGTAGACATGCTGGCTGTCGATGAGGGCCACCAGCTCATCTGGCCTGTTGGGCAGCGACCTCACATTCCCTATGAGGACCGAGGGCAGGAAGGGTTTGCATCTCCCGTCCCTCTCTGCCCGCTCTCTTACCTTTGCGCCGGCTTTCCTTCCCCTGCGGTGGCTCCGCCATAGATCTTCTGGGGTGCGCACAGCGGGGGGTCCTGCTCCTTTCCGTAGTTGTAAGAGTTCGTCCCGGGTGTAAGTGAGCATATGCCTAATGAAATTTGAAGGAGGAATCAACGCAAGCAGCGCAGCGCACAGGGAGAACGGAGTCTCGTCCCACGCGCCAGATTGGAGTGGAAAAGACGGTAAATGAGTAAGGAAAGAGAATAAGTAAAGGGCAAAACAAGCAGAGCTGCTGCAACAGGCTACCGTCTTCCAGCGCCATCTTGAAAAAAAAAAAAAAAATCATGTCAACCAACACTCTACCTTTTCCTGTCATCGTTCCAATATTCAAAGTCCCGACTCTCAGTCCCAGACTTTCCTCTTCTCTCTCTGCTTCCGAACACACCTTCCTCCTCTCCTTCTTCGCTGGTGGACCATCATGCCCGATGGATCATTTATCCTAAAACTTGATTTTGTACATTTCGTGTCATGGGGGGGGGGGGCATTCTGTACTTTACCTTCTCTTGTTTTGAGGTCTAAAGATTTCAATATTGATTTTACACCAACTGTTGTTAACAGCTTTTATATGAGGACAAGAAGTTGGAATAAGGCAGTACGAAGAATAAAGTATCAAGGATACAAAATTTATGAAAGAAGACAGTTTCCCAAATAAATGTTATTTACATCTTGTCCTCAATTTCAATTTACTTCAGAAAACTTTCACTATCTCAGAAACTCACATTTTTAAATTAGCTTCAACCTGGATAGAGGATGTATGATTTTGTGACCGTTTCCTTCAATGAAAAGTGCCCGGCTATACATTTCCGATGACGAAAACAAGTTTTTTTGTTTTGTTTTTTATTTCAAGTTTTTAAAATGCTTACTTTATGATTAATCACTAATAGGGACTGCATTGTTCAACAATTAAACATCCTTAAGATTTCATTGAAAACTTTATTTAAATTATTAATACATTACAATTTTTAAATTGCAGCATTCAGCCTTTGCCTTTTGCTGCATTTGCTGAGAAACGAGAGAGAAGTGACTGAGGTTTTGTGAGTGTCTTTGAGGACAGACCAGTTTTGTCCATTAAAAGAGAAAAGGGCACATAATTATGTCGTATGTCTCTCTCTCGCACACACACACACACACACACACACACACACGAACACAAATCCACCCACACACACACACTCACAATGACACATACTATTCGCTGAAGCCCAAGGGGGTGAAATCAATCTTAATATCCATATGAAGCTTTGATGAACTCGCCTCTGTGAGCAAACCATTGGTCCCAGAAGATACCATCAAAGTGAAGAACACAACAATAACTGCGGCATGAGCAGAAAACAGCTCATTTTACCTGAGACGTGTCCTTTTGGTTCTATGGAGTGAGGCCCTGCAGGACTCAAGGTTACCCTATATCACAGATAGAAATCATTATGAAGAGACAGGCGACTAATCTACCAAGCTGCTTTCAAATTCCCTGACAGCTCACCCAGTCTCTTGATTGGAATTATAACAATCAGACCATATGGAGCTTTTTAGCAAAGCTATCTTTGCACAATTTGAAAGTATGCTCACCAGCTCCCCTGGTATTGCCTTCCCATGCAAATCGTGCACTAATACATAACATCAGAAACTGAGTGATGTCCACCAGCCTATTGTATTTTAGTGGGGTACAAATCTCTCATCAAAAGCTGGAATATGCTACCAACAATGTCCTTTACGTGCCCATGGTGTTGTAATGTCGAAGGCACGGAGCTCTCGGACTAGCATTTCAATGAATCATTGAAATTGTTTAGTCCTAAACCTCGTGATGCTCATAATAGCGTTGATAATCTGGAGATTAATGACTATAATCATTCTACTGTAATATGAAGAATAAATGATCAAACCTCATTCAAAACTGTCAGTGTGTAATTCTCATTGGTGTTAAGGAGTCATTGAAGCCATAAATATGTCTACATTAAAAGTAAAAGACATGGAAATGCAATAGCTGTTTTTCTACTTCAGTTTTGCTCATTTGGATGTTTTGTTTTGGGTTTTTTTTCGTTTTTTTTCTCATATTTTCCCACTCTTTGATTTATAACTTTAAACATTATTTCCTCTTTTCATCCATTTTAATTTATCCTTTAACTTCCCCTACAAATAAAAACACCATATGCACCATCTTTTCTCACTCTCTACTTGCCATTATTAATAGCCACATGAAAAGCAGCTGCGTTACTGAAATAATTATATGCAATTGGAGTACAGATCTTTATTAAAATGAGTTATAGTGGCAGATCCAGGTTACCCCTCCAAGCTGTGGAGGAACCCAGGGTGAAACATACTAATTCAGTTCCAGTCATATCAGCCATGGAATATGGCTAAGATAAAGCATGGTTACTATTTGTCTGTTCATCCTGGAAAAGTTGACAAATCTGTATTAGAATAAAGGAGCTCTCAAACAACAATAATGACGCAATTGAGAAAGTCCCCCTGATCGAATCGAACAAGCAGGCTTCTTGTTTTCCACCATGAGAATGAACCAAAATAAATTCAATTAAGGCTGCGCCAGCGTGATTATCACGTCACAAGACCGTTTCTGTCTTGTGTTTTAATCTGTTGATTAAACTTTGTTTCAAGTTTGCATGTTTCCCTGCTTTTGGCCTTCGAAAAATTTGAAAACGATGAACTCTTACCTGGATGTCTGAGAACTTTCATTGACACATCACTGGAATAGACAATGCATTAATAGCTTAAATTTGACTTGAGGGTTACTATTCTGCTTTAAACAGCTGTACTGACAGTCACTGACATTAACGCAATGTTTTCCTGGCTTTTAGTGTGAAATGTGAAGTAAGGTGCCGAAAAAAGAGAAAAAGAAAAAGAGAAACGCTTAACTGCTAATAGCTACCTGCAGTAAATGAAATAGAGATCCATCTGAAACGGCTCTCAAACTCTGATGTTAAACCGAATCTGTCAGCAAAAAGTTTTGAGACAGGATCCTCTGCTTTATGCTTTCATATAAATGATGTATTTTGTTGTAAAAAATATGGAGGAATGCAGCCAGTTGAAAAATGCACTTGCTGAAACTCTTACTTAGCTTTAGAATCATTGAGGCAGATATTACTGCTGCCACAAATGACAGCACAATAAAAACAACAGCAACAACAACAACAACAACCTCTACACCCCCGGATGCCGGTTGAGCCTTTCCACATTTCTAACAGACAGCAGGTGATTTCCAGTGTAGAACTGCTGGGTTTGGGGTTGACCATTGTTCATCTAAATTGAAAAGGCTTGTTATTTTAATGAGTGAGTTGTTGTGCAGCAATTGATTTGAATGGAGTTGCTATTAATGTGAGTGTCCTTGTGCGCATGTTGTCTGGGGAACAAATGTGTGAATTAGTGGGACAAACCTGAATTGGAATCTGGAAAAGGTAATTTGAAAGCGAATGTGTGGCGTGACCAAAGTAGCCCTTTAGTTCTCTCAGGCTGAAGCTCGGGCAGGAGTCAACGCGGCTTGGTTTAGATTGTTGAATCTACTCATGCAGGTTGCAGGGTACAGACAGATCCTTGGTTGATCTCAACACAGTGTTGTGCAGAGACAGAGGTTTGTGTCGAAGACGCCCTCTCCAGTCATCTTACATGTTGGGTTGTTTTGCCAACTGATCCACCATCAATTTCAGGACGGTCCATTTTGATCGGGACGTCCTTCACTGTTCCTATTCAACCATAGTGCCAGCAAAGTGCTGCCAGTACTGCTCTGGTGATTGTTTGTGTACCAGATTTCCTGTTTCCAGATTTGTTGCAGCTCATCGATTGGTTGTTGATTGTGTCACCGTAAAGACTAAAAGACTTGCGATATTATGCAGTATGTTTGATATTGTCGTACGCCCAAGACAAGGAAAAGGCTGATCTAAAACAGCTCAGATTGGAAACGATCGAGAGCATCCCGTGACTCCTGTAAAACTCCCAAAATCTCCTTCTGACGGTCACTTTTTAGTCTTTCTTAGGTGTGAAAAATGTTTGGTCTAAGCCCAGCATAAGGTACAAGGGGACCATGGAGCAGTTCTGAAGAGTCTTTAATCGATGTGTGTGTAAGGGTGTTTTTTCTTTGGCAGAGGGGCCAAGCATGAGGTTTGCTACAAGCAGGGGACAACCATCATGCTCAGGCTCAGGCTGAATATCTGTTGAGAAACACCACACAGCTGAGTGGGACCTCCTTTGTGGACTTTTCCGGCCGAAGACGACTGAACTCCTTTCTCACGTCCTCCATGGTGATGACGAGTGAGGCCAGCGGGTTGTCAGAGAGTCCCGATGGGGGAAGGGGGCCAGGGCTGAGGTGTTGAGACAGGAGTAGGGAGGGTTGTTGAGCACAGATGTAAAGAGGGTGCGGCTGAAAGATGGAGGGGGGACGGGAGATAAGGTGAATGGTTGTAGGGGCTAGAGGGGAAATCAGGGTTTTGGGAGGGGAGTGAAGGGAGGAGATGGACAGAGGAGGTTGAGGTGAATGTTCAGGGGGGTGGAGGAGAGTCATGAGAGGAGCTGGGGTGAGGGTGGGCACAGGCTCTATCATCAAACCTGTTAATGTTTAACTCATTAGCCTCCTGTGGGGCTCCTTCCATCCCCTGGCCACTCTTTTTTTCATGGCCAGTGACGGTTCTCAGACCACTCCAAACCTCCCCCATGTTGCTCTCCAACCTCCCACTGTATGATTCCTTACACACTGTTATCTTTTCCCTAAGTTCAGTTTGCACCTCCTCTTTGTCACCTTTCCCGCATGACACTTTTTTCTTGTTCAGGGTTAGGGTTAGGGTTAGCCTTTATGTCCATTGTCACCAATGAGTTATTGTTAGGGAAGCAACGTATGATTTTTTAGGGGATTACACTATCTGTGCATCGTAGAAAACGTCCCTGTAAGTCCCAGATAATGTCCCGGTAAGGGGGGCTATGGAGCTGTATGCTTCTTTAACATTAGCATCCAAGAGATCCAGGGTTTTATGCTCTCTGGTCTTACAGTCTACAAAGTGTTTAAAAGTTGGAAGGGTTGCTTTAAGTGTGTAATGGTTGAAATCCCCATTGATCACTACAAAGGCATTGGGGTGCCGAGTCTGTAGTCCTGCCGTTACAGTGCTGATGACACCAGCAGCCTGGACACGTCTGCTGTGCAAGGGATATAAACAACAATAATAATGAGCTTGGAAAACTCTCTGGGCAAAGAGTAAGGACAGAGACTTATTGCGAACTGTTCGACGTCCCGGCTCCACACACGTTCTTCCACCGTCACGTGTCCAGGGTTGCACCACTTGTTGTTAACATAAAACAGCGACTACAGCTCCCTTTTTCTTGCCGCTGTCGCTGCAATCCCTGTTCCCCCACACCAACTGAAAGTTGGGCTAAACTCACAGTCGAATGCATTTTGTTTTCGTGCAGCCATGTCTCTGTGAAACACATGACCGAGCCCCTCGCTCCTTGTGAGTGCTGTTAACTGTAACTCCGTCTTTTTCTCCAGAGATCTTATGTTTCCCATATTGATGGAGGGGTGATACGGTCGCTATCTCCTGTCCCTTAGCAATTGTCTCTTACTGGCCCTGCAGCCCTGATATTTTCTCTTCAGCTCCCTGGAGATTTCGTGTCTCTTGCCAGTCTCACCGCTGTGTCGGAGTTCCAAAAGCTGATCCCTGGTGTAAAAAATGGAGGCCTGGTTTGCCAGGACTGGCATCTGGCATGTTAGAAGTACTCGAATTGCGAGAAAAATGAAAACAAACTGCACAGCACCACATCATTCTACTGTTAATAAGTCTAGCTACAACTTTAAGGAGAATGAAAATTGAGACTATAAAGTAAAAAGTGAAAGAATGTATAGGAGTAATCTGGCAGGATCCTGCCCATGACCGCACCAGAATTAGCAACCCTTACCCTAGTAGTTTAAGAACCCTGTCTAGTTTTTCAGAAATACCATCGACATATGATATTACAATATAATTACATTTGTTTCTGTCTTTCTCGTGCACTGCATGAATTCTTCTGGTGGTTTCTATGTTGGCAAAGGCCCAATTGGGGTAGCCACAACACTTTAGGATTTTGGGTTGTTGTTGCTCTGCTGAAAGAGGAGATTGGCCTGCTCTCTGCCTCTTCCATTTATAGGTTCGTGACTATGGGCTACTCCAGCCATTGAACTGGAAATAAGTTTTTTGAGGTCCAACAGGGCACCAGTGTGGTCAGTTGTAATACTGGTTCTGTTGGCCTGGTGGTTTCTCATTGCTATGACTTCATCCGATGTAAGAATGAATGTGAAAAGTGAGGATACATAATAAGTTCCATCAGAACCCAGCCTGATTTGTTTGACCTTGCTGTGTTTTGATGTGGTGAGTATTGTGTTGCCAACCAAAGGAGCCAAATTGTTCGCGATGAGTTTTGGAGATGTCGTTCGTGACAGAATTAATACTCCTGACAATGGGTCTTGGGGGTTCCTTCCTCAAGAATATTTGATAAATATACCTGATATTCATCAGGGATCTTCAGATACTTCATGTATTTGGAATTGAGTGAAAAAATAAATTCTTGTTTTCAGCAACCTCTTCTTTTTCTAATTCAAAATAATATTCTTGCTCTCTCTCTATTAGTCAGCAATCAAATTCATGAACTCTTACAGAGGCATTATCTAAAGCAAATATACTCTCTTGAAAGTAATTGAGAAGGTCCTGCTTTGGTGTTGCTCGTCATTGCGAGACATGCAACTAAAGAAGGGATTGATCTCAGAGTCTCAGAAATTAAATAAAAAATATAATAATTTAATAATTCCTTCTTCCTGGCTCTCAACGAAGGCGTACACTTTTCCCTCCCCTCCTGTACTCTCCCTGCTTGCTGCTCTTTGTCTCGTGTTGTCTCTGTCTGAACTATCGGAGCCTCTCTTTTGCACTTCCAAAACACAAAACCTAAAACCGAAAATGGAACTTATTAGCTGGTCTCTCAACGTCATTGATCAAATCTTTTCGACAAGAAGACAGGGAGGAGGTGAGCCCTCATACCCCGACAGAAAGTTTATTGCCGGATACATGATGGACTCCTGGGGGAAGTGGAGGATCATGTGCCTGTTGATCCTTTCCGTGGAGGACGCTGAAGATATTTTCATCATTGGAGTCATGATAGCAGGTATGCTGCTGTTTGGAGCTTGTGGTTTCCTGTTCTATCGCAAGATATGGAAGAAGCTGGCGGGATTCGATAAGCTGCCAGTCCGAGTTGGAGAGATGGGCAGAGTTGGTCACACTCAGACTCAAATGATAAACGAACTCTGTCGCAGACTGAATGAGCGTTTGTCAAAGGTGGAAACCAACGTGGAGAAGTTGACAGCTCGGCTTGATGGAAATTAGCCAATTAAATCGGGCATTTGGATCAACACAGGGAGAACCAGAAAAGACTCAAGGCGGACGGAAAATTACAGGGTCTGCCTGAACCCACAACAACTGTTCTCTTCATTGACTCCCTCCATGCTGGCCTTGGAAGGCTGGTATCTCTAGACTCTCCTGGATGGAATGCAGACAGGATGCCGCCCCTCATAGCCCCTCATCCCTCACCGGCGAACTTGGTCTCCGTATATGAACTCTCCGAGGTCGTCTCCACGGCAACGGCCATGCCTACCACCATCAGGCGGCAGAGACAAGTGGACGGGACTATACATACGTGTGCTCATACATCCACACACACGACACATAATGCACCCAACTCCCTCAACTCAATGCCTTCTTCCCCTCCCCCACCGTTGCAGGGCAGCACGATGCGAGCGCAAGTTGGGCAGCACGAGCGGCCTCCAGTCCATCTGTAACACCCCCGCCACCACACACACATGTAAGTTTATTAAAAAAAATTGACTATCCAAAACATTTAGTCAAAGATGGACTAATCATGGATAATAGCAAAGGAATAGCAAATGGATTTAATACATTTGTTGTCAATGTCGGGCTCACTCATGCCCAAGAAAACGCTTCATCATCAGAAATTACGGACGTAGGCAAAATTCAAAAGAATGTAAACTCGTTTTTCATTAGAAGTGTAGATAAAAATTAAATCATTAATATTGTGAATGCATTGAAGAATGAGAGGTCCACAGACAGTTTTGATTTGGATATGGCGCTGGTAAAGGAGATTATTGACTGCCTCGCTGCAACCCTCACACACATCTGTAATCAATCTTTCCTCACAGGCATTTTTTCCAACAACAATGAAAATCTCAAAAGTAATATCCATTTTCAAAAGTGGAGACAAAGACAAATTCACGAACTATAGGTCAATCTCTTTACTCTCTCAATTTTGAAAAATTCTAGAAAAACTAACCTCGACCTAAGGACGAATGAATTCACAGATGAGCACAATATAATTAATGACAGACAGTTTGGTTCCAGGGCAAACAGATCGACCTCTATGGCAGTCATGGAACTGGTGGAGGTAATAAAAACTGCAACAGATAATCGAGAACATACAGTGGGTGTTTTTGTAGACCTAAGTAAGGCAGTTGATACTATAAACCATCAGTTACTTTTATCAAAAATGGAAACATATAGATTTGGAGGAGTCACCTGTGACTGTCCAAAAAGCTATCTTAGCGGTAGACAGCAATGTGTACCGATAAATAATGTTAAATCAGAAAAGCATTTTATAACCCATGGAGTCCCGCAGGGCTCTGTCCTAGGGCCAAAACTCTTCATGATGTATATTAGTGACATATGTAAGGTCCTTAAGTACATGCAATGTATTCTGTTTGCTGATGACACTAGACTCTACTGTTCCGGACAAAATATTGATGAGCTATTTGATACAGTCAGGCAAGAACTAGAAATACTAAAAAAATGGTTTGACTATAATAATTGTTCATTAAATTAGATATATTAAAATTAAATGATTGAGTGGAGCTTAACACAGCTGTTGCTACACATCAAGTTCATAACCAAATATAATATATATCAAATATAAGGTAATAAGCAGCTACACAGAACTAGAACTCTCCTGTAACTAGCTTCTTCTTTGTTTCTTTGTTTTTTGGTTGTTTTTTTTTTTCTCTGTCTTTATGATAGAACATTTAATATTAATATGTTCTCATTTTGGGGATTGTTGGGGTTGCCGTGTAATTGGTGCTCTGAATTGTAGTTGAGTTGTAACAGGGTTTGGCTTTAATAAGTGTTTTACTTCAGCCAAAACCCTTTCAGTCATTGTTTTGTGTTTTTGTAGTTAATTGTGGTTAAAAGTGTCTGAATCAAGATACTGACTGAATAAATGAATAAATCAAAAAATCAAATCAATAAAAAAAAATTCAACAAATCATGTATTCCAGGCAAATTGTATACAAAGATAACTCAAGAGACTAGAAACAGCAAGATATACCCCATTTTGGTAGAAAATTCTTTAATTTTTCGTTTCTTGCAACAAAGTTACTCGACGAATGTCAAAGACATGAGATGGTGCAGAACAAAATATAGCACTAATCACCAAAAAACAGTTTTAACTGGGACCAAATATTAGCAGAAAAGCAATGAAACAATTAAAGTTCGGAATTAAATTTCCCACCAATAGCAATAAATTGCTGGTTATTTTGGAACCTAAAATGAAACCTAAAAATCCTAAAATCCTAAAGAAAATCGTTTATAATGAACCTATCTAAACAAATAAAAAAACAAATTAATAAATGAGGGAGGCACAGTGGTTAATTTGAGTTTTGATAGGCTCCAGCAACCCCATGACACTGAGTGCAGGACAGGTGGTATAGGTGATGAAAGGATGAATAGATAGATAAATAGAAAAGTAAAATTTTGGGAATGCAATAAATAAGCAATATACATCACAAATATGAATAAGAAATTGTAAAAATCAGCTGCAGGTTAGAACATCATTGAGATATTACCAAAAATGAATTTGTATTTTACAAAGGCTTTTTATTCCTAAATGTCTGGCTCTGATATTTCAGGGGTTGCAATTCTAAATGGACAGCAGTAAATTAATATATTGGGTGTAAAAATCCACAAAAAGGATAGACTCATTGATATCATCATGACATTAAACTTTGTGAAGTTAAGAAAAACAAAAACCTGTGTGCTGCCTTAAAATGAATAGTTTTAACAGGTGATTAGATTCTACAATGTCAATACATTGCATGGACATAAAGGAACTTATGCTAGTCTACACAGCAAGGGATAGGAAGAGAAAAAAGGAATGGGAAGTTGCTTGTGGCTGCAAACAAATTTGCTTAGGATCCATGGCTGTGTTCTCGCCACTTTTCTCCCGATGCATTGAAGTATTTTAGCCAAGCTAAGTAACTGAAAGAGCTCAAGGATGCTGCTAATTTTAAAAAGATAATAAAGACAAACGCCTTGCCCACAGTTTTCTTTCACAGGCATACAAAAGGTCCATGAAAAATGAGTGAAGCACGACTCTTGACCCTTCACGCCTTTGTTCGTCTTCATTGTGAAGCTCATTTGGACTTCTGTCTCAAGCGGGTATCCTTCTAGCTCAGGTTTCTCTCTGGTTCAAATGGGAAGGGTTGCGCAGATGACGTGTTCTGGAACCACAAGGTAAAATGGATCGGACCGAGCCCAGGTCAACCGAACGATGTTGCTACCCAGACAGCATTGCGATGTAAACAACAATGGCGGCCTATGTGTGATTTTTTTTTTTTACAATTTTATACAAACTAAGATATGTTGAAAGATTTTATGATTGTTTTTATGTAGCAGGCCAAATATGGATCAAATTGGACAATTGGACAATAACATCTTGGCAACTGAGGATCCCTTTACTGTTAAATCAGCCTCATAAAGGCTAGCCTTCAACGACATGTAGGAGAGTGCTCTCCCTCACTTGCCAAGGAATTCAGAGGCACTTCAGTTGTTCATCCATGCAGCTTGTCCATTGCACAACTCCCTTTGTAGCATCAGCTTTCACGCTGCACAGTCTTTTAGCAGCTTCAAGTCAGCAGGCTAACTTTGCAGTGGGGGGAAGGCAAGCATGGAAGCAGTGGGCTTACCGGCCCAGCAGTCCTGCATTAATTGACATCATAGAAGACAGGTCTTATCCTAGGTTTGACGTAAAAGAAGTAGAGGGAGAAGGACAGAACAGTCACAGGAAAGATGTAACTTTCTTTACATTTCAGGCAAAGATACGGAGGCAGACCTCTAGGGGTCCAACATGTCCGCCAACTAGTGCCGCCTGCACACCAGACGAGGAGATCTGTCAAAATGATGCTAGCTGTGAGTCAAAACGTGGTACTAAAGGAATTGTGTAAAAGCTACTGGATCAGAAGAATGCGAAGTCCTTTTGAAGAGCAGGGGTGAGGATTTTCTGCACAGAGCTCAAGTACTGTAACCTATCTCAATGAAACATGAGATGAAGCATGAGCCTGGGGGAATATGTGAAATTGAAGTTTGCAGAAGCATGTGGGATGATAGCTTTGAAACTTTGAAGCCTCTGTGAATGAAAATGTTGAAAGATAGGAACGAGTTCACGCATCCATGCTCATGGCCAGAGATGTTGGTGGTGTGTGGTACTGGAGTTCTTGAAATGTTGGAATTGGAATCACTAACATAACTTAACTCAGACTCCTGATTCATAATCATCTAAATTAAAACCTCAACGCAAATTAAGTTTAATGTCTTTAAAAGTATGGAAATAGCAATAGTTTTAATGCAGTTTTATAATTATCAGCCGTTACAGTCCCCTAAGTAGATACTGCTCAGACTTTTGCAGAAACATTTCTAATGTTGAAACTGAGGATTCTGTACGAGTGAAACCAGCCCAATTATTTGTCTTCACCTTGCAATCAAGCTAAACATTTCCAAGGAAAATCAGTGCAATTCCATCTTGTGAGGACATTCAACCTTAAAATCACTTGAGAGGAAATGTCATGATTTAAAGATCTATGGCTCATTTATAAATTTCATTAGTGAACGTGGATTAGTTTGTCTCAGAAGTTCTACAGAACGCAGTTGTGCATGTCATTCATGCAGACACAATACATGTAGTATGGCATAGTGTTTGATGAATGGTTTACTCATTACTTGAATAAATATAAATAAATATAAATAAATATAGATATAAACATATCAGAGGCAGTGATGTATAATGTGCAAATACTTTCTTTAAATCACAAATAAAATGAGCCAGCTTTTCAATATATCAGTGTGGTATATATTTGACTATTGTTATCTTTTGCAGTATTAACTTTGTATAAAAATCAGCTAGAATTGAGATAATTAGAATTGGTATCAAATTAAATGGTTAGGTTATGAAAAAAAACTAACGGATGAATTAATTGATGACCATATAATTATATATTCAAACAGTTTTTAACAAGCAGTACATTTGTTTAATTATCCATCCATTGTTTTTTGTGCTCACTCTGTTCATAGGAATGGGTTGGAGCCAGTCTCACTCCAATTTGGGCAAGAGCCCATGTATAGCTTGTTGTTGGTTGATCACAGAACCACATCTATAGACATATTACCATTTTCTCCCACATAAATGTAATATAATATATAATAAATATAATAATGGACTATTTAGATTGATAGATGAAAAAACTGCATGCTTTTGGACTTTAGGTGAAAACTTAAAAACAACGGGAAGACGCCTATCCAGAGAGAGGACCCAGTCGGACCACCACGAGAGCCAACCACTCTGTTACCGCTGCACCCAAGCATAAGGTAATAATACAGTCATCTAACACTTCATCTCTAATTCTGGAAATCAACCACATCCACCTGCATGTTTAGCAACCACTCAACTCAGTGGATCCTGAACAGCCTCTCTCAGGAAGGGCATCCGGCATAAAACTTGTGCTGTAACCATACGCGAATCCAACCTAAGAATTCCTTACCGGATTGGTCATGGCCCGGGTTAACGACGACTGCCATTGGTGCCGATAAGCTACAGGGTACCAGTGGAAATTGGACTACTGTGGGATGAAGAAGTAGAGGAGGAAGGTGTGGTCGGAAGCACAGAGAGAAGAGGAAAGGCAAGAGTCTGGGACTGAGAGTCGGGAGTTTGACTGTTGGGACGATGACAGGAAAAGGTAGAGAGTTGGTTGACATGATGCAGAGAAGGAATGTGGATATACTGTGTGTCCAGGAGACCAGGTGGAAAGGTAGTAAGGCTAGAAGCTTTTGAACAGGTTTTAAGTTGTACTATCACGGTACTGACAGAAAGAGAAATGGAGTAGGAGTAACCTTGAAGGAGTTTGAAAGGAATGTTCTGGAGCTGAAAAGAATGTCAGATGGACTGATGCCCTACAGATGGGATGTGAGTTAGAGGAGAAGAAGTTCTGGAATGAGTTAGATAAAGTGATGCACAATAACCCTAGAGATGACATTGTGGTAATTGGTTCAGACTTCAATGGACATGTTGGTGCAGGCAATAGAGGTGAAGAAGAAGTGATGGGTAGGCTTGGTATCAAGCATCGGAACGCAGAGTGGGAGTCTTTGCAAAGTGGATGGAAATGGCTGTAGTTAATACTTTTTCCTAAAAGATAGGAACATAGGGTAGCTTATAAGAGCGGCGGTAGGAGCATGCAGGTAGACGACATCTTGTATAGACATGCCTCGTAGACGCGGTCGAAAACGTTGGCGTCCTTTGTGACAGGAATTTCACCAGCAAAGTTTGATACGCAGCCCCTGACAACAAAAGTTAGTGTGGGCTCACGGTGCAACCCCCAATGTCTGGCACGGATAGGTGGTAAAAGACACGGCGTCACGGCGGTTCGAAGCATCCACGAGCAGGCCGTTGGTGCACAAGATGGCACACCATAACTGAGGCGATCACAAAGTCCCATTCAGAATGGCGGCCATCAAAACAAACAGACACTGACCGTGAACCGAAAGTCATTATGAACGACCCATTAGTGGCACTGAGTAGCGGACCACTGCCTTTGGCCGGAATGTCTGCTCACGTTGGGGGTAGAAGTCTCTTCTGTGAGTCAGAGTCCAATTGGTGTCCATATCTCGAGTCAACAGCTGCGTGTGTCCGGCGGCGCCCACTGCTGCTACCGAGCTCCGCTGTTCTGCAGGCACCCTGTATTAGCATGGTTTCACTCAACGCAACATCTTGCGTCCGAATCTGCCGTGGAAGAAGAAGAGGTTGGTCCTTTCTCCTCCTCAAGGTAGCTGCCCTGTCTGAATCCTGCGGTGCAGGCGGAAGTTATCGCAGGAAAATATGCAGGATTAGGAAGCTGCCTTCATGGGCTCCCAACAGCACCAGCATGCCCTCCATCACAGCCAACAAGGTCGCCCAAACCGGGCAGTGTCCGCGGCGTACAGGCTGTACCTCAGGATCTGTAGACTTTTGAGCGCGGTGTATCTACCTGTCAGTGGGGGGGGAACAGAGAAGTTCAAGGTGGGGTTGGGACTTCATCAGGGATCAGCTCTTAGCCCCTTCTTATTTGCAGTGGTGATGGACAGGCTGACAGATGAGGTTAGACAGGAATCTCCATTAACCATGACGTTTGCAGATGACATTGTGATCTGTAGTGAGAGCAGGGAACAAGTTGCAGAAAATCTTGAGAAGTGGAGGTTTGCTCTAGAAAGGAGAGGAATGAAGGTTAGTCGCAGCAAGACAGAATATATGTGTGTGAATGAGAGGAACCTGGGTGGAACGATGAGGCGACAGGGAGTGGAGATCAAGAAGATGAAGGATTTCAAGTACTTACGGTCAACAGTCCAGAGCAAAGGAGTTTGTGGAAAAGAGGTAAAGAAACGGGTCCAAGTAGGTTGGAATGGGTGGAGAAAGTTACCAGGGATACTATGCAATAGAAGACTATCAGCCAGAATGAAAGCAAAGGTTTACCAGACAGTGGTGAGACAAGCAAGCCTCTGGGGTGTATGATAAGATAAGATAACTCTTTATTGATCCCCATTGGGGAAATTCATTTGTGGAACAGAGACAATGACAAAAAGACAGGATGGAGAGCTGGAGGTAGCAGAGATGAAGATGTTGAGGTTCTCTTTGGCAGTAATGAGGATGGACAGGATCAGAAATGAGTCCTTCAGGGGGACAGCTCATGTTAGATGTTTTGCAGAGAAGGTCAGAGAACACAGACTGAGATGGTCCAGTCATGTACAGAGGAGAGATAGGGACTATATTGGTAGACGGATGCTGGAATTGGAGATGCCAGGCAGGAGGTCTAGAGGAAGACTGAAGAGAAGATTTATGGATGTAGTGAGAGAAGATATGAAGGTAGTTGGTCTGAGAGAGGAGGATCCAGAGAACAGGGTTAGATGGAGAGGGTTGATTTGCTGTGGCGACACCTGAAGGGAAAAGTCGAAAGGAAAAGAAGAAGTCAATGTATTTATTTATGTATCCTGTTATATGTATCCTGTATTTTTTAGCCAAAAGGAAAACTGTGTTTTAAACTCTTTTATCAAGTACATATTAGACTGGGCAAGACATCAGAAATCAGAGAACAATGACAGATGCTACACTGATATAAGGCCACCGATACCTGCCTACAGATCACTGAAAGAAATTGCACCATGACATGTCAAAAGGGGGCGGCACAGTGGTGCAGTGGTTAGCAATCAGCTCACAGCACGAAGGACCCTGCTTTGATTCTGACAAGAGGACCTTTCTGTGTGGAGTTTTCATGTTTTCCCCTGTTTACATGTGTTTCCTCCCACAGTCCAAAAATATGGAACAGGTCAATCGGAAAAAAAATGGGAAAAATTGTAATGAATTAGTGTGAATACATGGTTGTTTGTCTGTATATGTGGCAATTTAATGGCGACCAGTCCGGGGTATATGCCGCCTCTCGCCCAATGACAGCTGGGATAGGCTCGATTGTCCCCCGCAACGCTGAGTTGAGGATAACCGGCAGATGACGGATGAATAGCAAAAGGGTTTTTATGTGTTTTGCAATGGCAATAAATGCTATCCTAAGCAACATATCTATGAGAGGAAAAACAGAAAATGACATTTTTGAAACTATCACTATCACAAGTTATGTAATATTCTCTTAGACCACGGGCTGGGAACCTTTTTGGCTGAGAGAGCCACGAAAGCCACATATCTTAAGATATATTTCTGATACTGGAGTTGACGAATAAGAAATAAAATACGTCTTACCATTAATGCGACTTCTGGTGCCTCAAAGTTTTGCTGATGGCTTTGTCGTCTAGCTGGTACATGGTGATGTTACGCTTCATTCATTTATGAAAAGCTTTCCGTCCCTCGCTACTGCTAAAGAACCAGTAAAGCTAGCAGAATTCCAGTCACCTTGTCGGGTCCATACACGGAGTGGCTGCTGACAGGCTTGCACTCTTGGCGTGCTTTCTGCCTGCTTTCCCCCACCAGATATTTTCGAAGCAAAGCTGGCACGGCGTGTCTCGAAGCGTCGCTTTATTTTTGACTGTTTCATCAATGAAATTTTATCAGCGCATATTAGACACACTGCAGAACCTGCTCTCGAAAAAGCCGAAATTTTCTGTCCATTCCTGTTGAAACAGTGTGTTGCTTGTCACTCTTTTTTCTTTTAGCCACCCTTACAGTCAGCAGGGTCTGCTCTGCATACATTAGCTTGCTAACTATTTCATTAGAAGGAGGGAAGTTTACTTCTTGATCCCACAACAACTTGTGTCGGCAGCCAGATTATCCAATAAACATACGAAATTTGAAGTCGATCCCTCCCGTACCCTGAATTACCGCTGGGTTTGGCTCCAGCCATCCGCAACCCTGAACAGGTGCAATATAAAAGCTAAGACTTACCTGCGAGCCAGATGCAGTCGCATGTGGCTCGCAAACGTGGGTTCCCGACCCCTGTCTTAGCCTGATTTATTGTTGATTATCATTGCCTTGTATTATTGTAATATTATGTATTATTGTCTCAGTTATGTAATGAATTGTTACACCGAAGAGAAAGTGGCAATGCTGCACCTAAAGCTGTTCAAAATTTGATATAAATGTTGTTTCAGGTGGATTCCATGGATTTATTACAAAAATTCATTAACTAGTTGGTGGGTGATTATAAACCCATCAGTGGGTTTTAGATCCTGTCCCAAATCTTCTTCTCTGATTAACTGTGAAAGTTATCCTTGTAAAAGAAAGGGCAAGGCTTCAGTTGATTTTCAAATCAGTCAGTATTGATAAACCGAAATTCTCCTGGATTATGATAAACCCAGAGCAGACAAAGACAAAGCAGATTTTGAGGGTTTAGAGTTTGGAAATAAAACTCTGTTACAATCTCATGCTACTTAGTTATCAGTCCTGTTCTCTGTGCATTTTAGCTTTTCCTGAACCTAGGATAAAATGAAAATAAAAAATAGATAAATAATAAAAAAAATAATATAAAAAAAAAACAACTAAGCAGTGCTCTGTCATTCCATGATGCGTGATAAGAGGCCAGATTGTGGAGACACCATTCGTGACAATGTTTGTTCGGGAAGTTAATAACGCACTGGGGTTTTTCTACAGGGTTTCCATACCTTAAGTAGTTAAAAGCATTGCCTTTAGATAGTTCAGTGCTCTACTCCATATGTGCTTCATAGGATTGTTGAACGTTTGTTACTGTCAGAAGCTGCTTTCCTTGGGCTACAAAGGTGATCCACCATTTTTCCTGTTTCATTGTGGCAAAAGAATAAATGTAATGGACTCCTCTTTAGTTCAGTTAAATATCTGGCCCCCGTGTCCAGACCAATTTACTGAGTGTTATTTACGGTTCAGACATCCCTGTATTGTAGTTATTTTGATTACTCTTCCCAGCATAAAATGCGCTTGACACTAAAATACACAAGGGATGAAACCACAACAGTTTCCTTTTACGTAGATCAACCAGGGATGTACGCAAATTCAATAGATTAGCAAATAAAATGGGCAGGGCAACCGGGGCAACAGTAGCCCCATGGCTTAGAAGGGGAAACTGAAAAATGATGCAACTTGAAATTACTTCCTGGGTAGCAAATGTGTTAATGAAATAAAACGAAATAATTTTCAAAAAGCCTGTTGACATGGAAGAATTATCCCCCATGTTGTTGTGGGGATGAGAAACAGCTAGAGATATAAAACGGAGCAACTGCCAGGGGAAAGAGCATCTATGTTTTCAGGCAACAGAAACATAAAAGGTTTTTGTTGAAGAAATATAACAACCATTATCTGTAAAGTAAGTGGCTGCTGACAGTGAGGAAAATGTTTCTCTTTAGCATGCCATAGTCCTGCAGACATTTATGTCTGCACAACAGGGTCAGAGGAGTAGTGTTGCGGTGCATTTGTAATCTAAAAAAGGTTTTTGGCAGTGATAACTTTATTTTTCTCCCCAAAATAGCCTCTGGGTATCCACTGAAATGGAAACAGGCATGAGGTATGATTCCTGCAGAAATTGCTATGGTGTGGGGTTTTCTTCCAAGGATCTGTCTGCTGTGGAAGATCAATTAAACATGTGGATGTATGTAAAACATTGCCACCCAAAGTCACCGAAAAAGGACTGATGAATGAGTTGTGGATAATATGTATGAACACAATTTCATTAGGGTTAAAACATAAGCTCATGTTGTTGTTTTTGCTGTGGATGTCGTCTGAATGTGTGTGTACTGATGGAGCCTCGTGATTGGTTCCTTTGCAGAACCTGCTCCCCTAAGTCTGGGCTATACTGGTATACCTTTTGAAAGCTCACATCTGTTTTACTTTGCAATTTTTTTATTTCATGATCATGTTTCATTTTCAGTAAGCTGTGTCACTGTGACAAATTAATTTAACTGTTGTGGAGCAGAGGTGGCGTAGATAATGGCCACAAAGCCCCCCAGAACATCCAGAAGGGACTTCTGGAAACAAATTAGTCCTTCACTGGAGGCTCTAGCAGCCTGCCGTAATGACTGCGTTGTCCCCTAGCCGAAACAGCAGGAAAATCAAAGCGCTGAACCAGTGGATGCGCTGCCGGCGTTCTTGAAGGAGGGAGGCCCTGACAGTGAACCTTGGCTGGAAATAGAGCTTCATCTGCCACCCTGTGAGCTGATTTAAGCCCGTCCAGTGTGATCCACACCCTAAGCCCACCCACATCTAGCACAACACCCTTAGGGCCTGCCTCAAGAACCCAAAATGGGCCAAAATTGGACAAAAAAGAATTAGCAGCCAGACCGGGTGGAGGAGCAGAGCTCTCAGGCAAAAACTCCCCTGGAACACGGAGTGGCTGACCGAATACCACCTTGGTGGGCGATGCGTCAAGGTCTTCCTCAGGAGCTGAAAGCAACCCAAACATTACCCGAGTTAAAGGTCCACCCAGGAACCATCCGACAGCGCAGCCAGCAATGCTTCCTTGAGTGATTGTCAGGACTGTTCACACAAGCCACTACCCTGAGGGTGGCATGCAGTTGTACCCAGGAGGTAAGAAACACAGGTGCCACATCTGAGGCTATGGTGGAGGACAGTGGGACAGCCTCTGACCACCTGGTTGTCCGATCCGCCATTGTGAGCAGGTGTGTAACCCTGCAAAAGATGTCACAGGGTTTGCATGTCCCTGCGATGGGCCACCAGGTCAACATGCACATGGTCAAAACGCCTTGCCGGAATCGGAAACAGTTCCTGTCTAGAGCACTGGTGAACCTTAGTGCACTGGAAATCCACACATGCAGCCACCACCCCCTTGATGTTCTTGCGGAGGCCAGGCAAGACAAACTTGGAACTAACCAACTTGCTTGAGGCCGGTGCGTCCCCACCTAAGGGCGAGGACGGGTCCAGGTTGCTGGCTGGTCAGGGGCCATAATGAAGAAATCCACCCTGAGGTGCACAGGACACATGAGCACACGCGTCGGATAATCGGCAACAGGGTTGGACTTCCAAGCCACATTCTGAATGTCAGTTGTGAACTTGGAGACGGCCGCCATGTAGCACTGCGGTCGAGCAGAAAACGGCTCAGTCACGTTGGTCATGGCGAAAGTCAGCGGTTTATGGTTCACATTAGCCATGACAGAGCAACCATCCAGCATGAACCGGAAATGGCCAAAAATGCTATACTTGCGCGTGCTATCTCACAGTTTACGGGTTAAAAAATGCAAATGTTGCCATGCTTTCGTCACCAGCTGTTCAAGCACTGCCCCCCGGCTATGACAGAGGCATCGGTCATCAAAGTAATGGATGCCGTGGATGTGGGATGGGCGAGGCGGGCCGCATTTGCCAGGGAGTGCTCACCCCGTCCAAGACCTGGACACGTTCAGGAGTGCAGTCAACAGAATCCTCTGCTTTATTATGCTGCAGAGCCCCATAAAGTGGCTGAAGGAGGTGGGCAGCGTAAGGGTGGAAATGGTTATAAAAATTCACCATGCCCAAAAACTCCTGCGATGCCTTGAGAGAAGCTGGCTGTGGAAATTCTGCCACTCCTTGCACTTCGGGTGTAATGGGACTTCACTTTGGGCTCAAATGTGATGCCCCAAGTAGTCAATCACTGGCAGTCCAAACTGACACTTGGCCGGATTGGATCAGGCCTTGTTCATCTGGACAGAAAAAAAAACCTGTGTCAGATGCTGCAGGTGCTATTCAGCCGACCGCTGGCCGTCAATATTTGGTCGAGATACACAAACACAAAGTCAAGGTCACGCGATAGTGAGTCCATCAGCGTCTTAAAGGTTTGAGCTGATAACTCATTATCATATGATAACTCTTTATCACATGCATCATCATAATCAAACAAAATCAAAATAAGAAACTCAGTACATTTAATTTGAACAAGACAAACCAAAGCTTGACCGCAAGAGCTAGATCTCGGATCCAAGCGGCTGAAATGAGCTTTCTCAGCTCCTCTGGAGTCCCTGCTCCTCCACGTGGAGAGGAGTCAGTTGAGGTGGCTCGGGAATCTGGCAGGGATGCCTCTTGGACGCCTCCTTGGTGAGGTGTTCCGAGCTTGTCCAGTGTCCATGGGGGAGGCCCAGGACACACTGGAGGGACTATGTCTCTTGGCTGGCCTGGGAACATCTCAGGACCAAGAGTTGAACCAAGCGGCTGGGGAGAGGGAAGCCTGGGTCTCTCTGCTTCAGCTGCTGCCAATGCGACCCAATCCTGGATGAGCGGTAGAAGATGGATGGAAACTTGCCTGGCCATATATAGACAAGCAACCATTCACTTTGTCATTCACGGATCTTGGCAATTTTTCCAACCACTGCGCCACCACTCAAATGTTCAAAGTCCTCGACAGAACTGTTGGAAAAACAACGAGATTTAGTCCAAGAATGAAACAACTAACCGAATTGAGTTCAAGGTCAACTCAAGTAAAACACAAACCACAAAAAGCAGCCAAATATGAGGACACCCAAAAATCTGATAAGGGGTTTGGAGGGGAAGTAGAATACAATTTAGCATAAAGGAAGTCAATTTCAGTCAATTTCATTCAATTTCAGTCAATTTCAGTCAATTTCAAAGGAAGTCAAAAGAAAAAGGCTTAAAATTCAAAGACCAGCACATGGGCTCTTATTTTAATATGGCATGTGATCTGAAGGTCATAGTGTAATTTGTTTTATTCAAATCAATGTAAAGCAGCATCAAACTCTAGTTATTTTAGGATGGCAGAACACTTTTGTCTTCTGCCGATCAAGGCAACTGCAAAATATCATGTTCAAGTTGAACCTGAATGTTTTATTTACTATTTATTTATTTTTCAGGACAACATATGCGTATTTCCTCAAACCTATGTCAATCAAAACCATAAAGTCTAACCCCATGGACGTATAATACAACATGAATAGAAAGTGGATGACAGACTCCCTTAATTTGTCTGGATAGCTGCTCAATGGCCTGTGATACAAAATATAAGAATATACAATATACAATTCTAAAAATCTGCTCAGTGAGGAATGATGACATATCACCAAACATCTGGCCTTATTCTTCCACATGGGTCCATTGGGCAGGAATGGTATGGTGCAGAACTCTTCCCCAGACATCCACATTAGCCCTTTAACAGCTGCACTTTGTCATCTGGTCTTTTTAGGCCTATGTGTGTCAACTGTCACCATAACTGTACTTCAACTTAGATGCTGTCCCAAACATTTCACTTAATTCCCATCATTACTCTTGTTTTATCGTAAGTCACAATTAGCACTTACGAAAAATGACAGATCGATAATTCAGTGGGAACAAGAGACCCCCTTTGGCTCTATAAAAAATATAGAAAAGTGAAACTGCATTCAATCAGAGTACATCTGTCAACTGTAAACTTTGCCATTGGATTACAAGATGATGTTGTGGTCGACACTGAGGGGCATGGCCTCTCACCCCTGGGGACGAGGGGCTGGGGGCGTGGCTTTAGGCTGGAGGCTTATATATGTGCATCCTGGAAGTGTTCAGGGTAGTGTATAGTGGTATGGTGGTGCTGGATTATAAACATTTCTCATTCAAGACTCCAAGGCTCCGTCATCAATTATTCCTTGCCGAGCGCCACGATGTTTCCTTTTCACCTTTCTAAAAGAAAATCATAGTGAAGCTGACAGCTTTAGAAAAATGGCAGCTGGAATTGGAATGCTGTCAGGTTCTAGTTCTAGAAGCTAAACATTCCCTTGACCTGTGGATTGAGAGCCAATACAGTGGTACGAGCAGACAATGGCAGTAACCTTTAAGAGGCATAATCCCGCTTGTAACGGGGCTTCTTTCATTAATGGGCTCCATATTGCGAGCAGAAAATGCTCGAGCGACGGAGTTGACAAGATAATTTGACACAACTTAAAATTCATTGCGCATGAGACCAAAATATAAAATATGTCTTCAGTTTCCCTTCGCTAAAACATTACATCAAAAAACAAAATGTATTTGAGTTGAAGCTGCAGACATTTACTTTTAGGTATCGGGGAGAGCTCATTCTGTGACGGCCAACAGATCTATAACATAGAAACAGAAATTGTAACAGGATGTGTTTGGTTACACTCTACAACTAGATCTAAGATGTATCAAGTCTTGGATACGGAAATGTTAGTGGACTTTGGCACACATTTCAAGAAAAAAATCAAATGGACAAATACAATATATACATTGATCAAAACCGAAAAAAACGAGCATGCGCAACTGCGATCTTCTATTACTGCCATCCATTATTTTTCACCAGTTAGCCGGGTCAGGTCGCGGGACAAACAGCCGAAGCAGGGAGACCATGACTCTCTAGTGTGTCCTGGGTCTCCCCCTTGCCCAGCCCCCCTCAGTGGGACATGCCAGTTCTCAACAGTGTCTCGGTTACTTCATCTGGCTCCTCTCTATGCAGAGGAGCAGGTGCTGTAATCTGAGCCACTCCCAGATGACTGCTCAAAGCCATGATCTGGTTCTTCTGGTCACTACCCACAGCTCGTGGCCAAAGGTGAGGTTGGGATTGTCGATCGACCAATGAATCGAAAGGGCCGCTCTTCAGCTCAGCTCTTTCAACGGACTGATGCGTGGTCTGCAAAACTGCACCAAGCTGCATAATGATCTCCATTTGCCCCCCTTACTCTTGAACAAGACCAACCCTTAGATACTTTTTTCCAACTGAGAATCATGGCCTTGGAGGTGCTATTCTCATCCCAGCTGCTTCACATTCCGCTGTAAACTGCTTCAGTGAGGACTTGGGGTCAAAGTCAAAGCCAGCGGGACAACATCAATTGCAAAAAGCAGAGAGTCAGTCCCGAAACCGCCTGGTAGGACCTCCAGACACTCAGTGGTTCCTTCCTTTGTATTTATTGAAGGTTCTACAAAAACGGATTCTTGGGCCTAAAACAGCAACTTGATACAGGGAACGAAGATTCCAAAAATATACTTGGCAACAAGACCAAGCAACCTATGTCTGGTCTCAGGGGTTCTTTTCAACGGAGCAAGGCGGGTGTGTGCAGGATAGGTGTAGGCAGTTGAGCAGCGAATCTTAATTACCTGGGGACCAGGAGCTGGGCTGTGGCTGGCAAGTGGGCGTTGTCAACCTTTTGGAGCTTCACAAGGCCGTGACGAGAGCTAGGAAGGAAGTTCATTTCGCTAGCAGTTGGCTGCGGGCTTCTTATAGGCTGTTGTGGACTTGGTCCCGGACATGCTTGCTGCTTCTGAACCATTGGTCTCCGGACAAAACCCTCGATTCTTCACCTGACCCGGGGGAATAGTGGTGGTTGGTAGCTCAATACACACTGGTAAGGGGTCAGGCCAGTGGTGGTTTGGGTGCAAGAGTTCTGGGAGTATTCGCCCAGAGGAGTAATTGGACCCATTCATGTTGCACAGGAAGCACCTGATTTCCTGGACCTTGTGCTCCGTCTGGCCGTCATCTAGACGTCAGGCTGACCGTTACTTTTAGTTGCCTGAAGAAGGCCTCCCGAAACAATGACAAACCTCTCTGGTGGGGAACTAGCCTTAGCTAGTGTGGGAGGCTGAGAGCCCAAGACCACTGTTCTCAGCCAGAAACGGGTGGAGCGGAGATTATGAAAGCGACTTTTGACTCATCACCCCCTTGAATCTGGATGAGGTTGTAGCCACTTCTGACGTTAAGTTTGGTCAAAATCTGTGCACCCGGAGCTGTGCCAGGGCCGTGCAAAGGAGAAGTGGGTACCTGACTTCAACAAAAGCTTGATTGAACACCCTGTAATCTATACAGGTCCACAGACCCACATCTTTCTTGGATGCAGCAGGCGAAGTGGATGGACAGATGTAGCCTTGTTTGAGTGCTTCTTGAATGTAATTGCCCAGCGGTTCTTACTTAGGGAAGTTTATGGAGCAGTCAAAGGGACAATGTGGGGGCAACTAAGAGGCTTGGGCTGAGCAAGATTCATAATGGTACTCGGAGGGGATCTCTTTGGATTGCAGCTCCTGTGGATTCTCCACTGAGGTGACCTGTTGGAAAATCAGGGGGTTTACATCTCTATACGTCTCCCTCTCTATCCTTAATCACCCAAACCTGCTGTTCATCCTTTCACTCTCTGTTGCTCTGTTCTGCCAACCTGTATAAATCATTCTCTCCCGTCTTACTGTCCAACCAAGCATACAAGTCATCATAGACCCTTTGTTTGGCATTTGCCACCTCTGCCTCCTTTTACTCTGTTTGCTCTTTTCAGTCCCCTCAGTGTCCCACTTCGTCTTTGCTAACCACTTTCTCTATATATACTCCTGCACTTCCTCATTCCACCACCAGGTCTCCTTATCTACTTGCCTACCAGATGACACACCAAGCACTCTCCTACCTGTCACCCTGATCACATTAGCTGTGGTTGTCTAGTCATCTGGAAGCTCTCCCTGACCACCCAGAGCCTTTCTCACATCCTCCCTGAAAACTATACAACACTCCTCCCTTTTCAGCTTCCACCACTTCGTCTTCTGCTCTGCCTTTGTCCTCTTTGCCTTTCTTGACAGCAGATTCACCCAACAAACTATGCTGTCCTACAACTACTTTCCATTTACTGATGCCTTTCAGATTACCTCGCCTATACAAGATGTAGTCAACCTGCGTGCTCCTACCTCTGCTCTTATAAGTCACCCTATGTCACTGGCTTTTCAGGAAAAAAAACTATTCTGTATCACTTTGTCTACCTCATTCCAGAACTTCAAATCCCACCTGTGGGGCATAGCCATGAACTGCATTGAGCATCACACCCTCAATTTCCAGTTTCAGACTGATAAGTCTATATGACATTCTTTTCACCTCCAGAATATTTCTAAGAAACTCCTTCTTCAAGATAACACATAATCCATTCATCTTCCTGTCAGTACCATGATAGTACAACTTAAAATCTGCTCCTAAGCTTCTAGCCTTACTACCTTTCCACCTGGTCTCCTGGACACACAGTATGTCCACCTTCCTTCTCTGCATCATGTCAACCAACTCTCGACCTTTTCCTGTAATCGTCCCAACAGTCAAACACCCTTCTCCCTTCTCAGTCCCAGACTATTTCCTTTCCTCTTCTCTCTCTGCTTCCAACCACACCTTCCTCCTCTACTTCTTTGTTCCACAGTAGCCCAATTTCCACAGGTACCCTGTAGCTTATTGGCAACTATGGCAGTCGCCGTTAGCCCGGACCTCGACCGATCCGGTATGAAATTCTTAGGTTTGATTTGCATTTTTGATTTTGGCACAAGTTTTACAGTGGATGCCGTGCTTGGGGGTGGCTCATGGAGACACTGGCTCCTGCCCCCTCGAGGCTGACTCAGGGAGACACTGGCATGTGCCTCCCCGAGGCTGCATAAGCTATCGGACTTGATGTGCACCCTTTGCTTTTAACTCTCTTTGCTGATCTTCACAGCCCAGTTGGGGTCCTTCCTCTTTGTCCCAATCCACCTGCTGCTTCTGACATTGATCTAAAGGCTTTCCTGATGGCTTGTGCCCGAACTCCCGACCCATTTAAAAACCTGGGTGTTGAGGTGGCCAAAAAAGTCAGTCTTTGAGAAAAAAGACTTTTTGCCTTCCACATTCAGTCGATTAATTTGTCGAAATTGGGCGATATTTCAGGCATCTATCTATTTGGGAATTTCTATGCCTCTACTCTTCGCCATGCTTTTTGGATGGTTTGTTTCTTCCGTACCACCTTCTTTTGCATCCGTAGGAACTACAAGATGCTATAAGTGTTCTTATAAAACTGGTAAGGAACTCCACTTGGTCCTGGTGTAGAAGCTGTCCATGTCTTCCTCACTAAGTTGTTGATCTCCGATCACTTTAGGGGGTTGTCGTTGAGTTGGTGTTCTGGATGGGGAATTGGCAGCATGTCTGAATGTAGCTCCCTTTGCTCCAGTTTTTGAGTTTTTCATCTTCAGGTGGTAATCTAGCTCCCTTCTTGGCACCTAAAGGAACCATTCTTTTTAGTTGCAAAAAGGCCTTCACAAGGGCTCTTTGTAGAAAGATATTCTTGCCTCCTCCTTTTCCCTCCCCCCCCGGTTTGGAGGTTTTCTGCTCTCCCTAGAGTTCCAAGATGTCTCTTCAGCTCTGCTTACAGGAGGTCTATGCCTTCTCTCTCTTACAATGATGATTTCTTCCTTCGCTTCCTCAAATCCCTCCCTTCTCTGATCATGATAGTGCTCTGTTTCGTATTGCCTTCTAGACTTGGAAGGGGTTGGTGTTTCCTTCCTTTGTCCTTTTGTTCCAAACCTTTCTGTCCTGCACAAGTAGATCAGGTCACCCATTCTCTCCAGTTTCTTCTCCACTGTACCTCGGATTCCCTCCAGGATCGCGCCTCGGTCTGCATCTATCACTCCCCATTCATTCTTGCTGACTTGACTTGGCTACCTTACTTGGGGTCTGTGGCCTTTTATTTTCTTCTCTATATGCGAGTGTGACTGGTTTTGTCCCTGGTTCTCAGATGAGGTGCTAGAATTACTCTAAGCTACTGGGGTACTAATGCTCACTGGACTGTAGGTTGACTCTTGCCCGACTCGACCTTTCTCCCAAGAGATAATAGTCAATGCGAGGTCCCGACCTTCCCTCCTTCAAGTAATTCATCTGCCCTTGGTGTCTTTAAAGGCCTCTGTTAGAGGCCTTTGTCACCTTGGACCAGCCACGGCCGCATGTTTGGGGTTCTAGCCCTGCAGCTGATTATGTCAATGTTGTGCTGATTATTCGTTTTGTGGTTGTCAAGTTCTTTCGAGGGTCCATTACCATGTATTCAGTGGATGAGTCATCTTTCGCCCCCTCTCTCGCACACTCAAGGGGTATTTTTCTCTGCACATTTTGTAGAAATGAAGGTTGGCTCCTATTCACTTATCAATGTGTTAGAGCCTGCTGTCATGGATAGCTCGTCTATGACAGGCTCAATGGGGTCTTTTCCTCCTGTCAGCCATCTTTCTGCGCTGTCACTTGGTCTTTCCCTAGTTGTCAGCTGCACTTTCACAGCAGTCCGTGGACTCTCCAAATTATCAGTTCAGCTACAGGACAAGATTTTAATATCCCTGATAATTTTGTGTCTGCATTTCGATTTTTATATATTCATGTTGAATCGGAGGGAATTATTTGGCAGCCACTTCTTCACGTCTTCAGTGGTATTCTATCGATAGTTCACGGTGAATACCAAAGGAATGTAAACTGATAAAAAAATACAATACATGAGGAAAAAAAGGAGCATATAAATTTATGTGTATCTTTTTCATAAGTAGACCATATTGAGATTTGGATCGAGAGCTGAGCTCCTGTGTACTCAATACTGAAGAACAGTACTTCCAGGGTAGACCTATAGTCATCAATAGTAGTCCAAAACCACCGTTGCATCGTGTCAGACATGCCAACACAAGTTAAAATGTGCAAACATTGGAGTGGAATGATCCATAGTGACAAAGTAGAGGTCAAATTACAGAGGATCAAAATAAACAGCGGATCACAGTGAGCAGCTCGAAGACCACTGAGTAATTTAAAGGGGATTTTGGGTTCCATAAGTAGTCCAAAGAGGAAAGTCAAATGAATGGGGTTACAGAATATTATATAAATGAAAAAGAAAAATGTTGATACCCCTCTGTTGATGTAAGGAAAGTAAGGAAACAGGCCCCTAGACAAAAATGATGGTGCTCCTAGAAAAGATTGAGAATTATTTGACCATACGGACATCTAATTAGACCTCTGATTAGCGTCACAGGCATCTTCAAACTTGTGGGTGACAAATACTCACTGTGCTGTTTGTTGACATGCTGTGTTTCATATTGAACATGAACCACGGGAGGCGAGGGCAAGAATTGTCCCAGGAGATTAAAAAGAAAATTATTGCCAAGCAAGTTAAAGGAAAAATCCTCCAATAGGATCATGACTTAAACACACAGCCAGAACAAGATTGCAGAAGCAGGTCCTCTGGAGAAGCTTCCCTTAAAATCTGAGACATCCAAGACAAGCAGAACAAGTGGCTGATGAGCATTGGTCAAAAATACCTGTTGACAGCTGGAGAAGTCATATTGATGGTTACAGAAGTCATTTTGATGATCGCCTCAAACGGTTGTGCAACAAAATATTATGTTAAGGGTATCATCATTTTTGTCCGCGTTTCATTAGTTTGTTTTTAACATGTTTCTCTTGAACAACAATTCAAAAGCAATGTCCGATTTCCATTGGTTGATTTTCAGTAATTTTTTTCTCTATAATTACTTTTTTGATAATCATAATAATTTGTTTTATATAATTTGCCTTACTCGACACTCAGGGACGGACACACACACAAAATACAGATGAAAACAATATAAAAATGAAAATTAATTAATTTAAAAAAATTAAAAATAAATAAATAAATAAAAAGAAATATATATGTATATATGTATATATATATATATATAGATATACACGTCATACACGCGTATGTTTGTGTATACACATGAATATTCTTGCAGATACAAAAAACGAATAAATTGACAGAGCAGTTGGTGTCAGATGGAATATGCCGATTTAAACAGATGTGTTTTGAGTTTTGATTTGAAGTGAGCGAAGGAGCCGTTGTCTGTGAGTCGGGTTGGTAATGAATTCCTGAGACAGAGAGACAAGTAGCAGAATGCTCTGCTCCCCATTGTAGTGAGATGGGCGGAGGGGACAAACAGGTGTATGGAGGAAGAGGATCTGAGGGAGCGGGAGGGAGTGGGAACATTGAGGAGGTTGGGCAGATATGGGGAGGGGGTTGTGAATGGCCTTGCACGTTCACAATTTTGTCAGTTCAAGTTATTTCAGTGACCATTGTGGGTTTTTCCTTGATCAAAAGAGTGGTACTAACTAATTAGTCCACTTGTGTATTACATTTGTGATGCAAAGTCTTGAATGTGCGATACAGAGCATTGGTAAAGTGACTATCTGCTGCAGGATTTAAAGAAAAGCAAGCAAGCCCATGTAACAGTTCAAGGTCAAGAAGAAGAAGAAAATACATTGCAACAGATTTCACAGAGACAGAGACAAAAGTAAAAACCAACACAGGCACACACACACACACACATACACACACACACACACACACACACACAGTAAATAAACAGCTTTTCTTGTTCTTTCCGACTTTTCCAAAACCATCGGTCTAAAAGTAACTGAAAATCTAATTTATTACAACTGGCCCAGAATTGGAGTAAAGCAATTGATAAAAGCAAATCAGCTACCTTTTTTAATTGAGTACAACCTAAATGATTTATATATCTAACATATTCTACAACATATATTTTAAATAAATAAAAAAGTCTTTTCACATTGTGAAGTAATCCACAATCAAATAGGAAGTAGAGCCAGTGTGTAATTGTATGATGGACACAGGCAGTTTTCTCAAAGAAATGTCCGTGGATAACCTCATACAAATGCAATTCATTTTATTTATTCATTTTTCTTTAATCAAACACAGTATAATCCATTCACCATGGTACAAGTCAAAAACAACATATTCAATCACCAGAATCTCCAGTAGTGGTTTACAATTAAATCATATTTGTGTCACCAAACTATATTTCAATCTCAATACGATGTACTGTTGAAGGCTTTTTATTTAACTTTGAATGTCCATCCATCCATCCATCCATCCATCCATCCATCCATGCACTTATTGGGACCAAGGACACTTATCCTTCCATGTTACATTTGCAAATATACATATTTACTTGTATTCAGGACTTAATTACATTCTAAAATAAGTGTGAGATGACGGAGTAATTTAGAGCTAAGAGTAAATAATTGAATGAGTCTGATCAACAATGCTTTTTTGGCAGATTATTGAAATCGAAAATATGTTAAAAAAAAATTGTTGATCAAGATGAATGTATTATTTAAAATAAAGCCTCTTCAGGCTTCATGGTATCAATTTAAGAATGGTTAGCGGAGTTTGAAAAGTAAGAAATCCAAACCCAAGCTAAATACATTTGACAATTAAACACCTTGAAGTGGATGGTACAGAGCAGTGGAAATCATTTTACCGATAAAAGCATATTATCACCGATGACTTTTTGCAAATAACTTTGAAGGGATTTGAAGGGAGGTCTAGTGTTTAGTTAAAGAGGTCATCCCATTAGGGTCTGTTCACGAGTGAAGGTATGATGAAGGGTGACTCGGAGAGGCAGATCAGTGTGATGTCTGCGGTGACACGGCACTGTATCTGCCTGTTGAGGGGAAGAAAAAAAATGAGCTAGGAAGCAAAGCTCTCAATATATCAGTCTATTTGGAATGTCCAATGGAATGTATTCGTATTAAACATTGGGAATCAAGTTGTATACAAATTTTGACAATGGATCATGAAAGACTTGCCGTGTGTTCAAAGTATATGATACAAATATTTTCATTAAAACTTTTTTTCAAATAATCAATAAATCATGACACACAATTTGTCCATGAGAGCCAAATCTCATGTATTTATATAGTAATGTAGAATAGAATAGAATAAAACATCATCCCACAGTGGGGAAATTTTAAATTCACACACAGCAAAAAGTGGAGAGGTGGTTAATAATAACGCGCAGCAGTAAAGTATGTAAATATCAGAAGGAATCTAAAAATGTACAATTAAATTAAAAAAAAAAATGAACATAAAGAATATAGAAAATATATAATCTGTATGAACAGGTGCAAAAAGTGGCAACTGGCGGCTTACAACAATAACACGTCAGTGAATGTCATTTTTCAACAGTCTCTCAAGGTTACAGTGTTGAACAGGCCAACAGGACAGAACAGCAGCTACACTGCATCATCAAGGAAGCAGAACTCTGCATATACAATATTTCATTTTATCTTTTTCTTTTCTTTCTTTCCAGGCAATCAGAGAGTGTGTAAACCGTGTTCACATTATACCCCAAAGTGCAGGTATACAGACACATGCACGCTGACAAAAAGGCACAGATAATGCTGCCAAATCCTGCATACAAATTCACCCACGCAATTGCGCACATATAGTCAATGGATGTTTGTGCAGGCAGCTGGTGCTGGCAGAGATGGCTCTTTGAAATATTCCCTAAGGAGAGAGGATGCTCATCCGTGACTATCAGTGACCCCCACCCCCAACCCTTCACCCCAAAACATAACCTGTGAAATTGAATAAAGACATAACACAAAAGCATTGGGATAAGTTAGTTGTGTTTTGATGACATGGTTATTGTTATCGCACTTTTTGAAAACAATTAATTGAAAATGAATTTCTGTCTTAATTTCGTTTTTGTCTCTGGCATTACAGGATGTGTTAGCTCAGGGACGATGTAGTCATATAGGACAGAGTATAGGAAAAGTTGAGGCGGCTGTCTGGAGGTAGTGCAAAGTAGCATTCTGGAGCTACATGTAAAGTGTGTGCATAGGTTTCATTTACAGGGATGAGTCATTCTTCTGTGCCATAAAATGTCAAACCACCGCAGCCAGCACACTGGGCTTGCGAATAGAGTTGCAAACTAAATTGGGTCATTAGAGCTGTGTGTTGATGTCTTGTCCGCAGGACGGATAGGCTGCCATTCATGGATACTTCATGGATCACAGGTGCATAAGGAGCACAATAAGGTGAAAAATAAGGGCGATGAAAGGCCATGCCTTATGCAGTGCTCATGCCTGGAGATGATCAATGATTTTGCAAAAGGTGGCAACCTATTTAAAGATTTACAAAAGGGACACGGCTTAATCAATCTGCAACACTTCTTGCAAGCCCTTATATTCTACCATGGAGAGTGAACTACAGGCCACAGAGACCTACCTAAACCAGCAAATTTGTCAGTTTATCTCACTTGGACTTGGACATTTTGTTCCGTCCCGACAGGTGCCGACCACCTTCCTGACGCAACTCTGGTCTTGCGCCTCGAGAATAGAAGATGGCCCATTCGGACTCAATGTCCCCCGCCTCCCCCGGGACGTGGTTGTAGCTTTGCCGGAGGTGGGTGTTGAAGCTTCTTCTGACAGGGGACTCTGCCAGACGTTCCCAGCAGACCCTCACATGACGCTTGGGTCTGCCAGGTCTGACCGGCATCCTCCCCCGCCACCGGGGCCAGCTCACCACCAGGTGGTGATCAGTTGACAGCTCCGCCCCTTTCTTCAACTGAGTGTCCAGGACGTGCAGCCGCAAGTCCGACGATACCACCACAAGGTCAATCAAAGAATTGTGGCCAAAGTTGCGTTGGTGCCAAGTGCACATATGGACACCTTCATGCCTGAACATGGTTTTCGTTAAGGACAATCCGTAGCGGGCACAGAAGTCCAGTAGCCAAACAACACTCAGGTTCAGATCAGGGGGGCTGTTCCTCCCAGTCACGCCCTTCTGAGTTGCTCTGTTGTTGCCCACGTGAGCGTTGAGGTCTCCCAGTAGAAGGAGGGAGTCCCTGAAGGAGCACTCTCTAGCAGCCCCTCTAAGGACCCCGACAAGGATGGGCATACTGAGCTGCTGTTGGGTGCATAGCCACAAACAACAGTCATAACCCGTCCCCCCATCCGAAGCCAAAGGGAGGCTACCCTCTCGTCCACCAGGTTGAACCCCAACGTGCAGGCGTTGAGTCGGGGGGCGATCAATATGCCCTCTCCTGCTCGGCGTCTCTCACCGGGGGCAACTCCAGAGTAAAAAAGAGTCCAGCCCCTCTTGAGAGGCCTGGTTCCAGACCCCAAGCTGTGCGTCGAGGTGAGTCCAACTATATCTGGTCGAAATCTCTCTCCTCGCGCACCAGCTCGGGCTCTCCCCCCGCCAGAGAGGTTGCATTCCACCAAGGTCCCCCCCTCCAGCCACCACCCATGTCACACTGCACCTGACTCCCTTGGCCCTTCCTGTGGGTGTGGGTGGTGAGCCCAGGGGAAGGGGGTCCCATGTCGTCCTGTCGGGCTGTGCCCAGCCAAGCCCCATGGGTGCAGGCCGGGCCACCATCGAACCCCGGCCCCGGGCCTGGCTCCTGGGGGGGGGTGACCCATGTCTGGGCAGGGGAAAACTATGTCCCAAGTTGTCCCTCGTCATAGAAGTCTTTTGAGCCACGCTTTGTCTGGCCCCTCACCTGGGACCTGTTTGCCTTGGGTGACCCTTCTGGGTGTATGAGGCCCCCGACACCATAGCTCCCAGGACCATCGGGACACGCAAACCCTTCCACCACGATAAGGTGGCAGCTCAAGGATATAAATATATAAACATTACATCATTACAAACTTTAAAAGTTAAAAATGCAGTTAAACCAGATGTGTATAATCATTATGACAGTCTTTTGGTAAACACTACAAGTTGAATAATATTTGGACCACACCTCGACCATTTCAACAGCCATTTCTTCTTCTTTTCCTTCCGGCTGCTCCTTTCCAGGGTTGCCAGATCAAATCAACTACCTCTGGCTAACTCTATTCATCCGTCTACCAGTATATTCATGACACCTCCTCCGTATGTATCCAAACCATCTCTGTCTGACTTAATCTTCAACATATCTACAATTGCTGTCCCTCTGATGGACTCGTTCCTAATCACATCCATCCTCTTCATTCCCAAAGAGAACCTCAAATTTTTCCAGCTTGGCTTCCTGTCTGTTCCTCGATGCCACTGTGTCTAAAATGTTGACTAGTCTCACCACCACCTTGTACAACTTTCCTTTCATTCTGGCTCATACTTTGGCTGCTTGTATAAACATTGTGCCTGCCTCACTGATTTAAAAACTTTTTGTTTTGCTTTGAGGGCCCATTCGTATTTGGATCCTACTTGCAGTGGTCTGGAGATGTTGAAACAAAATTAACACCCGATTCTAATTTGGATGAATTCGATCCCGTGGCAGTCAATGCTATATTTACACTTGATCGAAAAAATGTATCCAAAGGGGTTTTGCTCTAAAAATATTATAGATGCTACATTGTGAAACAAATCAGATTAAGCTAATAGCTTATTCCTGGGGGTTTATACGAATAACATTACACACAAGATTAAGTATCGTAATAAAATATGCCGGTAAAATCGACAGAGATTATGTCTTCGATTAGCAAACAAGAGTTCAATTGCTTTATTCCAATAAAACACTTGACAAATGGTGCGTGACAATCTGCTGGCACCACTCTATGTTTACACTGGAACCCTATGAACCTCTTTAAATACCAGTTTAGCAATGACATACAGTTTCAGTCACAGGGTTTACAACTGATTATAAAGTCACGGCTCATTAATCATTGTGTCGCGCTGCAGCTGTTGTGCCGTTTCTTGTGACAGCACATGCAAAATAAACAAACAAACAAGCAAACAAGCAAAGAAATACATCTGTAAATATTACTGGTCATTTACTGAATATTCATTAACGTCCCACGATGCTGCTAACCTTCTGCAATACTCAAAAACAGATAAAATGTTGTGTTACTGAACATTTGTCAGAGAAGAATGTGAATGACATGGTCGTGTGGGACGATACCTAGCTGTCATACACTTGCACTGCTCCCTTGAGTCATTAGCATCACTTTGCCAGCACCTGAAACTTTACAGACAAAGGCCTTCTCCTTCAATGATCCCGGAAGAGCTGTTCTGACAGCCAGCTGACTGAGTGAGTGACTGATTTGCTGACAAACTGTGTTACAGACGGATGCTACTGCTATTTGAGGTCTGTTGTGATATATACCACTTTCCACTCTAAAATTAGCCAGGTTATATCTTCCTTCACGAAGAGAAGAAAGAAAAGTAAAACAAGTCAAGCAGACCTACCATGGCTTAGTGAAGAATGCAGAAAAGTAATGAAGATAACGGACCCATTACTCAAAAAAAAATCTTTAAAAACAGGACTTACTTCAGAAAGGCACATTTTTACACCAGCTAAAAATAAAGTGATTCAAGTAATACGCAAAGCTAAAGCAAATTCATACATCTCAGTGATTGAGTCTGCAAATGGTAATGGCAAAAAAGTCTGGCAAACCATAAGCTTACTGGACGAAAGTCCAATAAAGGCCTTGAACTAGAACTACTTATTGGAAAGCAATTGGTGAAAGATCCAACTGCTGTTGCAACTGAATTTAATGATTACTTTAAAGATTCAATCTCTGAAATTACAAAACTTTTAACAACCTATGAAGAGGACATCTATCCAATAAATGAGTCTATCTATTTTTACAATTGCCAAAATTAATGAGAATGAAGTAGCCTCTATTATAAAAGATTTGAAAAACTCTAAAGACATATATTGCAAAGACACCAATTTCATAAAAGCTCATAAAGACGTGTTGGTGTGTTCAACCACACATATGATTAATCCGTCAATTAGACATTCTATTGTCCCAACAGCTTGGAAAGTGGCCAGAAATCACTCCCGTTTTTAAATCTGGAAACAAGCATGATGTAAAAATCACCGGTCAATTAGTAGATTACAGATAATCTCAAAAATCATCAAGAAATGGGTGGCTGAACTATTAACAGCTCATTTAAACAAGGGTCATATGCCTCTGCACCCCATGCAGTTTGGTTTTCGCCCACATTATTCAACAAACAGCATTAAAATCCCTTCCTCTAAAAAGTCAAATATGATTTAGACAGTTGTCCTGTTGTGCGGGTTGTCTTTCTTGATTTAAAGGGAGCATTCAAAACTGTTGACCACCACATTTTATTGTCTTGGCTCACCATATTTATTTTTTCAGAAAAAGCCATTGCTTGGATGAAATCATGCCTTACAAACCGGAGTCATTGTGTGACAGTCATTGGTATCAAATCTCCATTTCTACACTGTCAGGTTGGAGTTTTACAGGGCTCCATACTTGGGCCCTTAGCGTTTGGTCAACAGGTGCGAGCAGTTAAAAGAACTGAGGTCTGGAACAGCATCCCAGCTGATATTAGAGACTCTGCCACATGCGGAGTATTTAAAACTAAAGTTAAATGTTGGCTATAGATGAACCAGACATGTGACAACCAATGACTGAGTGAATGTTTGTGGATGATTATTGTTCATGATTGTCAACGTTATAAACCTATGTCTTTATATTTCCTTGATCTGCCTGGGACTACGGATGGAAAGTAGCCATTGGCTAAATCTGGCATATTTACATTTTATGTTCACGAATATGCATTGTCCCTTTAAATAAATAATTCAATTTAAAAAAATGTGTCTTACTTATATGATATACTCAGAATGATGACACAGAGCTTCATGATATCCTGCTTCATTGCTGAAGGAACTAACAGAACCACCGTCAAAGACATCACGTCCAGTATACGCTGACACCAGCATCATGACACAAGCAGAACATGCAAACATTGACATCAATTCAATTTATTGGCATTATCTGAATATAACATCACTTTTTTTTTCATTCAAAGTTGTCCACGACTTTTGGTTACATCAATACTCAAAGACTGAACATGAAGGTAGGGAAACAATTAGATTTCTTTGGTGCAATAAACTCTCAGAAAACATTCACTTGGTCTGTGAACAGTAAAACACTATGAATAAATAATTATATTGTTGAAGTATAAAACAGGCAAGTGCAGATTTCAAATACAGAGCATAGAAACAACCTTATAGATACTTTCAAATGTAGAGCATAAAATCAACCTTGTAAACACTTTCAAATACGACAAACAATATGTAGTAAGCACTTATATTTGAATGGTTTCCTTAAGGTAATTTCAAGTCTCGAGCATAAAGTATCCAATCTTATAAAGATAAAGATAACTCATTTTGTTTTTAATTTCTTTTCAAACTCTAAAAAATTCAGTCAATTTCTTACTTAATTTATTTATTTACTTTTTTCTTAGTTGCCTGTTTTCCTCAGGCTGTATCAAAGTCGCTGAAATAACGTGGACACTAGGGCTGTGTCTGCTGTAACTTCATCCTCTTCTTCATCTGCAGATTTGTCGCGCAGTCGGAGTCCCCATCGCTTGATGTGGGCTGTCAGCCAGGACTTTAAGTTGTTCCAAATGAGCTCCAGTGGCTTATGATCCGTCACCATTGTGAATTCTTTGCCGTAGATGTATAGATGGGAATGATCGCAGCTCCATACGATGGCAAGTGCTCCATGCTCTGTTTGGGAGTAACGTTGCTCTATCTGCATCGCTGAACGCATGGCTTGCACATGCGATGATGTGTCTCTTTGCCTTGTCCTTTTGCAGCAGTATTGCCCCAAGTCCTAATGGGCAGGTGTCAACAATGAGCTCTATTTCCATGTTCAGGTCGAAGCATGCCATCGTGGTGTCGCTGGTGAGGCTCTCTTTCACTTTGCTCCTGTTCCCCACCCCACTGCCTGGGAGTGTCCTTCCTTGTGAGCTTCCTCAGCCGCTCTGTGACTGTAGCAAAGTCAGGAATGAAGCGTGAGCAGTAGTTCACAATAGCCAGGAGACTTCTTACCTCTGCTGCATCTTTGCGCTAGTTGGCTTGGCGTATGCTGTTGACCTTCCTTGGATCAACTGAGATACCGTTATCGGAGAAAACGAACCTGAAGAACTCTAGTCGAGTCTTGTTGTGTGAGTCGGTGTTCTTTCAGTCACCGGAGCACCGGAACACAGCAGTATGGCTCTTGTCGTGGGCAGCCTGCGTCGCCCTGTAGATGATGTCATCACTGAGTTTTTTGTTCTGTCCCTGGAGCATCTGACGAATTGCATTTTGAAACACTTCTGCAGCTGAGAAGATGCTGAAATTGAGGCACTTGCAACTCCTCAGGCCTAGGTGCATTGTAAATGATGACGTATTGGCTGTCGGGATGTAATTCCAGCTTGTGGTACCCCGCTGTCAAATCCAGCTTTGAAAACACTGTCACTCCCTTCAGTTCATGAGCAGCACCGTCTATGGTAGGAGTCAGGTGACGCTCTCTTTTAATGGCTGTGTTTGCCTGCCGCATGTCGACACATATGTGTACCACATCAGGGTCTTTGGGCTTGGGTGGTGTTTCAATGGGTGATACCCACAGTGTTGGACCTGTCACTTTCTTGATGATGTCCTCAGCTTTGAGTTTCTGTAGCTCAGCTTCAACTTTTTCACAGATGTGGAACGGGACTCTGCGGTGCGGCTGGCATGTTGGCTTTATGTAAGGGTTGATGTGCAATGCCACTTGAAAGTCCTTGAGCTTACCAATGCTGTCGAACAGCTCGGGGTAGCTGTTTACAGGCTTGTCTGCCACTGTGAGGTTCACCGAAGGAGAGTGTATGATTTTGATCATTCACAGTTCATCAGCTATCTGGTAGCTGAGTAAGGAGCAGCCATCACCTTTGACCAAGTAGAATATTGCATCTGTCTTGTTCTTGTTCCGAGCCTCCACGCTGCCTTTGAACTTCCCTAGGATGGGCAGCGCATCTTTCTATCTGGTTGACACTTCTTCTGTAGCCTTTCTTGTATGTCTGTGCCTCTGTTCTCGGCTCTGGATGTTGTGGTTTTGAGCTACACTGCCTTGCACAGTGGTTTTGCTTCCCATATGCTTTACACTGTCCTGCCACTCGCCCCCACACTTTCTGCACCAGGCGTTGCTGCCACCTGGAGGTTTCTGGTATACCGGTACTTTCTTCTAGGTTTGATGGTGAACTTCATTTACTGCAGCAGGGAGCTTGGAGCCCTCTTCAATTTCTTTTGACTGTAATGCAAACAATTCAGGAGTCCTGTCGCATTCAAGGAGTTCTTTTAATGTCTTGCTACTCTCCCTCATGGCGCATTTGCGCACCCAAGATGACATGCAGCTTTGAATGACCTGTGACTTCATTTCATTGTCCACATCAATAAACTCACAGTGCTTGGCTAGCATGCAAAGTCTGGAAGTATAAACATCTCACCAGCCAGCTGTAAAGCTTTACTGAAGACGTAGACATAAAACTGGACGTTCTTTTTTGGCGCAAAGTAGTTGGGCCAAATGAAGCGTAAGGGCTTTCAATCTTGCAACCCCAGTTTTCTTCATGGCCGTGGTGTAGTTCTCATACCTCTGAAGCCAGTTTTAACTTATATGACACGGAGCTTCATGATATGCTGCTCTATTCCTGAGGGAACTTACAAAACCCCTGCCCAAGACATCACGTCCAGTATATGCTTACACCAGCATCATGACATCAGTATGTGCAAACATTAACATCAATTCAATTTACTGCCGTTATCTTAATTGTTATAGCTGTGACAGCTCAAGATGATAAGCAAAGAAGACAAACAAGCTGCAGACTAGAATTAAGAAAGGATGAAATTGCAAGTTTTTTTTTTAACATTTTCTTGCACTGCTGCGTCAAAGATGTGCATACCATTTTTGAACCCAGTGAGACTACCCCTTGTTGCCTCTCCTCAACATATTCTCCTTTGATACTCAGAAAGTCACAAATAGCGGCTGGAAAGTCTGGAATCCAAAAACATACGTCCATGCCAGTCTCTCCACATTCTCTGCCAAGAGGTACTACAGTTCACAATCAGGTGCCAAAACTTGTCAAACTAGGGGCACCCATCCAATTTGGTCCAGTGGCAGAGGGTGGGGAAGGCAGACCCTTTTTCTAACTACGGACAGTGACAAAATTGAATAAAAAAAACAACTGATAGAATGATATGATTTTGAAAAATAACAGTCTGAGGATAAGTGATAAAATTGCTAAAAAACAAGAAGAAGATTCTTTGGATTAAAATCTAAGAGCAATATTAACCTCGGTAGTCTGCCTTGGCGGGCTTTTTTATTTATTTTTTTATAATTGTGGCCATTCCAACGCCTTCGGTGCTTCTCTCATTGGGCAAGGGACTTTTTTAATACAGGTTTCCTTTTTTTTTTTTTCACCTCCCTGTCAGTAAAAGTATACGCTTGTTTCTTTCTCACATTGTATGTCCAGGCCTCAACTGAGTGGAGCAGGAAATGATATTGCAACTTGCCTATTAGAAGGGCCTTATGTTCAGACAAGATTGAAAAATATAAACGCTGAACTTTAAGCTTTCTGTAAATTCCTTCCACAGCAAGCCATAGATCCAAACTACTGCCTTTACCTACTGCTATAAATAACCGGAGGTTTCTTGCTGAACTGCTATATGTCATGGCACTCAGAGGATATTTGACAAATGTGTCACGTAAATGTAATCAGAGTTGGCTTGTTCGCAAAGCCACTTTGTTCTGGATATTTAGTGTGAAAAAGCACCTGAGGGATACGAGAAGAGGGTCACACACACACACTCTTTGTGTTTGTGTGTGTGTGCTAGGTTGCATCTGTAAGCATGGCTATCTTTAGAAATGTTTATCATTGTCAAAGCATAAGACTATTATTATTTCCTGCACGTTAATACCCACACACCCCCCCCCCCCCCCACAGACAAATAAGTGAGATATCCAGGAGAGAACATTATCGGAGAGGCTCTAATCAATCCATCCTAATTAATTACTTGCTTGAATGATAGGCGCAAGGCCCGTCACACTTCACCAGCTCGACGGTAGACTGCCGGCTGTTCAGTTAACACACAGTTCTCACACGAACAACCAAAGGCAAAGGGTGTGGATGGATGCTGAACAAGTGACAGTGAGAGGGTAAACAACAGAGGCAGTACGACCTCAAAAGCTGAAAATGTAAATGTTTAAGTAATAAATGGATGCATTTTACCGTCGATGTATCCGTGTTTAATAAGTAAATAAATAAGTAAATAACTAGATAAACAAGTCGATCAATAAATATTGAATGGACACCACTTTTCACCTTATTATTTATTACGTAAATTTCAAAGAAGGATATTATTTTCCATTTAGGTTTTTATTTGTGATTTGGACAAATCAAAACATATCACCAACAGAACAAGAAAACAGTAATATTAGAACTGAATGATAAAATGAATAAGTAAATATAAATAAAATAATTACATTAATGGCTGCTGAATCAACCTGCGTATGATAAAAAATAGTTTAAAAAATCTCATGGGCTTTTCCCTTTTCTGACTAACGATGTGAATCGTAATTACAGATAGAGCCTCTACTCAGTAGGAATAATTGACAAATCTTTGATCCTACTCAGAATCTATGTTTCAAATAAATATTTCTCAATTTCTGTGGAGGTTTTCAGTCATCCAGGTCATGTTTGAATCTTGTTAAAATCTTTTTGTGGCGACGCAGCACAAACTGAAGAGCCTCTTGGATGAGAGGTCAATCGTCTTCAAGGGATGAAATTCAGGTCTAGTTGCCACAGAAAAGATTTCGGCTGGAATATTTCCCAAATGAAATGTGTTATAACCACCACGTTAATGTTTAAACCCACAATATACTTTAATAAAATAAGAATATGATAGACTCTATGAACACGTGTGAGTTTTTGTAAATGTAAAGCAAAAATATCATTCAATAAATGATTAAAAGCACCTATAATTATGAGCCCCCAGACCAAACTGTTGAACTCCAACAAGTGCAAAGCATCAAGCCTCATCTGGCCATGACAATGGACGCTTGTTCCCAGTCCGTCAGTGCCAGATTGTTGGTTCCCTATCGGTCTCACCGTCCCTCGCAAGTTCCTATGTCTCGCCCCTCTTTGCAAGTTCCCACGTTTGCCCCTCTTCACAAGGTCCCACTTACGTGCTTCGATAAACTCCTGAAACGTTCTACCTCGGCAGTGTTCTTGCATTTCGGTCTAGTCCCTGCAATTTACATGACAGAACAATCCGGCCAGTCTGACCCAACGGACTCTCTCAGGAGGGCCAGAGCTGAACAGAGCTCAGTAATTTCCTCGCATGACACTGCTCTTAGGGTCCTTAGCGAACAACAAGATATCACCAACCAGTGACAGGCTCAGCTCACTCAGTTGCTACTTGGCCTTCAGTTTGATCAATCTCCCCCTCCACCTGCAGAGGCTGGATTTTTTTTTTGTCCAGAAACAGGCCAAGACCCTACGCTCCTGTATTGACTACCGTAGGGTTGAATCAAATCCCCGTTAAGAAGATGTACCCTACCAGTCATCTCCTCAGCTTTCAAATCCATTCAGGGGTCCACCATTTTTACGAAGTTGGATCTCCCAAATGCCTACCATCTTGTTCGGATCCACAAGGGAGATGAATGGACGACTGCCTTCAAGACCCCTATCGGACACTTCAAGTACCTAGTCATGCCCTTTGGACTTTGCAATGCCCCAGCCTTGTTTCAAGCCCTGATTAACGATGTACTCCGCGACTTTCTGAACGTCTTTGTATTTGTTTACTTGGATGATTTCCTCATCTTCTCCAGGACCCTAGCTGACCACCAGAAACATGTCCACATGGTTCTCCAGCGACTCTTGGAGAACCGTCTCTATGTCAAGGCCGAGATGTGTGAATTTCACAAGCCGTCTGTCACTTTTCTCGGCTACACTCTAGAGAGGGGACAGATTCACTTGGATCCTGAAAAGTTGAAAGCAGTCTTGGATTGGCTGGTCCCACAAACACGCAAACAACTCCAGATGTTCTCGGGTTTTGCCAACTTTTACCCCCAATTCATATGAAATTACAGTCAGACGGCTTCCCCACTGACCACTCTCACCTCCACCAAGACCACCTTCTCATGGTCTCCTTTAGCCAATTCCACCTTCCTGGAACTGAAGAAGAAGTTGACCATCATAGACCATTTCTCTAAAGCCTGTCACCTCGTTCCCCTCAGCTTTTCAAACAGCCCAACTGCTGGTGAAACATGTCTTCCATCTCCATGAAATCCCTCAAGAGAGGTCTCAAAGTCTCTCTCACCTCAGGCTTCCATCCCCAGTCCAACGGTCAGATGGAGCGGATGAACCAGGAACTTGAGGCCACCCTCAGATGCTTCACATCCACCAATCCTTCTGAATGGCGCCAGTTCCTTCCCTGGGTCAAGTATGCTCGTACTTTACACGTCTCCGCTACCACTGGCATGTCCCCTTCGAAATCACCATGGGACCACTCTTCCCCGCAGATGAGAAGGACATTGCGGTTACTTCAGTCCACCATCACATCCGTCGCTGTGGACGCATCTGGTCTCACCCCCTGGCCACGCTGCAGCGCACCTCTGAAGAGAACTGCCGCTTTGCTGACCGGAGAAGGGTCCCCACTCCCGCCTATTCGCCTGGGCAGAAGGTTTGGCTATCTTCTCAGGACATCTCTTCGAAGTCCTTTTCCAGGAAGTTAGCACTTAGACTGATCCTACTGCTATGGTCCTGAGGACTGCTCTTAGGTACCACGTTCTTTTATTTTGGATCCGTCCCTTATTTCGGACTATCGCTCTTCCCTTCCGTCTTTTTCCTCTGGGCCGCCTGGGGGCGGTCGTTTAGGGGTGGAGGTGATATTGAGATCCAGCTCGCAAGTTTCCACATCTCCCCCCTCTACGCAAGGTCCCACTTATGCGTTTCAATAAACTCCTGAAATGCCTTACCTCCAGCATTTGGGTCTAGTCCCTGCATTTAATGTGACACGAATGGAATTTTACTTTTATCAGTTCAACGTAAGTCTTCTCCCTTTAAACATTAAACCTTTATCAAAATTATGATGTCCATTACCTTTGGTTAACAAAAGAAAAGTAACTCAAGGGGCAACACACACTCATATGTAAAACACAATAGAATGTCCCTGTTAAGACAAGGTAAAATGATACAGGCCTGCAATTATAGTTGGGTGACCAAAAACTAACGGCCACTTTACCCGACTAGGTCAAGCTGCAAATAAAATATGAGTAATAAATAAAATAATGGTAAAAAAAATAATAAAATAGACTGGTGTATGGGGCTTTTCAAAACAAGTCTTGGCGAGAACTTCCCCTGACGTAAAACAGAAGGTAGGAGAACAGCGAAAATGTGGGTAAGACAGAAAAACCCAAGGGTTTTCCATCTTCTCTTCTCAAAGGGCCATGGATTTTTTTTACCGAAAAGCAGCAACAATCTGGATGACATGGAAATAAGCGAGTGGATGACGTCCACCCAACGTCAAGAAAGGCGTTTGCCATCCGTCTTATTGGCATCCCCCTTTTCCAGATAAGTCTTTTAAACTTTGGCAACCTCTGCATTGTACTTGTAAACTATATAAGTGATCTCTGTTAATGTCTCTTTCCACTCATAATGCCCATCTGATTCTTTAAGGTTGATAACAACCAATGCCATCATCCAAACTCCATGATTGACAACCAAACACTGTGGACATCATACTAGCTTTATCAGTTTCAATGGATGAGATCAGACACCCATCATAACTGATCCTACTGAAATACTTGAAGCACCCATTTATCCCTCTTCTTATATTTATTGATCAGGAAGGTGATATTTTATATTGGCCACATGTTTCAGTGTTTACAACAGACCCGTAGTGTCATAGACAAAGCTGTGAACAAACAAAAACACTAACAAATGGACGAGGAGGGTTGAACTGTTCCACAGCGAATGTTTCTGATCATTTCAATAATATCCTACGTTGACAGCTAACATGGTGGAGATATTTCTTGCTGATATTCTCATATGCCAGTGAGATAACAGGGGCCACTTCGGTAACAGGCATGGATCAGCACCGTCTAGTTTAATCTACTTTTAAAACTTCAATGCGATATTCTCAAATGCTTGTTAAACCATTTTAGTCAGGTGATACAGTATCAGACATGAAATAACTGCTTTGGCCTTAAATCAATACATGCTTGAGAAGCACAGCAGGTGCAGCTTCTGTCAGATACGTTTATTCCCCCTCTAAGGTTGTAATTTTTTTTGAAGAAAGCTTTGAGCAATTGACAGTGAAGGGATGAATTTCAAACTCACCCAGGTTGATATTGTTTTGGTGGCCTTGGATAACATCAACGCAAAAAAAGAAAACCTCAAGAACCTATTCAGCACAAACGCTACACACTCAGGAAACCTATTCATTACCCTGATTTAAAGAAAGGACTGGCTCTGTATGTGAAAGCAAATGGCAAAGTAAGTTAAATAGGACATAAAAAGGTGTTGCAGATTTTGTTTTATCACATATTTGACGACAGCAGAGTTTCCTCCAGTGAATTTGCAGAAAGACGTGAGAAAATGTTCAGGATTTTTTTTTTTTCATACTGATTGAGTAAAACATAAATGTAGAGGCAAAACGATTCAAGAACTTATGGTACAGTCTTGGGTCTGACAAAAAGGAAAAAAAATATGATCAGCAAATGGGCACAGCTATAATATTAACTAACAAAATACAATATGAAATGTTGGGTTGTGTTCTTCAATGTTTTAGGCTTGTGTACTGGGAAGAGCATTGGGGTTAAGTTGCAATGTTTTACAATTGACAAGCTTTTTGAATATTGGGATTTGTTGTGTTTAAAGGAGACATTTTTAACTACTCGTAAATTGAAGAGGTTGATTTCATTTCATTGTTTTTATCATATGGGGTTGAAGAATGAGCCACTGACCTCGGGTCAAACACATTTCATGGCAGGATAGCAGCGGGAGTGAATGTCCTCTTGAATGAATAATAAATGACCCTCAATTACAGTAGAATAGATGAGCAGCAATGGCACAAAATGCATCATCTCAAGCATCCACATTGTAAGTGGTCTCTATGTTACGCTGAATAAACGGTCATTTGCTAACCCTTTCATGTTGTTCCGAAGTCTCATGAATGCATTAATGGTGATATTTTGATGAGAATCATCGATTGAAGCATTTTGAACTGTTAATACTTTATTATCAATACCATGGACTTTAGCTGCTTCTCAAACACCATTCTCTAAATTCTGTTTTGTATCAATATGACATAAACATATTTAACAAAAACACAACAGCCAGAACTCCACAGCTATGATGTCCAAATATTCAATATAATACACATAAAGGTTGTTTGAAATTGGATAAAAGAGTCCCAGCCATCGCTTTCCTAAGAGTAAACAGGGACGTTGTATATCAGACGCAGGATAAGATAACATGCGTTGGTGTGTGTTTTGCAATACTTGGGTCACCCATAAAACTGTTCGATCACAGTTTGTGACAGATTTGCCATTAAGTATATGGCTAACAAGAGTTGTATTACAATTATTGTTGTAAGAATGTAGACCTTTGCAGTGGAAATTTCCTGAGTTTTAAGTTTGATGTTTTAAGTACTCACTGTGCCTTGTACATATGCATTGAGAAGGGTCAGAAACGTATTGAATTAACAAATAGAACATCTGTTTGGGTTATGTATGCTGTTGAGGCCACAGGAATATATAGTAGTCTTTCGTATTGGCTGTAATTTTACTTCCATTTTTACTGTATATGAAGAACGGTGTATTCACAACATGCTAATGAATGCTCGATGGCCATCCGTCAAACTTCATTAAATTGTCTTCGTTGACTAATTTTAGTCAAATATTGGAAACAAAAAATGATTTACTTTACTTAAGTGTGCAATTTTAGCGTGACATGTTGCCCGATGGTATTTCCATTCAGCTCAACATAGCCCCCAAACCCAGTTTCATGTTGGTCACCGGGTAATTATATTGCCGATGGCAGTAGGTATCTACTTCCTACTAAAACAGGAAGGTAAAAGTCCTGAAGAAATCCTCCATATCTGGACTGAATGACTCCAGGCCCATCACCCTGATGTCTTTGGTCATGAAACATTTGAAAGACTCGTGTTGCAGTTTGCAGGCGACACAGTCCCTGCCCTCATTAGAAATGGTGTTGAGTCTGTATACAGAATGGGGGTTGAACAGCAGGTCCTCTGGTTGGGTCAGAACAACCTGGAGCTGAACCCGCTCAAACAATGGAGAAGACAGTGGATTAATGAAGGAGCCACCCTACGCTGTCCCCACAAGTTTTACATTGGAAACACTTCCCTGGCTTCAGATTCAAGGACAACATTGGTTTGTACCCCCCTGAGGCTGCATTACTGTAAGACACATACCCGCTTGCAGACATCTCTCCCAATATTTTATTTACATCTTTGCACCTCTTCATTGATTTGGAATATTACTCTGGTGGTGCTGGGCGAGCTTTACGGAATTCATGGGTCTTCTCTATCAGCAGACAAACAGCTGAGATGTGGTCTGTTTTGGAGCGGTTAGGTATGAAGGCAGCCTGCTCAGGGGGCTGCTGCTTCTGACGGCCGGGAGAGCACGGGTGAGAAGGATCCTGGTAAAGAGCTGGCCAGGGATCGCCGGCAAGGTCATTCGGGGCATTTTCCCAATTTTCCAATTGGAAAATTAACCACTGCGCCACCGTGCCGCCCTTGTTTCAATTCAGTCCATAACGCAAAATATCATGAGACAACTCTGATAGTTGTTTGTGGCTATGCACCCAACAGCAGTTCAGTTTACCCACCCTTCTTGGTGTCCTTAGAGGGGCTGCTCGAGAGCGCTCCTTCTGGGGACTCCCTCGTTCTACTGGGAGACTTCAACACTCATGTGGGTAAAGACAGTGTGACTTGGAAGGGCGTGATCGGGAGGAACGGCTCCCCTGATCTGAACCCGAGTGGTGTTGTCCATATGTGCACTTGGCACCAACGCAACTTGGTGTTTCTTCCAACTAACAAGATTAGCATAGCCAGAGACCTCCAGAAAAGTCTGGGTGACACCAATGGTTGGTTACAGCTGGAGTGGCAGTGTACAGCTCAGAGAGATGGCATTTAGGGCAAGGAGGGTTGGCAGCCCAATTTGAAACTGCTATGAGGGATCACACGCGTAAAGCTACGGTGAGCCACTTGTGAACAAGATCCCGAGATACTTGAACTCCTCCACTTTGGGCAGGACCTCTTGCTCGACCTGGAATGGTCATTCCACCCGTTTCCGGTCAAGCACCATGGTGCTTGGTCCCAGATTTGGAGTTGCTGATCCTCATCCCGGCCGCTTTTTGATACTGTTATTGTTGCGCTGCTGCAACAAACGAATTCCCCCTACGGGGATCAATAAAGTATCATCTTATCTTATCTAATGTATAGATTTTTTTTTTTTTTAAACACAGAAAATTGTTGGTGTATCCAAATTATTTACCTGCTTACTCTTGCTGCAATGACTCTCACCTTCCCTTGTGCTATAACTGCTGCTGAGCTACACTACTAACAGTGGAATTCAAACAGTGGAATTGACATAGTGCTCAAGTTAGGCATTTATCTGATTATATCATTTGCCGCACTTTATTAACCAAACTTTGCCCTGCATTATTCAAAAATTACACATTCTAGCTTTCAGCTTCAACTTTATCCAATATAGCACTCGGTAGATTGCTGTGAGCACAAAACAAACTCCTTCCTGGAGGGTCTGCAAAAGTCATACTTGGAAATTCAGCACCAACATACAAATAAGATTACAACTGCAACTGCATACAACTGCATTAAAAAAAGTGGCAGGATCACACAAGTGAGAGCTCACATATGTGTTGTTAGTGTTATGGTTCTAATAAATGTACGCATTACTACAGCTGGACTCACAAATTACTTGGGATGACACAGAACACGACATGGTGTCAGAAGTCCTGTAGATGCAGCCTGACAGTAAAGAATGTCCAATCGAGACGAGGAGGAATACTTTCTACACGTGGAATAATGGAGAATATAGGCAGGACCGAGCACTACGTTTAGCATCCAACCGCTGGAGCCATTCAAGTAATTTGAGTGCTGGCCCGGAGGAAGCTCAGGTAAACACCCTGTGATATTGCATTGTCGATGAAACCAATGATATTTTGTGCAGACTGGCTCTGCCGGCAGATCGAGGGTGCACATAGGCGGGTGTGCAGGATGGTCTGGAAAGCTTCTTTTTTGTAAAAAAGGATGTGATCTACGAGCAGGCAAAGCTCAACATGCGCAAGCAGGGTGAGGGCGAAACTGTAGATGATTTCTTAACGTATAAGCCAAAAAAGGCTGGCGGAACATTGCAATTACGGACATTTACATGATGAGCTTATTCGCGACAGGCATGTCGTGGGGCTGCAAGCTGTCAGACCAAATGCAGCTGGATCCCAATCTGACGCCGGAGAGCGCGACTATTATGGCTAGACAAAGCGAGGAGATTAAACGGCAACAGGCCACTCTGCGAGGGCACATCGCTATGGAGGTAAGTGATGCCATGGCCATGAACCGAGTGTGTGCAAGGCAGCCTCAGAATGCGGACAGCCAGGCTAAGACGCAGGGTCTGCAGCTGATGAAAGGACAGGGGGTTCAGCGCTACAAATGCGGCAGCTCTCCATCATACCCACAGCGAGAATGGCCTACTAATGAGGTGAAATGCCGCTCATGTGGCAAGAGGGGTCATTATCAACGCGTGTGCAGATCTGCCAGAATGGTGCGCAAAGTTGGAGAGGAGGATGAGGAGCAATTCTTGCACAGGTGGGTGACTCATGGATGGTTGACATGGACATCAGTGACAGGTGGGTACGGTTCAAGATTGACACCGCCGCAGATGTCACAGTCATACCTCACACTGCAATCAGGCAGATCTTTATGGGAAAAGTTCTACCTGCTCCCAGAAAGTCAAATAAATCACTGATGGGACCAGGGGGATGTTCGCTGGATGTTGTGGGCAAAGTTGGGCTGTTTCTATAGAGAGGTGAAAAGGAGTTGAGAGAGGATGTATATGTCCAACGACACCTGCACACTGCACTGCTCGGGAGGCTAGCAATCCACAAGATGCGGCTGGTGGTGCGCCTTGATTCCATCTCAATCAAGACAGTGGAGGAATGCTACCTAAACATTTGCAAGGGTCTCGGGGAATTGCAGCAGCCATACTCAATCAGACTCAAACCATGAGCCCAACCATTCTCACTAAAAACACCTCGGAGGATCCCGCTGCCCCTGATGGATAAAGTGAAGAGGGAGCTGTCTGGCATGGAGAAACTGGGGGTGATCAGCTGGGTGGAGGAGCCAACAGAGTGGTGTGTGGGCATTGTTGTGGTACCCAAGCCATCAGGTACTGTACATATATGTGTTGACCTCACTTAACTGAACGAGTCGGTGCAGTTAGAGAAATACACCCCGCCGTCAGTGGAGAAAACATTAGGGATGTTGGCTGGAGCCACCATATTCAGCAAGCTGGACGCAAATATGGGGTTCTGGCAAATTCCTTCGGCGAAAGACTCGGCAAAATACACCACATTCATTTCACCCTTCGGGCGATACCATTTCAACCGCATGCCCTTTGGTATCGACTCTGGCCCTGAGCACTTCCACAACAGGATGGTGATGAAGGTCATGGTAGGACTCGAGAGCGTTGTTTGCAACATTGACGACGTGTTGGTATGGGGTCGCACACGATAGGAGCACAACACTTGTTTCCATACTTTGCTCGGGAGGATTGAGAAGGCAGGCATCCCACTGAACATGCAGAAATGTGACATCGAAGACAGAGGTGACTTCCAAGGTCACGTAATCTCTCCTAAAGGTATCAGCCCGGATCTGAACAAGACTGAGGCGGTGAAGGGGATGAGCCCAGGAGTGTGAGTGAGCTAAGAAGCTTTCACAGCATGGTGAACCAGTTGGGAGTTCATCCCACAGCTGGCTGAGAGAGACAAGCCCTTGCGTGACCTCCTGTCCTAGAGGAACTGCTGGCTCTGGGGCACTGACCAAGCCAGTGTGTTCCAGGACCTGAAAGACCCACTGACCTCCCCACAAGTGCTGGCCATGTATGATTAGAACAAAGAGTGAACAGTCCCAGCAGATGCTTCATCTTCCGGCTTAGGCCGGTGCTTCTTCAGGAGGTGGAGGGACGATGGAGACCGGTAGCATATATATCACGGTCTCTCACACCTACGGAGCAGAGATATGCACAGGTCAATAAGGAAGCCTTGCGCTTGACCTGGGCATGTGAAAGGTTTCGAAACTTTCTCATCTGTAAACACTTCCAGATGGAAACTGACCATAAGCCTCTCCTGAGCCTCCCAGACTCTAAGCCACTGGATTCTCTTCCTCCACGGATTTTGCGTTTCCAAATGCGCATGATGCGTTATTCTTACTCTATAACACATGTTCCAGGGAAGAGACTGTGGACAGTAGACACACTGTCGAGGGCTCCTGTGAAGAGTGGAGTAACATGAGAAACAGTTCTTGGAAGACACCAACATCTATGTGGACATGGTGATAGACACTTTTCCAGCAGGCACTACTTACCTGGATAAGCTGGGGGAGCAGCTGAAGGGAGACAGTATCTGCAGCAGAGTGATGACGTTGTGTGAGGAAGGATGGCCTGCACACAGCAAGAATGAACCAGGACTCAGCCTCTATTGGGCAGAAAGGGCATTTGTCAAAGTGCAAGATGGCCTCTTGCTGAAAGGAAACAGGCATGTTATTCCGGCTGCAAAGAGAAATTATGTTCTCACCAGATTGCATGGAGGCCATCTGGGAGTGGTAAAGTGCAGAGAGAGTGCACAGTGGTCAGTGTGGTGGCCTCGGTTGAGCCAACAGCTAAATGAGTTGGTCCTCAACTGCAGAACATGCAGCAAGGAGAGACAAAAAAGCAAGGAACCGCTGATGCCATCTGGATACCCAAATCGACCGTGACAAAAGTTTGGAGCAGATCTGTTCACACTGGGAAGAGACAACTACCTGCTGGTGGTTGACCAGGCATCTAGATATTTGGAAATCGCTCTTCTTACCCCCACAAGATCAATGAATGTCATCCACCACCTTAAATCATTTTTTGCCACGGCATCCTGGAGACTTTAATAACAGATGATTGACCACAGTTCCTGGGAATGGTCTTTGCACCTTTTGCCGAATCCTATGGCTTCAGGCATGTCATAAGCGGCCCAAAATATCCCCAGAGCAATGGGAAAGCGGAGTGCGCGGTCAAGACTGTGAAGGCTCTTCTGAAAAAAGCAGCTGACCCATACCTTTCACTGCTGGCATAGAGAGCAACCCCTCTACAGAACAGGTATAGTCCAGCACTACTCATGTGAAGGAGGCTCCGCACTATGGTTCCAACGCTCCCAGCTCTGCTGACTCCTGTTCTCCCTGACAATGAGGCGGTTGTTCCCAAGGAAAGGGAGAAAAGGATGAGTGACGTACAACGCTACAGCCTACACCACTGGGCACGGAGTTTTGACAAGCTTGCTCCGGGGAAAGAAGCATGGGTGAGAGATCAAGGTATCACAAGTGTCGTGGTTGACAGTTACCATACTCCACGTTTGTATATTCTCGAGGGACCCAACCGGTCGGCCAGACGAAACCGCTATCACCTCATCCCCATGGAGTCACCTCTGCAGCAGCATGACAAAGCACCACTACCCCGGGGTGTGCCCCAGGAAGGGGCCTCACAGAACCACCACAGCAGACCACATTAGAAACGCCATCCACTCCTAAAACCAGATTGGGGAGAGCTGTGGTGAAAGCAAATAGGTTGGACTTGTGAAATGTTAGAGACAATTAAAACCTCATTCACGTTCACGTAAAGAGAGAGAAAGTGAGTGAGGTTACAATTAGTTGTTATTATTATGTAAGGGTCCAAGTCAAACGTTGCTTAGTCATAAAAGTTCAGATAGTCACAATCCTCCCAGCTATAAAGGCAGAATGGCAGTCTACCCATTTGATTCTAGAAAAGGGATATGTGGTGTTAGTGTTATGTCAATATCTCTTACCCGGGGAGCTGAGGTGACACGGGAAGATGACGTCAGAAATAGGAGACAGGGAGTATTTGTATGGATGTTAGCGCGGGAGTTGGCATGCAGAGATTGGTTCTAATAAAGTTATTCATTACTAAACTACAGCTGGACTCACTATTTACTTTGGATGACAAGGGAACACGACAACATACTAGCTGACCTCACTGGCAACAGCCTGACATTCCCAATTACAAAAGATGTGATTGTCAAATTACACTTAATGATATACGTATATTTTCTGTGTGTCAGCCGTAAGAAGTAGAGGGGTCTCCGGTTGTGCCACAAAACTGCAAAGCCAATTGAGATACTTCCACTCATCTAAAACAAGTGGAAGAAATGAAGTCACACAAAACTTCTTGGACAATATTTAAAAATTCTTCTATTTTCCTCTCCAATGCGGATTACAATTACCCATATTTCTTCAACTCGCAAAGCAGGGACTCATGGGGGACTCAGCACCATGAGTAATATCCAATCCATACCCCTGATTTTCACGGCTGATGCAGTTTGAAATGTCAATTTGCACCAGTTACCAAGATCAACACGGAGAGCATTGGTATAATTCAATTATTCAATTCCATGGTCTCATCAGCTCAAATTTCATGGACAACATCAGACGCATATCTGAGCTGATCTCGTTATGGGTTACCTGCTCATGCCAGCCAGCCTTATTGGTAGCATTGATTTTCTGATTGTCATTAGCTGCGCAACGCATTTGAGCCATGAAAATAGATGACCTTCATTTTGAAGAAAAGAGAATGAAGGACTAGAAATAAACAGTGGTTGGAGTGGATCTCTTCTCTTTCCAACAATCAATAAATGTAGAAAGTGAAGGTTCAAAACACAGGAGAAAAGGCAAAAGAGGAAAAGCAAAAAATAATATTTCAATTTTGTGGCGGACAGTAAAGAGTGTGGCCTCTCACCCAGAGATTGAGGGCTTGGGGACGTGGTTACGGTGTATATATACTGATGTTCCCGAAAGTTCGACAGAGATGAATTGTTTTGTTGGTGTGTCTGCATTAAAGTTTGAACTCCACAACTCCGCCGTCGTTTCCTCGTCGACATACCACATTGGCGACCACGTCTGATATCGAGGAATTATGCGTTTCCACCTCGGCCACGTCGCCCCATCTCGCACAGCCGGCTCTGCCCATCACGGCCGTCCGGCTGCCGGAGTTCTGGCAGTGCGACCCAGCCGCTTGGTTTCAGCGCACAGTGGCGATTCTCCATCTGCAGAGAATCGTGACGGAGGAGACGAGGTACCGCGCACCAAGTATGCCGCGCTAAGGAACTTGGTGCTCTGGAGATGCAATCTGTCCACCACTTAGCGAGTGGACAAGCTACTTTCTCTGCCAGGTTTAGGCGGCAGGTCGGCCGTGGACCTTATGGAGGGACTGGTTGTCGCAACTGGGATCCTTTTTCAATATGTCTTCCTGCGTCAACTTCCGGCCCCCGTACGATGGGCTGTTCCATGTATTGGAGGTTCCTCGCCGTGTTCGACCCCCTTCCAGGACTCCAGCAGCACCTCCGCAAGGCCAGTGTCCGGCGCCCCCTGATGTCCAGACGGAGGGACACCGTAGCAGTTTTGGAAGATTGCTCAAGCCTCCAGGACTAGTTATTGCCTGGAGTCCCTTCTGGGTGTTCGGGGGGGCTGTGTGGCGGACACTAGAGGGTGTGGCCTCTCACCCAGGGAGTGAGGGCTTGAGGGGCGTGGTTATGGAGTGTATATATACTGGCGTTCCTGAAAGTTTGAGAGAGATAAATTGTTTTATTGGTGTGTTTGTATTAAAGTTTGAACTCCTTCACAACTCCGCTGTCATTTCCTCATCGACACGCCACATTTTTAACATTTCAACATTACCATTTGCTCTGTAAGTGACCTGCTTGTTGGAAATTTGAAGATCTTCAAAACAATCAAATCCTGAGGCAGAGTTTGAAATAGTCTACCAAGTTCTTGAGTGCGTGTTCTGATCTCTGCATTGACATTCAGATGCTTGAGTTGGAAAAATGTCAGAGATCTCAATTACCACTACATGACTAATATCACAGGGAATTTTGCTAAAGGTGATTATGTGTCATAATAACTTACAGTCAGTTACCTATGTCAGTGGTAGCAATAGAGGACTTAATTCTACATTGACTTCTTATGTTTAATCTGACACTTCTGTGTATAATAAGTGACCTTGGATTATTAAAAGGCATCTGGAACCAGTGTAACACAGAAAAACCCATCATTGAGCCTCTGACAGAAGCAGAAGATGAAGTTAAGCATTGTCCTAGATGGACATTAGTGGCCCTGATATCCAAAGTGCTACTTTTAGATGCTGTGTTGCCACTCTTGTTCAGTAACTGAGATTTTTAATACTAAAAATAATCCCTAGGATTTTCCTTTGGCAAAACAACAAAAGCCAATAAAAGGAAAATATGATTTTTTTGACACCATACTCCTGTCTAAACTGCAGGGGTAGGTTCACTGGAATATGTTTTTCATGTTTGGAAGATGTCAGTCAATTGATATCTTTATGGAACTCTCTGTTATAAACTACTTTAAGACCTCTTTCTTGTATGCAGACACGCAGGGGCCAGGGTGAACAACACCCTTATTAGAAATCTCCATTCACTCAGTTAAAACCCCCTTCAGTCGCCTTTTCTTATATGGGAAAAGGGCAGCCCTGCTTAATGTCCATATCTGAGAAAAAAAAAAACTGCAACTCACACCAAATTAATCCAGAGGGTTATGAGCAAAAAATCTGAATAAATGTGTTCCTCATGGGTTTTGCATTATCAGGACAAGGTACACTAGTCACATAAAGCAACCTTAATGTAGGTGAGTATCCTAAACCATCACCCATATTGGCAAAGACATGAATGATTAATAACTTATACATACTTTAAAGCAGTCTGCGGCAAAGTGTGAACTGTCAGCACGATATTCACGAACTAGCTTCATGTGCTCTTTCTCTACGTCCATAAATCTTCTCTTTGACGTTCCTCTAGACCTCCTGGCAGGCAGCTCCAATTCCATCATCCGTCTTCCAATATATTCACTATCCCTCCTCTGTCCATGACCCAACCATCTCAGTCAGGCATCTCAGACCTTCTCTCCAAAATATCTAACATGTGCCGTCCCTCTGATGGACTCATTCCTGATCCTCTCCATCCTCATCTGTCCCAAAGAGAGCATCGTCTTCATCTCTGCTACCTCCAGCTCTGCTTTCTGTCTTTTCTTCGATGCCACTCCAAACCATACAGCATCCTAGTTCTGGTCTCGCCACTCTTTTCTGTACGTAAATATATCAACTTGAAAAAATATACATTCATAAAATCAAAAGATTACTGACGCCCACAGCGCACAGAGCTTATCTTGCCTATGTTTCCGAATATGACCAAACTGACTCTGAGCTATTCTGTGGTAGATTGCGCACAGGTGCTATGTAGCTAAAGCTTTGTCTTAGTCAACACATCGCTGCAGCTCACAGCTCTCGATCAAAATAGAGAAACAAGAAGAGGAAAGAGTACCGAAAACACTTCTCTCTCCCTGACAGTGAGCACAGTTCATGAGCACAGTTGATTATATACTCTGTAGGAGAAACAATGAGTCACTATGAGGTGACTTGCTCTTTCTAACGCAAGATTCAAAATTAAAAAAGCATAGGCGAAAAACTGACAAGTGCACATGTGAAATATTGGCACATGATTGTTTGATCTGCTGTTTTTTGTTTTTTTTCCCACACCTCTAATCTGTAATTGCCACAGGTGTTTAGCCAGACCTCTCCACAGTCTTCAGCTCTGCAGGTTTGATTAACATCCACTGCAGAAAAAGTCAGGTTCAGACAAGAAATCAAGTGAATGTGAATGTGTTCACGGGGCCGTTCTGCTGAAGGGGGCTCTGCAGAGGCCATACGGGGTGAACAGGCTGACGTAAAACACGGCTGGATCTGGTGCATCAAACCTTTCTGGCACAGTAATGGAGACAGCGCCCTGGTCTGCGTGCGGCGTCCAGAGAAGAGGCACTCTGGAAATGGAAACGCTGCCTTTCGGATGCCGTTAATTTGTAGTGACACTTTGGCTTTCCTCGGCCACAGTGCCGCATAAGAGAGGTCAACCTTAATACGGAGCACTGCTTCTTTCTTATGTGCATAAAAGTAGGGAGGGAAGCTGCCTCTCTTTACATATATTTGGCTAAACAGCAGCTGGCACTTACCCGTGATTATACACCCAAGTATGTGAATTATTTATAGCGCCTTTTAAAATCCATTAAAAGTCATTTGGTCTCATCGAAAACCGTCATTATCGATTGACCATATAGTAATTGCTCCTTTGCGTTCTTAAAGATTTTCTGCCCGGTGATTAAGGATGGAAAAGTGTGCGGCTAACACATGCTGTAAAACCTGACAAGAACAAGTCGTATTTCACCTGGTGGACAGTTGTAGAGACACTCTGATCGGAGCCAACAGCGATTTTGCAATACAAATCCTGCAGAGGCAAACTGCTATCAATTATTTTCTACACTGTAGTTTACTTCCACATGAGTACGACCAAATTCAAAATGCATCAAATCACTTGCACTTAAAAAAAGAAGGACAGAAAGAAAAAAAATTAAAAGCACAGCACAGACTTCACACTGAGACTAAATTAAAATAAAGCCAAGCTAAATACGGATTAACTACAAGCTGTTCCCAAAAGGACATTTTTATCTTGTTTCTTATTTCTGTTAAAAAAAGCTAAAAAATTAATTCTCGTCAAAAGCGTGAATGGAATTTGATGAGGAAATAATCAATACTGACCTCATTTGCGGAGTCGTGTGAGCATGGCTGTCTTACTGGTTTGTCATAAGCCATTGAGACCAGCTTCTCAGGGGTTTATCACCAGGAAAGCCAGTCGATTAGAATTCGAGGAAGCCCAGTAGGTCTTACTATAAGTGAAAGTACTGCACCACCCAAAGCATCGGCATTAGTATAAAAATCAACGATTCCTTATTTGATGGCATGAAGCAGATCCTCCCATGAGATATCCGGCAGGTTACCAACGTTGTTTCAATGCTGAAATATTTGGTTTACTCATGGTTTTCAGTTGGACGGTTCAATGACCAACATTCATTATTTTCATTTTGTAAAAATTCTCACATTCTGATGTATAGCTGGATTTTAACACCGACATAAGATATCAAACAGCCCATATTCATATCATACAATATTAGTCATAAATCATATTTGAACTCAAATTTACACCTTTATCAAATTAAAGTGACATCTTCCCGATGGAAAATTGGTGAAATCTGGTGAAGCTGGTTGTTTCAGTCTGTTTATCAGAATAGCAGAAGCATTACTTCACCTGATTTAGTCAGTTTATTCAAGTCTTATTTCTTGTAATACAGTTTCTTCCTTAATATTGGAATGCTTCAAGAAAATGAAATGTTTACTAGCTCTAGATTTTATCTGCCAATAATTAGCACAGGGGAAAAGGGGCTTGCAGAATTCTATGAGTATTTTTTTTCTACAACCCCGGTTCTTTTACCAGTTAGATCCAAACTGCACTGCTCTACAACATCAGACTAAACTGTGTTTCGTTTCAGGCATTTAACACATGAGACGAAGTAGCTGGGCATCTTTTCAAAGATGATGACACACTGTATGTTACAGCCACCTGAAGTCAGTCCAAGCCTAGCCAGGACTGCACTGGAGCTGCACACGGGGGGTGTTTTTACACCAGACTCTCATGCTACCAGCAGATGGTAAAGGGACTGACAAAGTATGGCGAGTCAATCTGCTGCCATTCTCCGCAGTGGGCCAACTTCCTATTGACAGCAGGCTTCTGCCTTTCGTCGTGTGCTCACTGTCCAAAACTGATGTCGCCCAAGTGCATCAAGCTCGGCTATTGATGAAGCACTCGATTGTGAGTAAAATGGCGCAAGTTGATCTTGAAATGATGGAGAACACTGGCAACGAGGGAAAGAAATTGCTTTCTACTTTTATATTAATATCTGTCTTTGGAAGGGCTATTGAGATATTAACATGTGCTGAAATCCATGTTAGAAAAATAAATGCAGGTAAATTCTCTGTTGACCCGTCTTTGTGAAAGCATTCAATGCTCACAAAAGTTATCAGACATTTTGTCTCCAAGTTTAAAGTGATTGAATCTGTGATTTCAGGGAGTGTTTCGGACATAAATGGAAATAGTGAGGTAGCGAATTTGCACGGTTTGTTTTTGTGGTTTCTTTCTTTTAGTTTTTCTCTAGTTTGATATCTAGGGCATCCTTTAGTATTTTTACGTATTTCTATTGTCTAACTTTACATCAATTATAACCTGCTGAGTCAAGAAACATGTCAGAGGTGAGTATGTTGATTTGATGCTCAAACAGCGTGGCGTGTGAGGAAATCAGTGATAGCAAGTGAGCAGAAGATACAGAAGGGAAATATGCAGAATTGATAATGTGTGAGGACATGTGCTTCAGCCCCTGGTGATGTGGAGGGGAGCACTTGAACTGTGATAGAGACTCAAGAAGACACGGTCGAATGCCGGCTTCAACTGCTATGGTTATGTTATGATATACTGCTTTGTGTGTCTTCTTGGCGCTGACCTTCATTGCGGGTGGTCAGCAGCTGCCAGAGGCCATTCTGACATTTGGCAAAAGATTCTTCAAAATATAAAGTCACACAGGGAAAGATACAAGGGAGGTTTGTTAAAAACTCGGGGGATCAGTCAGGCAGGGAACTGGCTGACCTTTCTTTTTCGCTACCTACTGTCATTTATCTGATGTCTATTAACAACGGCAACCATCAAAGTTTAAACAGTGACAATTGGACAATCATTAATGACTTTTACAGACACGTGTGGCAGAAGATGGTGATGGACTGTAAGCCACGTTTTCTCTTTGTATGACAAAGAATACTCTTAACTCATAATTAGACTTGTTATTTTGAAATCAACAAAATCAGTTAGCAATACACATTTTTGGCATTATACATATGAATTCATAATATGTACATATGGATGTAAGACCAGTAAACCTCAAAGACCGGGAAAGGACAAAGAGGGACAGCCAGTAACTGGGGAGGAAGGACAGAAGAAAAGATGGATGGAACATTTCAAGGAAATGTTTAACAGTCCAGCCCCACAAGAGCCACCGCACATCCAGGCAGGGAACGGGCAGAGAGGGATCTGCCAATAGACCTCAGTGCACCAAGAAGAGAGGATATTAGGGAAGCCATTAAAAAGCTGAGACCAGATAGCAGAAAGCTAGGACCAGATAGCACCCCGGCCGAGGCACTGAAGACAGACGCAGGGATCGTGGGAGAGATGCTCAGTCCTCTCTTCAAGAAGACGTGGGAACAGGAAAACAGAAAGGGGACCTGAGCAACAGTGCAAAAAGAATATATCGATATGTTGGACCGGTGCAGGACATGTATGAGAGCTGTGAGACAGTGGTGAGATGTGTTGTAGGTCTGACAGAGAAGTTCAAGGTGGACATGGGACTGCTTCGGGGGTCAGCTCTGAGCCCCCTCTTGTTTTCAGTCGAGATGGACGGGCCGACTCCATGGACCACGATGTTTACAGATGACATTGTGATCTGCAGTGAGAAGCAGCGAGCAGGTGGAGCAAAATGTACAGAGGTGGAAGAATGCTCTGGAATGGAATGAAGGAATGAAGCCGCAGCAAGACAGGAGATATGCGTGTGAATGAGAGGGACCAGTGGAACGTTGAGGCGATAGGGAGTGGAGATAAAAAAAGGTGGAGGATTATACATTTCTGAGAGTCAACAGACCAGAACAATTGAGAGTGTTGGAAAGAGATGAAGAGACGCGTTTAACAGGTTGGAAGTTGTTGAGGAAAGTTTCAGGGGGAAGAAAAGAACGAAAGGAAAGATGTACAAGACAGAAGTGATACTGTGTGGGTTGGTGACAGTGGCAGTGGGGAGAAGACAAGAAGCAGAGCTGGGGGTGGCAGATATGAAGATGCTGAGGTTCTTTTGGAGTCTATCAGAGGGACAGCACATTTTAGATGTTTTGGAGATAAGATCTGAGAAGCCAAACTGAGATGGTATGTTCATGTACAGAGGAGGGATCGTGACTATGTTGGTAGAGGGATGCTGGGGCTGGAACTGCAAGGCAGGAGGCCTAGAGTAACACACAAAAAAAAAGATTTATAGATGTAGTTAAAGAGAGTGCTGAGAGTGGGGTTTTGTTATTGAACTTCTGTGCTCTTTATGGATTGTCCATAACAAACACCGTGTTCAGGCATAAAGGTGTCCATATGTGCACTTGTCACCAACGCACCTTAGGCCGCAGCTCTTCGATCGACTTTGTCTTCGTGTCGTCGGACCTGCGGTCGCACGTCCTGGACACTGGGGTGGAGAAAGGGGCGGAGGGAGGAGTTCGGGGAGACCATGGAGAACGACCAGCTCTCGCCGGAGCGGTCTGTCGTGGTGAAGAGGGAGCTGAGCCAGAAGGTGAAGCTCTCAATCTACTGGTCGATCTACGTTCCAACCCTCACCTGTGGTCACGAGCTGTGGGTAGTGACCAAAAGAACGAGATGGCAGATACAAGCGGCAGAAATGAGTTTTCTCCACAGGGTGGCCGGACTCTCCCTCAGAGATAAGGTGAGAAGTTTGGCCGTCCGGGAGGATCTCGGAGTAGAGTCGCAGCTCCTCAGCATACAGAGGAGCCAGATGAGGCTCGGGCATCTGGTCTGGATGCCTCCTGGATGAGGGAAGGTATTCCGGGCATGTCCATCTGGGAGGAGGCCAAGGGGAAGACCAGGGACACGCCGGAGAGACTATGTCTCCAGGCTGGCCTGGGAACGCCTTGGGGTCCTACCAGAAGAGCTGGACCATGAGGCTGAGGAGAGAGAAGTCTGGGCCTCCCTGCTCCGCCTGCTGCATCCACGACTCTTGGATAAGAGGAAGAAGATGGATGGATGGATGAAAGAGAAGATGTGGTTTGTTGGTGTGACAGAAGAGGGTACCGAGGCTGGGTTTAAATGAAGGAGATTGATTTGGTGTGGCGACCCCTGAAGGAAGTACCCAAAAGGAAAAGAAGAAGACAAAAAAAAGAGGGCTATGACTTTCTTACATAATGAACAAAGGGCTGACATCAGCAGCACAAGGGACAAACGAGGGTTTGCTGGTTGTTATGACAAGGCAAAAGCAAAAAAAGTGTACATATTTGTATATGAATTAACACAAGGTAGTTTTTAAACTATTTTCAGTGCAAAGCAGCATTATTTAATGAACACACCAGCTTTTTAAAAGCGGAAAAAAAACATTTATCCACCTTTACTTACTGAATGCCTAAACAGTGCTTACCATACATAAGTAGCTGCTTCAATGCTAGCTTGTTTAGCTAAGCCCTTGCCAACACTGCTGGAGGCCCGCTTTTAATTAGGCACAGTAATAAATGATCAAAGAGTGAGCTCTCAACGTCCCCACTGCTGGGCTTAAGCAGGTTGTATCTATGTCTATTAAGCTACTTGCTGCCAACTAATATCCTATTTTACTGCAGTATTTTGACAGCCTCAAGAAACGGCAAGCTCTGATGACACCTGGAGAAGACCCGAGGAGTTAAAACACAAAACATTTCTTTATTTTCACACAGAAAAACGGTTTGTTGTAACAGAATGAGACATTAAAATGGAGGCAACATGCAATATATTCATGAAATCCTAAGCAAAGGTTTCAAACAGCCATTGTAATTAGTCATGGTTGAGCTCTTAATCAGGCGATGGTGTTGGAGATGGCAGTAGCGGTGGGGCTAATTATTCATTTAAGTGAACTGGCCTAAATTCACATCTAGTCTGTGAGGGAAAATTATTTATGAGAGCTGAAAAAGCCCTGTGCGGTATGTGTGATCGGGGCAAAATGAAAATGCCGGGCTGCCGGACACAGTGGCTGCGAGGATAACCGAAGGCAAGGACAGAGAGAGGGAAAGGAGAGGAAAAAATACTTTGGCACCCTGGGACTGATAGGAAATACTACTGTCCTGCACTGCAGGGATACAGTCAACACGGCTCAAGAAACATTTCTGTGCCAGTGGTCAGAGACATCAGGGTGGCAAAAATGACAAAGTGACGGAAAGTCAGGCAGAGACAGGGGAGGCAAGAAAGGAGGGAAGTAGACCGCATGCTGAACATCAAGAGGGGGGGGGGGGAAGATAAAGGTCAAAAAAGCCCAAAAGAAAGATATGAACTGAGAGTGTTTTGTTAGACCGAGTAAGATGTTTTGACTGGGGGGGGGGGGGGGGGAGGGGGGAGAGAAAAGTGGGGGAGAAGCCGGGGGGAGGGAGAGAGACAAAAAAAAAA
>CAAKHD010013711.1:44136-55334 GCA_901007705.1 Fistularia tabacaria | reverse complement strand
ACATATATATACATATATACATATACATAGGGAAGTAGGAGAGCAAAGCTGGAGAGAAGACCGAGAGAGAGAGAGAGACACAGAAAGATATGGAAACAGAAAGAGGGGATCAAAGTGAGTTAAGAATTCCAGCCTTTGTACAGCTGTCTGATATAAGGCTTGCACTGAAGCTGCTCCGCTGCCTCTGGATCCAACAGCTGTGCCCAAATGTGCCTCTGCTCTGCACAGCATGTCTGCTGTTTGGTGGTAAGGCAAGGAAGCCACAGAACAGGTCAGTGCGTCAACGATACGGACAATGGTCACGATGGTTACAACGGTTCCTGAAATAACTTGAAACTGACGAAAGTAATAATAGATAAACATGAAGTGAAAATTTGCGATGGACAATCAGAAATTGTTTTTGAGTTGTGGTTCAACAAAATAATTTAAAAAAAAAAAAACAAAACAAACTGATGAAACAGGCTTGGAGAAAAATAATGGAACCCCGAGAAAAGATTGAAAATAATGTGACCATAAGGGCATGTTAAACCGAGGCGTGTCCTCGAGTTATCATCTAAGGTGTCTACAAACACGCAATCAGTCACTCTGCCTATTAAAGGGGAACAAATAGTCATTGTGCTGTTTGCTGTGCCTCAGGGGATTAAAAAGAAAATCATACGCAAGCATTTCAAAGGTAAAGACCACCTCCAAGCAGCTTGATGTTCTTGTGACTGCAGTCGCACATATTATTCAGAACGTTCAAGGTCCACGGAACTGTAACCAATCTCCCTGGATGTGGCTGCAAGAGGAAAATTGATGACGATTTAAAGAGATGGATAATACAAATGTTAACCAAAGAGCCGAGGAAAACCCTGAAACAAATTAAAGCCGAACTCTAAGGTCAAGGTCACGATCAGATCGCACCGTCCTTTGCGGTTCGAGCCAAAGTGGACTTCATTGGAGACGACTAAGGAGGACACCACCGTTGAAGGCAAATCATAAAAAAAGCAGTATTGTAATTTCCCACAATGCGTATTGACAAGAAACAAAGCTTCTGGGAAAATGTCTTTCGGACAGATGAGACAAAACGGGAGCTTTTTCTTCAAGGCACATCAACTATGTTCATATGTGCTCATTTTGAACGCATCAACAGCACGATGAATGGAGAATTTTCCCTTTGTGTCACATGCCGATACATTAGAACCCCTTTTTTGGTATTTTTTTTAGGAACCATAGAGCTTCAAGTCTACATCAACATCAGCATCTGTCTCTAAACCCAACCAAGAGCAAAGCAAAGCTTGTATTTTCTACCTCTTTCTGTTCGAAATGAGAAATCACATTTCCCCATTCACGCTGTAGCGGGAAACAGACACTTCTCCAGTTACCTTGAAAAATGACGAGTAATGGCTGTCTAGTTATTTGTTTATAACAGAGGCCGAGTCATTAACCATATCGCATCTCTTATAATCAAAAGCGATTTTTAACATCCATAGAAAGAGAGACTAATGCCATCAGTCAGATTAAGCTTGTAGCTCTTCTTTTATGAAACTGGTTACACTCTAAACCCCAGTATGATGTGGGACCCGTAAATCCAACTTATGTGACAAAGGAATCGCAAATTGAATGAAATCATGTTTCTTGAATGGTATTCAAGTTTATTTAAGGCCATGTCTGTATATATGCTGAGTCATTGTGCTGAATTTATTTTCAGGGAAACTGGAACTGCGACGTTTTTTTTCTGGTTTGTATTTTGCTCATATCTCTCAATATTATCAATATCATTTTCATAAAGGTATATTAATATAAAAATTATCATCAAAATTGATATGAATCATCATATGACTAGCTTTAGTAATATAACAGCAGAAGTCCCAGCCAATGATAATAGATATGAAATCATGTGACGTAAGAAGAATATCGGGTCACACGACAGGCTGTAAGATCATTCCTTGACCTGTACTACAGATACTGAACCAGTGAAGGTTGGGTCACCTCGGTCAGAAGCAATTATTCCAATAGAATTCCTGTTAACTTGCGTCTTACCCGGTGCTTGGTAGAATTACAGCTCTGTCCGGAGGCCAACATTATTTCCAGTGTTTTCTACATGTCCAAAAATTTCATGTTGTAGATTTTGTCTAAATAGACCATTGCATAAAAAGGCAGTAAAATTCAGCCTCAGGGGGGCACAGGCAAGTTACTCCCTCAGCCGGTCCCAAGCCCGGATACATGCAGAGAGTTGCGTTAGGAAGGGCATCCAGCGTAAAACGTTTTGCCCAAACCAAATATGCAAATCAAATCTAGGAACCTCATACCGGATCGGTCAAATACCCGGGTTAACAACGGCCGCCAGTGGTACTGACTAGAGGAGAAATGGAGTAGGAGTTGTCTTGAAGGAGGAGTTTGTTAGGAATGTTCTGGAGGTGAAAAGAATGTCAGATAGACTTATGAGTCTGAAACTGGAAATTGAAGGAGTGATGCTCAGTGTTGTTAGTGGCCCCACAGGAAGGATGTGAGTTGAAGGAGAAGGAAGAGTTCTGGAATGAGTTAGATGAAGTGATGCAGAATATCTCCAGAGATGAGAGAGTCGTAATTGGAGTAGACTTCAATGGACATGTTGGTGCAGGAAATAGAGGTGATGAAGAAGTGATGGGCAGGTTTGGTATCCAGGATAGGAACGTAGAGGGACAGATGGTGGTAGACTTTGCAAAAAGGATGAAAATGGCTGCAGTGAACACTTTTTTCCTGAAAAGACAGGAACATTGGGTAACTTATAAGAACGGAGGTAGGAGCACGCAGGTAGACTACATCTTGTATGGACGAGGTAATCTGAAAGAGATCAGTGACCGCAAAGTAGTGGTAGGTGAGAGTGTATCCAGACAGCATAGGATGGTGGTTTGCATGATGACTCTGGTGACAAGGAAGATGAAGAGGACAAAGGGAGAGCAGAGGACAAAGTGGTGGAAGCTGAAAGGGGAGGAGTGTTGTATGGTTTTCAGGAAGGAGTTGAGAAAGGCTCTGGGTGGACAGGGAGAGCTTCCAGATGACTGGGCATCTGCAGCTAATGTGATCAGGGAGACAGGAAAGAGAGTACCTGGTTTGTCGTTTGGAAGGAAAGTAGATAAGGAGACCTAGTGGTGGAAAGAGGAAGTGAGGGAGTTTATACAGAGAAAGTGGTTAGCAAAAAAGACTTGGCACACTGAGGGGACTGAAGAGAACAGACAGGAGTACAGGCAGATTCAGCATAAGGTAAAGATAGAGGTAGCAAAGGCAAAACAAAGGGCGTATAATGACTTGTATGCTCAGTTGGACAGTCAGGAGGGAGAGAAGCATTTATATAGGTTGGCAAAACAGAGAGATAGAGACAGAAAGGATTACAGCAGGTCCAGGTGATTAAGGATAGAGAAGAAAATGTATTGATAAATGCTAGAAGAGTGATGGGACGATGGAAAGAGTACTTTGAAGAGCTGATGAGTGAGGAAAATGAAAGAGAGGAAAGAGTAGAAGAGGTGACTATTGTAGACCACAAAGTAGCAGAGATTAGTAAAAGTGAAGTGAGGAAGGCATTGAAGAGGATGAAGAATGGAAAGGCAGTTGGTCCAGCTGATATACCTGTGGAGGTATGGAAGTGTCTCCGAGAGGCAGCGGGAGAGTTTCTGGCTAGATTATTCAACAAGATCTTAGAGAGTGAGAAGATGCCTGAGGAATGGAGAACAAGTGTGATGGGGCCCATTTTTAAGAATAAGGGGGATGTGCAGAATTGTGGTAACAATAAAGGGATAAAGTTGATGAGCCATAAAATGAAGTTATGGGAAAGAGTATTGGAAACTAGAAAGCAGAAGTCAGCATTTGTGAGCAGCAGTATGGCTTCATGCCTAAAAAAAAGTACTACAGATGCAGTATCTCCTTTGAGAATGCTAATAGAGATGTACAGAGAAGGTCAGAGGGAGCTGCATTGTGCTTTTGTAAACCTAGACAAAGCATATGACAGGGTGTCGAGAGAGGGAACTCTTATATTGTATGAGGAAGTCTGGAGTAACAGAGAAGTATGTTAGACTGGTGCAGGACATGTTTGCTGGTTGTGAGACAGTGGTGAGTTTTGCGGTAGGTGTAACAGAGAAGTTCAAGGTGGAGGTGGGACTTCATCAGGGATCAGCTCTGAGCCCCTTCTTGTTTGCAGTGGTGATGGACAGGCTGTCAAATGAGGTTAGACAGGAATCTCCATGGACCATGATGTTTGCAGATGACATTGTGATCTGTAGTGAGAGCAGGAAACAAGATGAGGAAAGTCTTGAGATGTGGAAGTTTGCTCTGGAAAGGAGAGGAATGAAGGTTAGTTGCAACAAGACAAAATATATGTGTGTGAATGAGAGGAACCCGGGTGGAACGATGAGGCTACAGGGAGTGGAGATCAAGAAGTTGGAGGATTTCAAGGACATAGGGTCAACAGTCCAGAGCAACAGAGAGTGTAGAAAAGAAAAAGAAACGGGTTCAAGCAGGTTGGAATGGGTGGAGAAAAGTGTCAGGGGTTCTTTGTGATAGAAGAACATCATCTAGAATGAAAGGAAAGGTTTACGAAACAGTGGTGAGACCAGAGATGCTGTATGGTTTGGAGACAGTGATATTGAACAAAAGACAGAAGGCAGAGCTGGAGGTAGCAGAGATGAAGATGTTGAGGTTCTCTTTGGGAGTGACGAGGATGGATAGGATCAGGGAAGAGTCCATCAGAGGGACAGCTCATGTTAGATGTTTTGGAGAGAAGGTCAGAAAAGCCAGACTCAGATGGTTTGATGATGTACAGAGAAGGGATCGTGAGTATATTGGTAGACGGATGCTGGAATGAGCTGCCTGGCAGGAGGTCTAGAGGAAGACTGAGGAGAAGATTTATGGACGTAGTGAGAGAAGATGTGAAGTTAGTTGGTGTGAGAGAGGAGGATACAGAGAATAGGGTTAGATGGAGGAGGTTGATTCGCTGTGGCGACCCCTGAAGGGAAAAGCCAAAAGGAAAAGAGGAACCATAAAAAGGAGGGTAAAATGCAATTCCACCTTTACGAACAGCAGACACGAATGTCCAGATAAAGTCACATGAACTATTATTCACAGATCAAATCATGGGGCAAATGAAAATAGAGTGGCTGCCAAGCACTAAGAACAACTCCTGCATTGGAGCCTCGACAGTCATTTTATATAGAATCAGTCAGGGCTGCAATGTTTTCATTGGACAATGAAGGTCCTAGTGAACAGCTAATTGGCAGTGGAACTTGTATTCTTACAAGGACAGACACTTCCTTTAAAAGGATGTCTAGCAATTCAAACATATCTTTGGCCTACATGACAAGGACAGCATACTAAATCAAAGCTGCACTCTATTAAAAGTGTAATCAGGTCCACTGGGGTGAGACTGGAGGCCTACTCTGACCCTGTCCAATCTTAATGAGGTCCATGGAGTCGTTAACCTGCAGATTTAAATAACATGTATCAATATTAATAGGTCTGTAATGATTCACGACAGAGTGCTGGGCTAAGACACCAAACGATAGTGATTGACCCTTTCATAAACCATTTTGAATATCTTTATTAATATATTGTAGAGTTGTTGGGTAAATTTTTGAGGGATGAGAACTGAGTTTAATTTTAGTTCAAGAGGATCATAATGTTTTACTTTTTTGCCATCGATCTATCAATAATTAATGTATCTATATATTTGTTTTAGCAAATTATTGCTTTTATTTTATCTGTCAAATTCTTCATTATGGTTTTGTAGAGATAAAATGAAATAAAATATGAAATAAAATGGAGGTCTTGAAATATTTCTGTTAGCATGCCATGGACGACACTATACAATGTATTGTGTGTAGATTGACCGAGCTTTACTATTCACAATATTCCAATTCTTATTTTCCAGATCAGTGGCGTCTGATCTGCATCTCTATGCGTCAGTCCAGCTATGTTTCCAACTCTTCAAGAATATAGAGGTTGCCCTCTTGTGCGACACGCTCTGTGCTTTAACACATTATCTCAACACAATTTCTGTACATCTGTATTTTTTTTTTCATGAAACGGGATAGAGTAACAAAACCACACGACGAAAGTCCACAAAACTGAAAAAACGTTTCCCGAGAACATATCAGAAAGTGAAAACCCCATTGATCACAAACATTTCATCTTTTATCGAACTAGAATAGCAGCATGTCATACTAAAGCCAACGTTGATGTTTACCTTCCATCTGAGTCTCTTTACATGAATTTCTTTTTAGATTAACTGTAATAACGGATAGCTATTTCACACCCATTTAGAGTTTTTTTATATTGACAGTAATTCATGGGTGTCAAGCATGAGTGTTTTTCAGACCTCTGATCTCCCTTTTGGGGTTTTGTGCAGTAATAGGAAATTTAAGAGGGGGGGGGGGGAGAGTGTTAATTTAAAAGAAACTCCCTTGAAAAAACCCTCAATCATGATCACATTTAACATATTGCATGATGAAAGGGAGGACAGTACGAATATCTCAGCATCAGTGAGGAAGTGAAGATTTTATTCATTTATTTATTGGTAATTAATTTATTTTATTTCAACCCAAAACAATGATATAAACAAGATATCGAGAATGATGGGGAAGGATATCACGAATTATGGATTACAGAAAAAAATAAAATGAATATATATATACATATACATATATATATACATATATATATATATATACATACATATATATATATATATACATATACATATATATATACATATACATATATATACATATATACATATACATATATATATACATATATATATACATATACATATATATATATATACATATATATATATATATACATATATATATATACATATACATATATATACATATACATATACATATATATATATATATACATATATATATATATATATATATATATACACACACACACATATATATTTTTTTTATATTCCATATATATATATATATATTTATTTTTTTTATTATTTATATTTATATATATATTTAGGTTACTTGATTATTTTTGAAAGATGTGTTTTGTGGCTGTAGTAAAAAAAAAAAAAAAGTGTTGGTCAAGAGGAAAAATATTGTGTTTTAGTTCAGCATTTTTCAATTTTGGGACGGAAGCACATCTAATGATTTAGCGTCATTGCTGCACTTAGTCAAAATCAAATCAAAGTCCAGCTGTCTAAATGTTATTAGCAATGCAATGTGAATCTATCTATCTATCTATCTATCTGTCTGTTTATGTATTTGTTTTTTTTCTATAAACATGTATTTATTCATTAGGATAGTTGGGTAGTATCGATAGATACGTTTATTTGTTAAAAAACCCTGGCACCGGGTGCTAACGTATTAAAATAAGGCAACACGTGCAAGGGTTACATTTATGTAAATTCACATGTCAATAATAAAACAGCAACCCAGTCAGTCCAGTACATGAAATGACTGTTTCTGTGCTGTGCATGATAGCTGGAGTGAAACTATCCTGTGCTAGATTGTCCTTTTGTGGCTTCAGAACATCAGAGGTGAGTGGCAGGGCTGCTCAGTTCAGTTCAGCTTGAGCCGCAGGCCTCACTGGGAGATGATGTTTTCACTCTACTGAAAGAGAGCAGCCCAAAATCTGCTCCTAAGCAGAGGCTTAATCCTTTTATGTAAGACTTCCTTTTATGTCACGACTGGCAGATTTAAGCATGAACTCTTATTGTTAGCAAATACTATTAGTTTATTTATCTATATTTTTATTTACTTATTTTTACATTTTGCAATTCTCCAGTATCAGAGTGTGACAAACTTATATTTGTTTTACAGCGGGCTTTCAAAGCAGTATTTACAAGACCCTCAACAACAAAGGGAAAAAAAAAAGTTATATGACACAGACAATAAAACTTAAACCTCTGCATAAAGCTGCACCAGTAACCCAGACAATAAAATAGCAGAGGTGTTGCATATAAAATGAGTTCTAAGCCTCTGTCAGCTGTTTGCCAATTTCACTCTCCGAGACGGATTAGCCTCATACAACAGCAGATACTACATATCTAAGATTCGAGAGCCAGCACCTACCCTGACCATGAAGAAAAGCAGTTACGTGTGCTTTAAAATTTCATTGATGATGGAGTTACTGAGCAGGGCCATTTATCTAGTGTTTTCTACAGCTTTGCTAATAGAATACAATCAAAATTGCTGAATCCATCCCAACTCCTCTCTCTTGTGGGAGTGAGTTGGCGGGGTGAGTTATAAAATTCAGGTTACTGGGTGTGACTGTGGCAGAAGACCTGATCTGGAGCGCTAACATCACCTCATCTGTAGGGAAGGCCAAGCAACGCCTCTTCTACCTGAGGAAACTTAGGAGTGCTAAAATCCCTCAGCAGCTCATGTACATTTCTACCACAGTGCAATCAGCGGCGTACTTACCCACGGTTTCCTGTGGTTCGTGCGGTTTTCCAGCTGCATTAAGACCAAACAGTAGACCCTACAGAGAGTGGTGAAAAAGGCAGAGAGACTCGTCAAGACCAGTTTCCCAAAGAACGACCCCTTTCTGCAACTCCTACTGTCTGAGGTGAGTTCCCAACATCCTGTGTGACCAGCCTCATCTTGCACATCACCTCCTCCACCTCCTGCCCTCTGGGTGGAAAAATATGTTCATCTGCACCGGGACCACCAGACTAGCCCGCAGCCTCTAACCTCCGGCGGCGAGGCGACAGAATGAACGGCCCCTCCATCCCTCTCTACCCCCCCCCCATCCATCTCACACACCGCATCCCACCACTCCAATAACTGTGAACTAGAACTAGGTCTTGCATTACTGTAGCTTCCAAACAACAATCCACTTAACTTTGTCACCCACTGCACTTTTCTCTCCTGTGTTCAAGGAACGATAAATGCCCAATTTCTGCTTCTATGACGTATGATGTTTGTCTGTTGTGTTCTGCTGAGCTTGTCGTTTTTGTCGTGCATAAGTAGTACACTCAATACCTCTTCCGGGCTTCTCAACAATTATTCTAATAATTCTCTGGTAATTGATGCCTTATGCACTCTTTGCACTTTTGCACCTTTTTGGGCTTCATAGTTGCACTCAGAACAATCTCTTGTTGTTATTTAACTGTTTCTTTGACAATGACATATAAATAGCCCAAAGAAGCTGAAACATATCCTACCCTTACTCCCTTGTTTGCATTCAACTACATCCATAATGTAGTTATAAATAAGTTATAAAAAAAAAAAACCTTTGGGGTAAATATTGACATTTGGCCCATGCAGATACAAAGTGGTCAAATCAATCTCAGATATTGTTTCGTTTTCGCCTTTCACAGACATATCTCACAGCATGAAATGTTCCGTATCAAAAGAAGTGGACAGACTCTGCTGCAGACATTGCATCATATCATACAGAACCTGTTCTGGAAGGTCTAAAACCTTGTCAATACTTCATATGGATATTTTCAGGGATTTTTATTTATTTTTTTGTAATTCTTTGATGCGTTTATCTATAATTCCATTTCTGCAGAGATATTTAATTTTGCCCCTGTTCCACCTTCCAATTTTATCCTGCAGCTGGAAAAAGATTTGGTGAGGCTCAATCAGTAAATCATAGTTGTCAACAGAGGACTACCAGATAAAAGACCTGTTCTTAGAAAATTAGAATACACAAGATCAATGAAAAGGATATTTAAAATGTATTTGTCAGACTTCTGAAAAGTACGTTCATTTCTATGCAACGCATCCTTCCTGCCGCCTCCCTTTGCATGGAATACTGCCTCAATGCATACAGCTTGTATGTCTTTCACACATGCAACATGTTTATGACAAGCTTAGATAATCTTTACAGACCAGTGCAGGTGATAAAGATGAAATAGAACATATGTTCCAAAAGTCCTTGCAGATGACTCCTGAACAAACAGCCCAACGCTCGCCATGCCTAATACCGGAGTTCATTTTTCTTTTACTTTCTGTTTCCACTGTTTTGCCCTTGTCCTTTTTTCCCCATTTTGTCCAAGGATGTGGTTTCCCATATGCCTTTGCAAGCATGGGACTTCCCTCCCAAATGTTGTGATTGCCTGATCATGGCTTTTTGGTCAAATGAATAGAAAAATCAAATTAAATAAACTGCTAAACATGGTATTCTTAAATAATTCTCCATATTCTTTGTCAATATGAGTCCCTTTTGTATCACTGATGATCATCTTCAAAAATAATCACAATAAGCTAATCTTCTTTCCGGTGATTAAGAAACAAAACAGTTCAACAATTTGCTATAGGGGGTCACAATGTTTGCTTTTCTGCAAATGACAGATTCCAGATTACATTGGATCTTCAAATAAGCAAGTTCAGTCAACCTCTTTTGCTGTGAAAATCTACATTCCACAAACTATGTGAATTTATCTCAAATTTTATTGCTGCTATCATCACCATTCCATCTGGCTTAAAGGTTTTCCTCTTCACTAAATTCACCTTGGTAGAACACAGATTTAGGAAAAACCAATGAGAGGCAAAATGTCATGAAATTCTAGAAGACCTATGGAGTATTTGGGTTTTTTTGTATCCTAAGATAAATACAATTGAATTAATACCTGTCTGCAAAAATCTGCGGACACTTCCCTGATCCTCAAAGACTCATCTTTGGTTGTGCATATATGTATATATGTGTATATATATATATATATATATATATATATATATATTAACATATACATATACACATATATACATATATATCTCCTGTCTCTGGGCTAACCGGGGGATTGTGCCCCCAAGACTGAGGCCAAAACCACTGAAAGAGCTGCATGCAGGGCACCCTGTGTTCGTGAAAATGAATGACAATGAGGAGGTCCCCTTCACGGGTGACCAAACCCCTTGACCGTCTAACCTTGTCATAGACTTGAGTTGTGGGTCCTCGCTCCACTTGCTCTGTTTGTGAGTTGTGTCTCAGCAAAGGGGCAGAATAATCCCCAGACGGACTCGAGGTGTGGGGCAGTCTACCCCCAGCTACAGGCAAGTGGTGTGATCGGTTCATTTAGTTGCCTCTACACTCCAGTTTGTCAGTTTATTGTTTGTTGTTTGTAAAAACAAAAACAAAAGGGGGGGGGGGGGGGTTTTTTGGGTTGTCTTAATAAGATATTTAATATTGTTCTTTTTGAACACCAGTTAATAACAGACGGGAGTTTGGGGGAACCGAATTCTAAATAAGTGAGGAGGGGATGCGATGAATTGGGTTGG
>CAAKHD010013711.1:2526-44116 GCA_901007705.1 Fistularia tabacaria | reverse complement strand
ACGGCAAGTGGGTTGTTGGGTTTTTTTTGTTTCCTCTTCCGTCCAGTTTGTCAGTTTTTTGTTTGTTGTTTGTAAAAACAAAAACAAAAGGGGGGGGGGGGGTGATTTTTGGGTTGTCTTAATAAGATATTTAATATTGTTCTATTTGAACACCAGTTAATATCAGACGGGAGTTTGGGGGAACCGTATTCTAAATAAGTGAGGAGGAGATGTGATGAATTGGGTTGTGTTTGTCTGCTCTGGTTATTTCTTCCAGGTGCCTCCAGGGGGGCGACAGTGTTTATTCGTGCTATGGTTTAGGCTATGCCGTCCGTCTTGTCTTCCATGTGTGTTAATAAAGTAATTCCGGGATGGCAGCACAGAATCAAGGCCTCGCCCCCATCACTTTTGGATAAGTTAAGTCTCGGCAGTATATGTACTTAGGGAACATAATACCAACAGAACAATATCATCTGCATAAGACACAATCCTAAGGCAACAAAACCACTCTCCTCGCCACCCTGGCTGCTTCTAGAAGTTCCAGGAGATTCATTTACAAAGGGCAGCCCTGTCGGAGTCCAACCGTCACCGGAAACAAATCCGACTTACAGGCGGACCAGTGTCCGACACCAATCATACATGGACCGAATGGCCCGGGATTTGGTACCCTATAATCCCTTAGCATCCCCCAACCCCACAGGACTCCTTGAGGGACACAGTGAATGCCTTTAGGTCCACAAAACTCACGTAGACTGGTATAGCAAACTCCCATGCACACTGGGGATCCTGTTGAGGGTATAGAGCTGGCCCACTGGTCCACTGTTCCACAAACAGGACGAAAACCACAATATCCCTGAATCCAAGATTAGGCCGCCCTGTGGACCCTCCCCTCCAGCACTACAAGGCAGGCCTTTCCAGGGAGGCTGAGGAGTGTGATTCTACTATACTTGGAGCACACCTTCAGAATCCACATTTTAAAGAGGAGATTGGAGGGTACATCCCCTGCTTTCAACATGATGCTGCAGATACGTGTCAGCCAGGTTAGCCCCAGTCTGGTACCCCATAATCCAGGAGCAAACCCCCCCAGGATTCCCCTTGGGACATGAACGAAAGCCTTCTCCAGGTCCACAAAACACATGTAGACTGGATGTGCAAACTTTCATGTTCCCTCAGGGACCCTGCTGAGGGTGTAGAACTGGTCAACTGTTCGATGGCCATGGCAAAAACAACACTGCTCCTCCTGGATCCGAGGTTCAATGACAGTCGGACACTCCTCTCCAGCACCCCTGAGTGGAATCTTTCTGGGAGGCTTACAAGTGTGATCCCCTGTAGTTTCAGCATACCCTTCAATCCCCCTTTCTAAAGAGGGGGATCACCACCCCAGTTTGCCAATCCAGAGACATTGCCCCCACCTTCCATACAACGCTATAGAGGTGTGTCAACCCGGACATCGAGAGTTTTAAGGAACTCAGAGTGGACTTCATCCATCCCTGGGGCCCTTTCACCAAGGTGCTGTTTGACTACCTCTGTCACTTCAGCCAGGTCTGAATGGTATTCTCCCCGACCATTGGTGCCAGTGCACCACCAAATAGTGATCAATTGAGAGCCCAATGCAGGATGGAATATCAATATTGACGACACCTGGCTCTCCGGGATCCTTTGTCACACTTTTTTTTTTTTTTTTTTACAGCATGGTTTATTTACAGCATTTACGCCACTGCCCTTCTGAAGGGAACCAGTGTTGTCTTCTCCCAACATCAACTCTCCACCGAATCATTTCCAACAAAACTGACTGACCGAGAAAACTAATGCCATTTTTACGAATTGTTTTTTTTTTCTCAAAATTCACAACTAACTCGCTTCTGGTCGGAAAATGGTAACCTAACACTCAGCGGGTCCAGCGAACACCAACTCTGTCCATCCTTGAGCAGAGGCGGTTTGCTCATAGAATTACTTTCCTTTTCCTTATTGTTTTTTTTTTTTAATGATCTATCATCTGACAAGGTTTATGATTAAATCCCTACCTTTATGTTTTTTCAACTTTTAGAATTAACCCATGGTCCAGTGTTTGCGGCTAATATTTTCTATACTGTTGTAATTTTTTTGAATGAGAGCTTTTTGAGCAGAACGTACCCACACCACATTTTTCCTCACAAATGTATTGTGGACATCACGCTGATGTCATTATCGTTTGGCTACTGTGACTGTTTTGATTGACAATAAGTGTTAGTAATTCATTTGCCTCCCCAATTTAGAAGAAATAAACTGTGCTGTATCCAATCAGGATCAATCAAATCTTTACGTCTCTTAAATATGTTGAATGAACATCTGCAACTTCAGTGTTTTTTTATTTGGTTTTTTTTTCTGTTACTGAAGGCAAGCTATTGTGACGAGCCAGCATTGCAGCAAGCAAATAGAGGAGGAATTATGCTCTTTAATGAATCCGCAGGTTAAAAACCATCTGTAGCGCTTCTCTGGGCCAATACTATGGTGAAAAAAAAGGACAAAACAACATAGGGGAGAGGAAGGTGAACAAATGACCAGTTTATTGCTTCACATCTGGCCAATTTTAATTTTTTCATTCACCTTTAATTTTTTTTTTTGTGGGAGGAAACTGGAGAGTACCAGAGGTAACCCAGGCAGACATGGGGAGAACATGCAAACTTCACACATAAAAGGTCCCCTGCCCTATATATATATATATATATATATATATATATATATATATATATACATATATATACATCCATACATTTCATTCCTTTTTGTATTTTTGGATAAAGTCAAGGTTTCATAAAGTTGGTTCCTATAACCAGTGTATTTATTCACCCTTCAGTCTACCCATCTACCCAATTGAGCTGAAAAGTGTAGTTCTGGAAATGAAAGTTTAATTCATATGATAAACAAGGAGTCCCATGTTAATCAATAAAGTCATAACGATCACAGAAAGATCTGCTACAAGCGACTAAAGCTTGTGAGACATTTCTGCACCGATAGAAGCTAAGTCTGAGGTAGCGATATTTTTAAATTAACAGATATTAGTAATTTCATTCAACATGTCACCGAAGTAAAGCTGTAGAATCATTTTCGGAATTTCTACGATCAAGTAATATTTTCTCTGTTACATACTAAGTTTGAGGGAGTGGAAGAAAAAAAACTTTTTTAAATTCAAACAACTGAAGTATTTTTTCTGAAACATGAATGATGACAAAAGATTATTTTTTCTTTCAATGTACTATATTTTTAGAATTATAGCTTGGAAATAAGTTACGCCTTTGTTGAGCAGTTTAGGAATCATGACAAGGCGTGAAACTTGTAATAGGTTTCAATTAAAAGTTGCAAAATTTCTAAAAAACAATTTTAAAAAGACATTATTTGCAAACTGTGCGCTTTCCAAAAAGCTGACCGGTGAATATTTATGGAGGTCCCAGTGTTTGCATTACACGATAAAGTTTTTTTCAATAGCCAGGGAACAAAAACATATATTTCCCCTGCACTTAGATGAATTCTACTTGTGCAAGCTCACGTATAATATTCTGTTTTGTTTATTTGATTTCTTTTTCTTTTTTTTTTTTTTTTAGACCAAAGAGTTTATACCTGCTGTATCTTCATCATTCATTTTTTTCGACTAACAACACAGACAGGAGGATCAGGAAACAACTGGTGACGTTAAACTTAGAAAAATATGGATAAAGGACAGGGATTTAATAGCACTTTATTGATTTGTATTTGACTGATTCGGTCGAAGAAAATTGAAATGTCCAGGTAGATTTGTTTATTTGCTTTTTAACGTTGCAATAAGAGAAATGAATCGATCCTGGTTTCTGCATGGATATGAAGTCATGATGTGTTTGGCTTGAAGAAACATGCCGGCGTCACAGTGAAATGCAACAGCTCAATGTAAGGTTGTTACGGCATTAGATGAAACAAGACCATGCTGAAATATCAATGCTATGATACGAACACAAAACATCAAGGTCTGGATTTTGACTTTTGAGCATGCTCTATACCTGTTCATTTCCAGACTTTACAGCCTCTGTTATTTTTAAATATCTTTCCGACATTATATTTTTTTTCTCTCTAAGTGATATTAAGACCTTTAATTTTGGTGTATTTTTACACATTGTATTTTACACTGTTGCTCGTCTTGCATTGTCACCAGACCACATTACTGCTATGGTATAATTCTGCCATAGTCTGACATTTACCCTCTCATGTTCTATCCTTGGTGCATTGTTCTTCCCTCAAGGATCTTACTAGTTTTGTACATTATATAGTTATGGATAGCAAGGCAAGAACAAAATTCACGTTTACAAAGCGGAACACTCTCGAATAGTATATGCAGCTACAACTATGTGTCAACCCCAGGTGCTGATTAACTGCACGAACAGTCTAATTCTTTGTGGCTCCAGAATTCTGTCCTACCATCATGTAATGGCAGGTCTAGGATATGATGGCTGCCAAATTTGAGACACACAAAAAGACTTTTTAATTAAATTGCGAATACCCCTGGCGTTTTAGGGGAGAGGTGGGGTACACTCTGAACTGGTTGCCAGTCGATTCCAGGGCCACATATGCAGACAGACAACCATTCAAGAAACCTTTGTCATATAATTCTGGTTAATTGATTATTAATCAAAACAGGACTTACTTCACAAAATTGGACTTACTCTCCAGAGAAGACTGTAGCCTAGGTGACCAAGAAGAAGGAGAGATCCATCCATCCATTCATCTTCAACCGTTCATCCGTGGTCCGGTCGTGGGAGCAGCAGCCAGAGCAGGGAGGCCCAGACTTTCCACTCCCCAGCTCGTCTGGGGGGACCCCAAGGCGTTCCCAGGCCAGCCTGGAGACAGTCTCTCCAGCGTGTCCTGGGTCATGGACATGCCTGGAACACCTCCCCCAGGAGGCGTCCAGGAGGCATCCTGACCAGATGCCCGAGCCACCTCATCTGACTCCTCTCTATGCGGAGGAGCAGCGTCTCTACTCCGAGTTCTTCCCGGATGTCTGAACTCCTCACCCTATCTCTAAGGGAGAGTCCGGCCACCCTGTATTCACGATCTCGTTCTGTGTCACTACCCACAGCTCGTGACCACAGGTAAGGGTAGGAATGCAGGCACGCTGGTAAATTGAGAGCTTCGCCTTGCGGCTCAGTTCCCTCGTCACCACGACAGACCGGTACAGAGTCCACATCACTGCAGACGCTGCATCGATCCACCTGTCGAGCTCCCACTCCATCCTTCCCTCACTCGTGAACAAGACCTCGAGATACTTGAACTCCTCCACTTGGGGCAGGACCTCTTTCCCGACTCAAAGTGGGCACTTCACCCGTTTCCGTTGGAGCACCACGGTCTCGGATTTGGAGGTGCTGATCCTCATCCCGAACCGCTCCAGTGAGAGCTGGAGATCATGGCCCAATGGAGCCAACAGAACCACATTATCTGCAAAAAGCAGAGACTTGATCCTGTGGCCACCAGACCAGATCCCCTCGACGCCCTGGCTGTACCTAGAAATTATGTCCATAAAAATTATGAACAGAATCGGTGACAAAGGGCAGCCCTGGCGGACCGGACACGGGTCCGACTTATAACCGGCAATGCGGACCAAGCTCTGACTCCGGGAATACAGGGACCGAACGGCCCTTATAATGAATGAATGAATGAATGAATTTGATTTTAGGACAGCCAGTACAGAGGCATTAAACAATGCAACATGAGACATGAGAAGATGGATGTACAAACAGGCTTAACAGAGTTGCTATATTTCACCTGGCTGTCCATGAGGAGTGCCTGGGTAGGCTTTTAATGAGTTGTTAAAATTATGTTAATTTAGTTTTTTAAAATTATTAAAATTGAAAAAACAAAAGTGTTTTTGTCCCTATTTTCATTGACTTTATGTTTTGGATTTCATATTCTTTTTTAGCTTTGTAGTGGTTTGCATAGCAGCAGCTGGAGCACGTCAGGTTGGAGGTTGGTCTTGGGATAAATCGTGGTGATGCAAACATGCTTGCTGCGCCAGCAGATGGTGTTTGGTCTGTATAGAACACTTTTTGGTAGAGGGTCACACCCTGATAATTATCGGAAGATTGTTCCAAAGTTTGGCACCTTGGTAGGAGAAGCTGTTTTGGCCGTGAGTGGTGCGTTTCTTCGGTAGACAGTAATTGCCGTTGGCTTTATTAGGATTGTTTGGAGTGGGATCGGGGCTTCTTTTTGGGTTATTCTGTAAGCTAAGGTGAGGTTCGCTAGAGCGATCAGGTTTTTCAAGGATAGATTATATTTTTCAAGAATTTAGCAGTGGTGTTGTGTTATTTATTTTATTTTATTTTTTTTAAATCAAGAATTTTGAGGGCTCTTTTGTGTTGCGATTCAATTGTATTGATGGAGTTGAGGGTTGCAAAGCCCCAGATAGATACACAATAGGTAATCCTGGTGATAATTAGTGCCTTGTAGAATGTTTTGGCCGCCTCGGCAGAGAGAGACAGATCCTGTCCATCCTCATCACTCCCAAAGAGAACCTCAACATCTTCATCTCTGCTACCTCCAGCTCTGCCTCCTGTCTTTTTTTCAGTCTCTTCTCCACCCATTCCAACCTGCTTGAACCAGTTTCTTTGTCTCTTTTCCACACTCTCCATTGCTCTGGACTGTTGACCCTAAGTACCTGAACTTCCAACTTCTTGATCTCCACTCCCTTGTAGCCTCAACATTCTGGGTTCCTCTCATTTACACAAATATATTCTGTCTTGCTGTTACTAACCTTCACCCCTCTCCTTTCCAGTGCAAACCTCCACCTTTCAAGACTTTCCTCAACCTGTTCCCTGCTCTCACTACAGATCACAATATCATCTGCAAACATCATGGTCCATGGAGATTCCTGTCTAACCTCATCTGTCAGCCTGTTCATCACCACTGTAAACAGGAAGGGGCTCAGAGCTGATCCCTGATGAAGTCCCACCTCCACCTTGAACTTCTGTTTCACCTACTGCACACCTCAGCACTGTCTAACAACCAGCATACATGTCCTGGACCAGTCTAACATACTTCTCTGCTATTCCAGACTTCCTCATACAAAACCAGAGTTCATCTCTCGGCATCCTGTCGTATGCTTTTTCTAAGTCTACAAAAGCGCAATGTAGCTCCCTGTGACCTTCTCTGTACTTCTCTATCAGCATTTTCAAAGCGAAAACTGCATCTGTGGAACTCTTTCTAGGCATGAAGCCATACTGCTTCTCACAAATACTGACTTCTGCTCTCAGTCTAGTTTCCACAACTCTCTCCCATAACTTCATTGTATGGCTCATCAACTTGTAGGTTGCACAGGGTCCTACATCGACTTGATGTAGGTAGTTTGTGTGAGAAAGGAGGATACAGAGAATAGGGTTAGATGGAGGAGGTTGATTCGTTGTGGCGACCCCTGAAAGGGAAAAGCCGAAAGAAAAAGAAGAAGAAGAAGCCAAAGTCATGATGAGCTGTGATGCTCTGTGTTTGCTCACTCACTCAGAACTCTAACCTAAACCACCTCTCCTTTTGGATCAGACCACACAGGCATGCATTCACTCTACACATGTGCCAGCGAGTTCTGGTCACCAATTACTTTGACACATATACATCGGTTTTCCTTCTTACCAGGTCTGCTATGTTTTGTGCACTGTAAAGTTGAATGACTCAAGAACTCAAGATTTTTCAGACCGAGTTGCTTAGCCATCACATCTTGGCCAGTGTAAAAATTGCATCCCTCCTGACACTCAACATTTTTTCCTCTTTCCAACATATCAGCTCTGAGGACAACAGTCCAGACAATATATTCTATCCACTTAAAGATGCCACCGTAACTTCATAAATTGCTGTCAATCATGCTGACTGATGTATCTTTTTTATATGTGCATATATACATATATATATATATATATATATATATATTTGATATGCTGCACTGACTGTCATCAATGTGCTTAGATTGTTAATTTATCAAAGAGTAAAGATTTTTTCTGAAAACTTTTGTCCTTTCCTTTGAGAAATACCCTCAATTTCGGTATAACTGAAGCCACTGCGCATTTTAGTTTAATCATGTTAAATCCGGATGTGTTCATACATCATTCATAGTCAGTGTTATATCATATTTTGTTCTGGAAAAAAACAGCTGCATCAGATGTTTACGATCGTTGACACAATTCACTGATTTATAGTTATAAAAAGAGACAAAAAATCTCCATACTTAAAAAAGGCTTCTGTCAACAAGAAATAAACTCACAAAATTCAGTGGCAGAAGCAGGCACATTCACGAAAAGTAAACCCATTTCTGCATTCCAGGTGTATTCCTACCTTTTTTCTCTGTGCGCTGGTACAGAGGGACTGCAGCTCATGATCCAACTGGAGGAGGAGACAAAAAATCGTTGACAGCCAAAAGGAAGGGAAACAAAATGCCATCACAGCTAATACTGACTGGATCTGATAGATGAAACTGTTCAGGTGAAGTAACAAACCAAAAGGCATACATAGATATTATGGGTGGAAACATGTAAGGACAGTGAAAGGGGACTGTTGAAGGCCACCAGCTTTGCTTCTGTGGGCTAACTGGCTAAACTGACTGCTGAAGGGTTGAAAGAAACCAGAGTCTGGTTCAACTCCAAGCTATTTTAGCACAGCAAGCCTCTCTCAGGATGTATACCTCAACAACCTCACTCACCCATAACCATGTCAAAATGTCTGATTAGAACTTTCAAAATGCGGTTCAACACATGGAGCACTTCATTAGAAAAATTGTGTCAACGGGTAATCAAACTGTAAAAAACATACTTGCAAAGTGATCATTTGGGTACATCAGTGCAGCAGGATGCTTTAGGGAGTTTTCTAGTAGCATTGATGTGAAAATTAGCTGGAAATAATTGTGTTGAAAGGTGGCACACAATGTATTAGTTGAGTTTAATTACAGGGTTAAATACAAAGGTTGCTGCAGTCCCGGCTTGGAGCTGCATTCGAGATCCGTAATCAAGTAATGCCAGGCTTATGATTTTCCTGTTGAAGACTTAAAACTGGCAGTTGTAAGAGACCGTAAAGAAATCTTGAGTTGTAGGGCAATCTTAGAGTCACAGGACGCTCCACTCAATTCATTCATCAGGTGTAAGCTTGTAGTTTTAAATTATTTTCGCAATCGAAGCTCAATCTTTGCCTAGTTTTCGGGCTTACGACAATGTCAAACATGTTTGATGTTATTCAAGTCTTGTAGTTATGTCACTGTAAAGACGGATTCAACAACCAATAGATGGAGCTCCAATAAAACCGGAAAAAGTAAACCTGGTAGACCAACAATTGCCAGAGCGGTATTGCCGGCAGAGACAGTATTTGTTTGCGGTATGGAGAAATGGGGACGGCCAAGGACGTCCCATTCAGTATGGACCATCCAGAAAGAGTAGCGGATGGTGGATCGGTGAGAAGAACAGCTCTGCTTGGACCACTCCAACTCTTGAAGGTATCATGACTGAGTGGAGACCCAAATGCAAAAGTACTTTGTGTATTTACAGAGAGATGAATGGATTATCTGCCAGGAAGGGATGAATGGAATCCAGGAGGAGGAGTCTGTGTGGAGGTAGCCCAGAGGAGTGTCGAGTGAAAGGAGACCGCTGAATCTTGAACTCAAGGAGAGTTTGAGCATGGAGTTTGTTGGAAGGAGGCTGTGGAAGGAAGAGGAGCCTCAAGATGCCAGCCATGGGTAAAGGAACCCCAGAATACTCCGAGGGTTTGCAGTTGATCACAAGAAGTTGGCAGGGAACAAGATTAGGCTGACGATTGCAAGAAGCCAGGAGGGAGCAAGACTAGGTCCAGGATGCTGGTAGAAGTAACCACTCAAGGCTAACAATCAACAGGCAACAGGCTCCTCTTAACCTCAGTCTGATGAGGCTTGATGACCTACAGGTGCACTGCACACCTGCTGAAGTCCACGCTCCTGCGGGGCTGGCTCTTGATGAGGCCCTCTGGAGAACTGCAAGAACTGAGAGGTGAAAGGAACTGCACACAGACTCATAACCCCGGTTCCCAACATCCACTAAGACTTAAGACTCTAAAAACTAGTCTTAAGATGTGCATTGACAGTTTTACACAAGTATTTTCAAAATATTTAATCTGAAGTCTTTCGGTGTGAGCCCTGCATAAGTTTGTGTTGCTACATAAGCTTGTGCCATGTACATTGAAATGTGGATGCTTTCTGGAACATTTATCACCGCAGTGTTTTGAAAATATGGCCTAAGATCCAATGAGCATTTGAACAGCATATAACATTACCTTTTGGGACAACCTTGCTTTATTTTCTTTTACATTTTGAAATCATAGGACAAAATTGGAGCAGTTACTTGGACAGATGACCTGCACTATGAATATTGTTTGGAGAATTGACTTCAAGTAAAAGCACACACTGGTAAATTACTTTAAGCAAGGTGATATGAATAAATAGAAATAGCAGAGACAATTAAAAGTGGCGGAGAATAAGGATAGATAGACTGACAACAAGATAGTTAACAGAATGAAAAAAAAAAGGTAGCAGAATGGAAACAACAAGGGTAAAAATAGATGGCATGATGTCAACAAAGGATAAAAATAGATAAACAGCATGGGGACGTCACGTGTGAATGACTGAGGTCCAGGACAATGATGCACGGTTCCTGAATCCCTGCGAGGCAGAATTTAGGGTCTACACGGTGGGAGGCGACAATCACTGGCAGGATCCTTTCCCCCAGCATTTCAATGCGCTCCCCAGTGGCCGTGGTGCCAGGAAGGACCCTGGGACAGGTAAGCGAGATGGTGGACCCTGTGCACACCACAGCCTGGCATTGGACGTCATCAATGTTACAGTCCACATATAATCCTTGGGCACGGCCAATACGACGCAGAATAAAGGCATGGAGGCTCATCCTGTCCAATAGCGTCAAACGTAGGTTATCCTTGCCGGGCATAAGTCCTTAGATCAGCTGCATAAGCCCTCAAGTTCTCCCCTTTTTCTCCTCTGACGGGTAGAGAGCTGGTTCCTAGCATCTCCCGGGAAGATACGGCGACCAAACGGTTGTTCAATAGCCTGGAAACTGAACCATTCCTGCAGCTGGAGGTCAGTAATGACTTGGCGAGCCTTGCCCTCCACGGACAGAGCAACTCGGGTTGCCATTTCCTCTCCCCTACGGACGATGTGAACTGAAGAAGCCTCTCGGATGAGAGGTGAAGTATCTTCAACGAAAGAACTTGAAGTCGAGTTACCACAAAAACATCTGAAGACCAGCCCGAAGCCCAAGTTGTGATATTCAGAAACTCCCCACACGCATACGAACTGAAGAAGCTTCTTGGATGAGAGTTGAAAGAAAATCAAGTCCAGTCGCCACGAGAAGATCTTGAGAAGAATTAACCATGACTTGGATGATGGACAGCCTCCACAGACATCTTTAGAATATTAAGCGCTGGTGCCAGAATGAAAGCAAGAAAATCATTCTGGGGGGGGCACATGATCTGTTGTCCAAGATAAAGAAATATTGATTGGAACAGCTATCAATTCCTTCTAGTACCTCCCATCACATGTACCCTTCCCTGAAGTATCATTGGTGAGTTTTCAAAGAAACAACTTTGTGATAAAATGACAGCAAAGCAAGTACAAAATGTCAAAATAGGCAATGATGTCATGCATTTCAACCAAAGTCACAGGCAACTTTTTGCTGTATTGAATTCTGACTATAAGGTTCTTGTGGTCCAAGAGACACCTGCCTTCATCTCTATGAGTATACATATACATATATATACCACAATAGTCTGACATACGTATAAACAAACAAACAAACCAAAAAAATAAATATTAAAATGAAACAAAAAACAGCACCTTCTTTGTAATGTAAAGAAAGTGTGAATAAATAATTAAAACAATTACAATATGGTTCCCCAGGGAGTGAACATTCCAGATGTTTAGTTCAATAGAGTCCCCTTTGTTTTTACTTTAACAGTCGTCTTAATCAAAGCTTTCGAGGTATTACTGAGACGTCCGTGAGCAAGAGTGTAAAGAATTTGTGGAATTTGTGGAATTTGTGAAAACGTGATACAGCAATATGGAAAAAAAAAAATCTATACATACGATTAGGTCATTTTAGATTTCATACAGTCACATGCTTTACATGGTTAATACTTCAAAAAACTGAGAGTCATGGGCCTGTTTAAAATCATCCGAGGTAACTGACCAGTACCTAAAGACTCTGCTGTCACCATTGAGATTAATCCCCAAAAAAGTAATGACAACATCGGCTGCAATGAGAACTGTCAAAGATTAACTGAATTTAAGGCAACACCTTTAGGGCGATCTTTGCGAATTGCCGCAGCTGTAGCCATGTGCCAAAACTGTTTGCAGCAAGCATAAGGACACAATGTTTAAAACAGAAAAAAGCTGCGATGCCAGAAATAAAACAAAATATAAACAACATATCCTGACTGAAAACTTTGGTTGTATAATTGTTAATATTGTGATGCATTTGGACAGGAATATGTCACCTTCTTCCTGCTTTTCGTGCTATAAACCCTTGGTCAAATCCTGCAATGATTTGTTGTGGTCAATGCAAGCGTGATGCAAGAGCTTCCGATTGGGTGACAGTTTTCTGTAATGTTTGACCTACTGGGAGCCGGTCTTCATCCAACACTGGGCGGCACCTCCTGACAGACAGACACAATACAGCTTATCATGCCAAATTAACTTCTTCTTTGCATTGGCAGACCTTTCCATTTGCTCCTGACATTTAAGAAAAAAAACACTGAATTTTTGAACTTGATCTGATCAAGGCCATTGGATTTGGCCGTTGAACCTGATGCATCGGAGGCCTCTTCGTGAGGGGCAAAGGTGTTTGCCTTTCATTTCTCTCAGAATTGCTTTGCCTCAAAGACATTTGATGCCATAGAATTGCACATCAGAAGAATGACACAAACTGTAAAATTGAGATTTTTTTCCAGCCTGATCCAACTGTTCGGTTCCAGCTTAACTGTAAATGGCAGAGCAAAAAGTCAGTTTGTGCATCAGTTTCTTTGTCGTTCAGCTTGCGCCATTGCGAAACTCTACAATTAATACTCAGTGTGTAAAATCATCAGTTTCTAGCAGGATTTATTTATTCCCATCAGGTTGTCAAAATATGAAAAAGTCAAATGGCTGAATAAAAAGTCCCATTCAACCATCGCATTGACAGCTGATGACACTGGGTTTTTTTTCAATTATGCTGTTATCTAAACAATATCTAATGATGACCCTTTTTTTATTGAGAACACATTGGATTTTTAGTCAAGTTTCGGAAGATGATCTGATACTTTTATCAAGAAAAAACTCATCGCAACCAAAATTTGCAATTTTGCGATTTAACTTGATGGTATAAGTGGTGTTTTTACCTCAGAAGTGATAAAGTTCCTCATTTTGACTCCTCATTGAAAAGGTCTTAGCAAGAGAAAGGCCCATCTGTTACCTCTGTAGCTGAAACCATTTGTTGAAGTCCACGCTTTCAGTCTTGAGAGTACTGACTGACTCAAACACTTTTGGTCCAGCAACATACAGTGTTAGTAACTTGAAGCCTGGAAAGATGGATCATGGGATCATATTAGCTTATGTAGCCATTTGTACATTTAGCCACCGCATTATAAAAGCACAAGTCACTCCTTGGTGACATTTGAAGAGCAGCATTACTGTTTTCCTTGGGTTTTTTTGACCGTGCACGACATGAGTGCTTACAGAAAGGTTAACTCGAAATGATAATCTGGAGTCCATAGTCCTACAACCATAATTTTTTTCCGCATATTCGAGGACTAAACACTGCCCCATGACGGACTGCAGAACAACTCTGCATCATGAGAGATTAACGATCCTGGCTTATTGTCCTGAAACTGCCTGCTAGGAAACTACTGTGTCGTACAAAAATATCGATGCTGACTGTTGCTTTGATTAGGGCCCTTTTAAGAGCTCTGTTCAACTGTTCCACAGAGAATTAGATAAATAAGCGTGATGTCTTCCTGTGGAAGTGGCAGAGGAGAAACTTGAAATGGATACCTCTCGACTGCTCTTACCGCTAGGTTGCAGAGGCGATGTATCCAGCTGACAAAATCATGCTGAAACTGTATGATGAGGCCTGTCAGGTGGCGATAACTGTCTGAGCTGCAACCAGTCATTTACCTGTGCCGTTAAGATACTGCAACCGCAGAGTCAGAGCCCACTGGTGATGAATTGCCTCGTTAAAAGTTGCATCACTGACAGCCACAGTGAAAAAACATTGAGATGTTTCATGATGAACACTAATATGTTACAATGTTACAATATATTGAGGATTTTATTAGACCATGTTAGCCTCAAGGGGGCACGAGCAAGTGTCTTTTTGAGCCTGTTCCAAGCCCTGTTTGCACCAGGAACAGCATCCAGTGTAAAACTTGTGTCAAAACTAAATATGCCAATGCAAGATGATATGACTGTCGTACCAGATCGGTTCAGGTCTGGGTAAACATAGGCGTTGATGACCTACATGGTACCAGTGGACATTGGACTACTCTGGGTTGAAGAGGGGAAGGTAGAAGATGTGTTCACAAGAGGAAAGGCAAGAGTCTCATACTGAGAGCAAGGACTCTGAATATTGGGACAATGACAGGAAAAGCTGGAGAGTTGGTTGACATGATCCAGAGAAGAAAGGTGGACTTTCTGTTTGTCCTGGAGACATGGTAAAAATCTAGCAAGGACGGAAGATTAGAAGCAGGTTTTAAGTTGCGCTATCATGGTATTGATGTCAGATGTCCGAGTGTTCGGGGGGTGAAAACAGTGTCAGATAGATTGATGAGTCTGAAGCTAGAAAATGAAGGTGTGTTGCTCAATGTTGGCTAAGTCCCACAGGTGTGATGCAGAATATCCCGAATCAGGTAGAGAAAAAGGTCGTCTAAGGATGCAGAAGTTGCACCTGCCAGACAGGAAGAAGAGAGGGATACCAAAGACGAGATTTATTGACTGAGTGACAGAGGATATGAAGTGTGAGAGGAGATGGAGAAAATGGTTAGATGCAGCGAGTAGATTCGCTGCGGCGACTCCTGAAGGGAGCAGCTGAAAAAAGAGAAGCATGAGGTTTGTGTTTAATTTTCAGCCGGTTCATTGTGCATCGGAGTTCGCCTTATGACTTCACTGTTTTGACTTGCTGGGATTTGTCTGACCTATTCAGCTTCATAATTGTATCTACATAGTATCATCTGATATGCAAAAAAAAAAAAAATAGTACCATTGATCATTTTGTCGATATAACTTAATGATCAAACTAAATACATCATAGTTTATACCGTATTAAAACTGTATTGAGGGCGTATTGTGAGAATTGCAAAAATTATCCACATTTTGACAGTGCTGTATCCTTAATATTCAATCTTGATCTTCATATGTCTCAGCGACTTGATGGTTACAAAGGTGTTTCCCTGTTCCATCATGGGGTGGACCACCACACATTGATGAAATGAGATAGCAAGAGACTTTAATTCTGCACAATTGGTGTATCATTTTCTGAATAGTATAATTAATATCGGACACAGATCCCTTTTTTGGTCAAAAAGTCTTCAACCTCTCCAATCAACATATACATTTCACTTTGCAGAGGTTTTCTCAAAATATTGAGATTTCTCACTTAATATGCTAACTAAAAATGAGGTCCCACAGTTCATGATTATCTTCTTTGTCTAAAATATTTATGTTCTCCTAATTATGCTTTAGGTTGGACCCACAAGCAGAGACAGGACTCTGCACAAAACAGATAAGGGTTGTAACAGATAGAAAAAAGGCCGGGTACGCACAAGCAGACAGCAAGAGATAGCTAAGCAGAAGAACAGAACCTTAAAATAAAGGAGAACGTAATCCCAACAAGATTAATGTCCTCCTGATAAATCACACAAGTAAGATAAGATAAGATAATACTTTATTGATCACCAGGGGAAATTCCTTTGTCGCAGCAGCACAACAATAACAATATCAAAAAATTGTCAAAATATAGATGAGCACTAAACAATTGAAGCAATATAAACAATCAAAAGACAGAAAGTAAAAAATATATATATGTATACATATATATATACTGTATATATACAGTCATACACATTTCCATATATAAATAAACACATTCACACATACAAATATATAAGACAAATAAATAAACAGTAAGGGTGAGAGTAGAACCAAGATTGACAACAGCAAGGGCAAGGATAAGGATAGATAGGCGACGACAATGGAACAATGGAAACAATAAAATAAACAGGATGCGATGGACTGATATCAATCGGGGTAGAGTGGACAACGGAGTTAGGGCACGACACGTGTGAGCGAGTGAGTAGATAGGTGGTGGTAGCACAGATGCACCTCCAGACAGTCAGAGTTGGGTCCCTTCCAGGCTGGTGTTATACAGTCTGATGGCCGTGGGCACAAAGGAGCGTCTGAAGCATTCAGTTCTGCACCAGGGTGGGATGAGCCCTTGGCTGAATGAGCTGCCCATCTACCAGAGCTCGTGGTGTAGGGGTTGGGAAGGATTGTCCAGGATAGCTCCCAGTTTGTCCCTCACCCTCCCCAAAGCCACCGATTCGAGATGGACCAGGTTCAGTCCCACCGCCCAGTGAGCTTTCCTCACATGCTTGTTAAGCCTGTTGACCTCACCAGTCCTGGCACCGCCCCACCAGCACACTATAGCGAAGAATAGTGCGCTGGCTACCATAGACTGGTAGAAGGTCTTGAGGACCCTGCTGCAGACACCAAACAACCTCAGTCTCCTCAGGAAGTACATCCTGCTCTGATCCTTCCTGTATAGGGCATCAGTGATGTTTGTCCAATCCAGTTTATTGTTAATTTGGACCCCGAGGTAATTGGGGTAGTCCATAATCTCCACCTCTTCACCCTGTATGGTGATAGGTCTCCTCCGATTTCTCCTGAAGTCCACTACCACCTCCTTTGTCTTGGTGATGTTGAGTAAGAGGTGATTTCACAATAAAACCTGCAATCAGGTCTCTATACTCCTCCTTGTCGTCATGTTGTTGATGCATTCAACGATGGAAGAGTCATCAGAGAACTTCTGGAGGTGGCAGAAACTTGAGTTGTGTCGGAAGTCGGAGGTGTTGAGAGTGAAGAGGAATGGAGACAGAACAGTACCTTGGGGCACACATGTGCTGCATGTCATGGCCTCAGAAACACAGCTGTCCACCCTGACAGACTGCGGCCGTCCTGTGAGGGAGTCCAGGATCCAGGCAGTGATGTCGGGGTGAAATTGGGCACTCAGCAGCTTGTCCTTAAGGTGGGAGGATTGGACACCGTTGAAGGCACTGGAGAAGTCAAAGAAGGTGACTCTCACAGTGCTTCCCGCACCTTCAAGATGGGACAGGGCCTGGTGTGTGAGGAAGATGATTGCATCCTCCACACCCATTTGCTGCCTGTATGCAAACTGCAGAGGGTCCAGGGAGGCAGATAGCCATTCCTTCAGGTGAGAGTACGAGCCTCACAAATGACTTCATGACATGTGACGTTAGTGGCACCGGCCTGTAGTCATTGAGAGCACTCGGACTTCCTTTCTTACGTACTGGGACTATGGAGGAGGTCTTCCAATGGTCAAGCACCATCAGCAACCTCAGAGACAGGTTGAAGAGGTGCTGGAAGACTCCAGCAAGCTACCCAGCACACACATTCAGGACCCTTGGGCTGATGTTGTCTGGCCCACTGGCTTTGATCGGCCTCAACCTGGAGAACTCCCTCTGCAGGTAGCTGGAGGTTACGCTGAGGCCATGGTTGGGGAAAGGGAGGGAGTGGGATGGTGTAGTAGAGGGGGTGGGTTGTCCAAGACGGCTGCCAGTGGGCAGGGGGAGGGGGGGAAGATAGTGGTTGTGTCCCAGTTTGAGGAGATGGGGTGAAGGGGTGATGGTGGGGTACTGTCTTTAGAAGCTGCTGGTGGGCAAGAGGAGGGGGGTTGGGGGAAGGCAAGGTGTTGAGGAGGGGGAGCAGAGCCTGCAGCAGAGGTGTGAGAGGGTGAGGAGTTGGGGGATGGGGGCCCAGATCCATCGTCAGGGCACACTGGTGTGTCCAACCTATTCAAGAAAAGGTTTAGCTTGGCAGCAAATTCAGGCCCACCTTTGACTCCAGGTGTAGTTTTCCCACAGCCTGTCATCTTCCTCACCTCCCTCCAAACCTCTTTTGTCTTGCTCTGCTCCATCGTGGACTCAACCTTTTTCCTTGAAGTTGAGTTTTGCCTCCCTCAGCTTCCACCTCAGCTCCCTCTGGAAACCCCTGAGGGTCTGGTGGTCCTTAGCCATGAAGGCTATCTTCTCCCTATGAAGAAGGCCTTTAATGTTCTTGCTGATCCATGGCTTGTTGTTGCGGAAATAACAGACCTTCTTAGGTGGGAGTATGTTGTCCTCATAGAAATTTATGTCGTCCGTTACACAACGAGAGAGACCCTCAATGTCGTTGCCGAAGTACTTTTCAAAAAGACTCGGTGACATCGAAGCACTCCTGTAATGCCTCCTCTATGGCTTTGGACCAGTTCTTCACAGACCTGGTGCTGGCCGCCGGCCTCTTCACCATCGGTTTGTAGGTGGTGGCAGGGAGTACCAGGTTATGGTCCGAGTTACCCATTCATGCAGGATTGTACTTGTGTCTGAAAAGTAACTAAATTGAAATCTGATTCTGAATCAAGTGTCAAGGGTCTTCCTTCAAGATCTAAACAACGCAACACAATCCATATGAATCCATCACCCCAACTTTACAGTCCAACCAATAAGACAGCCAATCACACAACCAGTTTTTGGTTCTGTCACAAACTCTTCTTAACTTATTCCTTTCTTTGTATATGGTCGTGCACATCCTTATTCAACCACCAAATCTCTATTTACTTTCATTCAAGCTAACACACCAACCTGCCTCCCTGATAACATTACCTGCAGTTGCCCAGTTATCTGAAAGCTTCTCATGACCACCCAAAGCCTGTGTGAACTCTTCCCTGAAAATTGCACAACTATCTTCCTTTTTCAGTTTCTGCAACTCTGTTCTCTCCTCTGTCCTTTTTTGTCCCCCTTGCAACCAGATACATAAACACCATCACCCTATGCTTTCTGGCTACATTTTCACTTACTGCTACTTTGCAGTCATCGATCTCCTCAAGAACAGACATCCCCAACCACCTGACCGTGGACCATTTGGCAGTGGGAAGCAAAAAAAGAATATCGTTTTTAAAACTATACTTTTTTCTATTATTTTCCTTTTCATCCAGATATTTTATTTTGTAAGATCACCATTTCCCCCTGCACCTCATTCCCACACTTGACCCACTCGTACGTTTATTCCATGCATCAGTAAATTGGCAAGCTATCCCTTGCTTAAATGGCCAGCAAACAAATGTCACTGGAGAGTTGATATGAAAAGGACGAAAAGCCTGTGATGAGACACCAGAGGGGTCTCAAAATGCAAGGAAAATAGAGCTACATCAAAAAAGACACTTCCTGAAACTGCAAGTCAATCACAACAAGTGATTTCGATTCACACTCCACGCTCAAATCTTGTATAGAAAATGTAACCTGAAGGAGATCAGTGACTGCAAAGTAGTGGTAGGTGAGAGTGTACCAAGACAGCATAGGATGGTGGTTTGTAGGATGAATTTGGTGACAAGGAGGATGGAGAAGACAAAGGGAGAGCAGATGACAAAGTGGAAGAAGCAGAAAAGGGAGGAGGGTTGTATGGTTTTCAGGCGGAGTAGAGGGCTCTGGGTAGTCAGGGAGATCTTCCAGATGACTGGGCAACTACAGCATATGTGATCAGGGAGGAGATTACTTTGTGTGTCCTCTGAAAGGCAAGGTAGGTAGGGAGACATGGTTGAATTAGGAAGTGCAGGAGCAGATATAGAGAAAGATAGGGCATTTGCCAACAGTCACCAGCCCTTCAGCACCACTGGACTTTCAGGGGCACGGTTTGTCGGAGAAGGAGAAGGTCCTCACAGATAACACTACCTTCCCATGTCTGAACAGCTCCCTGCACAGGAACTCATCACACGATGGAGGCACATTGGACAGGGTGATATGAGACAACAATTGGACAAAGTTCTGTTCATTAAGAGCCCAGACTCCTCCAGGCAGATTTTACAGATCCGTGATCAAGTTGTGGTGAAGTCTCCCACGGCCAAAGTCACCTTCTCCACGCTGGATGTTAGCTTGAAGAAGCTCCTAAGATCTGAAGACACCGACAGGCCGGCAGAACAGAAAAAACAAACCCCTCTAAAAATACACAACACAGGATAGATAGGATCCGGAATGAGTCCATCAGAGGGACAGCAAATTTTAGATGTTTTGGAGAGAAGGTCAGAGAAGACAGACTGAGATGGTTGGGTCATGGACAGAGGAAGGATAGTGAATCTATTGGTAGAAGGATGATGGAATTGGAGCTGACTGGAAGGAGGTCTAAAGGAAGACCGAAGAGAAGATTAATGGACGTAGTGAGAGAGGACATGAAGTTAGTTGGTTGGTTCGAGAGAGGAGGATACAGGGAAAAGCTGAAAAGAAAAAAAAAAAAAAGAAGAAGGAAGCGCTTCCTTTGTGGCTGTCGCAGGATTGCCTGTCTTCTTTTCCTTTGTGTGGATGGATGACGAATGACTTCCTGTCTCCACAGGATTTGGAAAAGCCAGGTGTGTCGTCAGACCTCATAGCTAGGATGCAGTCGGAGCCCAGTGTTTTGCCACTAAAGAGAAGCTTAATTGCTATCTTACTTCTGATTCCTTTGGAGGCTCTGCGAAGGAGGTGTTGATGGTAACGTCCAGGATGTGATAAATGTCGAGTATTAATGGAGCAAGGCCTGGACAGGATGCTTTCAACACGCCCATAGATTAAACCATGTATCCAGAATGTCGTTCTTTTCCGTGAGCAGGTTAAACCCCGTAGTCTTACATACCTCTGAACTTTTTATGCCCTTTTGTTTTGTGGAGCTGCAGGCTACCTTCTTCGCTCTTCGACCTTCAACGTTTTGTCGAACAAGTCAACCTCCCTGCCGCAAGTAAAGAAAATAAATTTGTTGGTCAATTATTCCAAATATTGTACAGGATTATGAAATCTTATGCCGTATATTCTTATTGTGTAATAATTTTGCCCAAATTTTCAATTTGCAGATAGTCGTGTATTTTTCTTTCTCTATTGATAAATGGTATTAACATAATCTATCAATTAGTAGGTGGTGTTGGGTATCAGGCATTCAACAAACCAAAAATAAGTCTTCAAATTCAAATTATGTTTCAGATGATTTATTAACTTTTTGCGGGTTATAGTTTTAAGAGCATGATTAGTTTCTTATATACGATATGGATTCAAAAGGCCTCTAGCATGATTAGATGATCCTGAGCAGAATGAAGAAAAAGTTCTGAGACCTCATTATGTTCTTATTCTCTTTGTATTGTGTGAGATGAGATCACAAAAGGTCAAAAGGTTAAGAAGTACTTACCAGTATATCAGTGACATCATTTCCCATAGTCTACATTTCAAGAATGCCAAAAATCCAATATTAGTCAAGTTTGACATGTAGCTGTATCTGATAGCAGATGGACAGCCTCTTCCACTAATATGGGAATGTAATGTATGAATATGTTTAACAACTTTTTCTTGATTATTAACAGACACACACACGTATTTTTTAAACAACACACTTTCATGTCATCTCATCTGGAAAGGCACCCACCTATCTTGCCAAAAGAGGGCTCTAAATTCCTCCCTGGCAGGAAGTGACCATGAAAACAATTCATACGATTATAGCACCTTCCAAAAGAGCATTACAAAATGTTCAAATGAAAAAAAGAAAAACTGCTTAACAACAAGGGCTGTGAAGCAAAATGTGAGGATGAGACAGAAAGATAGAAAAATGAACGAGCGAGAGATTGCATTTTTGGAAGAACAGCTTTAAGTGCATATAGTGTCAGAAAGCATGAGCATCATGGTTGACATAAGAAATGGGCATTTCATGTTCTCCCTTTGGTGGCTGAGTAGTAGATGGGGTTGACCTCCCTGTCAGTCAATGGGCTCCCATCCATCACCTCTGTCACACACATTAAGATGGCAGCATGATTTAAGCTCATCTATCATCATAGCAGACTGGCCACACAGATGAAACGTGTGTCTTCCATCAGACCCAGTTTTGCTTTGCTTGTGTGTTCAGGGAACTTCACCACAGGGTTCAAATTGTTGGATCAAGAAAATCATATGTGTTTAAACTTGTCAGTTGCATTAGTTTCTGTGTTTGTGTAAATCTAATTTTATATATTTTTTACTGTGTCATAGTAAAATGATACATTAAACATGTGACTACATTGCAATGTTCATGCAATGTGCAAAATACAAATTTGGTTAAATCAAATAGTTATACAATTCAGTTGTCATTAACCTTATTTGTTGTGGTGGACACTAACGCAGCATGTTCACTCTAGTACTACTCTGATATATTAATACTTGTGCCTGCTTTAACTTGTATTCCACTACATTTTGGAGGCAAACATTATACTTCACTAGAGGGGAAAGTCCTTGTGGCAGCGTGGAGAGATGGCTGGAGTTTCCCTCGCATAGCAGCATGTTGGAAAAACCCGCCGTAGCCACGAGAAAGAAACATGAGAGGATACCCCTTAAGTCTACGTGACTCGGGGCTAAGGAAGACTCGTTGGCTGACAACGTGGTGATGACTGGAACAGAAACGACCATGAGAAATGAAAGCACAGCACAAGAGCACACCACAGCACCTATGGGACTGGTCCAAACACAAGTATGTCTGTGGCTGGAGTAAAGTTACATCTTATCATGAGTTGAGGATCCATCAGGGAAAGAAAAGGTGCTTGAGACAGGGGTCTTAACTTGATCTCTTCCGATAGAAACAATCAAATCAGTTGAGTGAAGCAGAGCATCTGGTGGCTAACCAAAGTATGGAGTACATCAGATATGATGCATCAGACATGCCTCCGACATGTCTTGTCGGAGTCTAACTCAAGCACATAAATGATGGCAGTGGTGGAAGCAAGCCTTCCTCCCACAACCGTTTTCGAGCGGAAACTACCGGGACACCAACTGCATGTGGATTGGCCCCACGCCATTGCCAAGATGCTGTTGGAATGAGTGAACTCAGACGTGACCATCATGCAATTTTGAGGCTCAGTGAGAAGAAATTAGAGAAAATGGGGGACCTCATCAAGCAGTATGGAGCTGTACGGTTTTGAGTGCAGGAGACCTGAAGAACAAAAGAGATACAAACTCCACCAATTTCCAGGAGGCAACAAAAGATCAAGCACCTCATTCTGGAAAGGGGATACTTACGGAAACAATGGAAAAAGGCCTATGAAGTAGATTAGGAGGGCATAAATGTCCTCCAAGCTGACATTAATAGCAGTTAGGCAACCCTCGGCTGAGCAGAGACACTACAGAAAGGTAGGAAGATGATCGAATGAACTAGAACTCGATTCGACAAGGATTGTTTCAAGTTCCTTAAGAACCTCTTTTTACAGGAACTTGTATCCTTGGAGTCCTGAAGACAATCAAAACGGATCTGAAAGAGTACCTGTGAATAACCCACTCTGACTCAATGTGAACCAAACAACTGGCCATCCTATCAGACATCCCACCAATTGCACCCCAGAACATCATACGGAAATCGGTGCTCTGACAGGGAAGGAGGGGGCAAAGACAGTCCAGTAACTAAGAACAACATCGGCTCCAGGACCAAGTGGAGTACGATACAAAATATACAAGTACACACCAGGCAGAAGGTCCTATGAAGTCTTATGAAAACGGCATGGCAGAAGATTGTGCTTCAAGTGTGACGTAGGGGAGGAGGGGTCCTTATACCAAAGGTAAAGCATGCAGTCTTCAGAGTCATTGCGCAGAGGATTGCTGAGTACTTGCGAAAAAAAAAAGGAGTACATCAATATGTGTGTACAGAAGGTGGGAATACCAGGGTTTTCTGGGGTGCCTGGAACATTCCAGTCTGATCTGGCAACAGATCCAAATGGCAAAGGTGGAGAAAAGGGATCACAATGTGGTCTTCCTCAACCTCGCTAATGCGTTTGGTTAGGTGCCACATGAACACCTATGGTCTACCTTCCACCTCTTCCATGTACAGGATGACATAATAACACAAGTAAAATTATAATTCCACAATTTAAAATTCTGCTTTATCACCACTGACTTTTCCATGTAGAAAATATGGTCCCCGCGGCTGGGACACTGAAGTCCGACCTGTGGAAGTGAGTTGTAGAAGTTTTGTGGCAACAGACTGCTGAGAGATGTTGAAGTCAGGGGCCAAAAGCAGAGCACAGCCATTAAAGAACTGTTTGGAGGTAGCAGAGAGGGTCGGTGGCTACAGTTGAAGAGAAAAAGATCCCTGCCGGGCCTCAAAGTGAGGGGCCCATGGGTACACGGTCAACATTGCTTCACCCAGGGAAGAGGACAACCCTGACTTGCATTGTCTCAAGGATAGGCCACCACATTTTATAAGGCAACTCCCTTGACCAACTGGGCATGGGACGCAAGCTCAGGACTGATCACCTGCGGCTGGCTGCCTTTGGTGAGAGTCTATCGAGTTAAGACTGAAACACCTGAGGAAACCGAGGTACATTACTGAAGATGTGCTCCCAAATTAAGGTTTGTTTTTGTCCACAAAATTTGACAGACAGCTGTTTTAAGGGGTTACTGTTAAGATTAGATTCCTAATTTTCCTGTGCAGCGAGAGCATTAATGTACTGTACATTCAACTATACACATCCGGGCTACAGTTGTACATGTTCTTACTTCTCAGCTGTCAGTGACCCTCACCCAATATATGTGGACATTTTCCTTTTTTAGTTTTTCATCCTTTTTTTTTCTTTTTCTTCCTGACATTATTTTTCTAACTCAGATAGACTGAATTGCAGCTGATAGTTGCAACACAACTGACATGGTTTGCATCAGGAATTCTAAATTTTTCAAACAATTCTTTGAGGAGAACTTATAGATGCGGGAGTTGTCTGATGACTCTGCAGGGAATACGGAAGAAATGATACAGAACTTTGTGTATTGATGTATGGGGAACTGTCTTGTGTAAAACCCAGGAAAAGCCAAGGGGATGGCGGGGAATTTTCACAGGAGCAGACACACCCCAACACTGGTGAACATCCAGGGGATAGACATTGGAAGAGGGATGTCTTATAAGTACACGGGTGTTCACCTGGACAACAAACTGGACTGGTCACAAAACCCAGATGCTCTTTACAGGAAAGGTCAGAGCAGACTGTACCTGTTGAGGAGACTCAGGTCCTCTTGAGTGCAGATGGGCTCTCCTGACAACAATATGGTGGCATCTGCCATTTTCTTAGGAGTTGCCTGTCAACAGCTGACAGGAAGACTGGTCGAACTGCTGAAGAAGGCCGGCTCTGTCCTGAGGAGTACCATGGACTCAGTGCAGGTAGAGGGAGAGAGAAGAGGGATAGCAGAGCCATCAGTTCTGATGGACAATATCTCCCACTACATGGAGAGCAGCACTGAGCACCTCCTCCAGCTTCAGATTCATTCATGTATTTCATTTATTTACTCATTCATACATCCTTTCATCCATAAATTCATAGGTGTTGCTGCTGTAAGCTGCTAGTTTGTGTGTATGTATGTATATATATATATATATATACATACATACATACATACATACATACATACATACATACATACATACATACATACATACATACATACATACATACATACATACATACATACATACATACATACATACATACATACATGCATGCATATATACATACATACATACATACATACATACATACATACATACATACATACATACATACATACATACATACAAACATACATATATATACATATATATATATATAGTAGTGAATACATTGGTAGAAGAATGCATGGGTTGGAACCGCCAGGCAGGAGGTCTAGAGGAGGAAGACCAAAGAGAAGATTGATGGATGTAGGTACAGAGAACATGAAGTTAGTTGGCGTGAAGGACGAGGATAGGGTGAGATGGAGGACAGTGGTTTGCTGTGGCGACCCCTGAAGGGGGTAGCCAAAAGCCAAAGAAGACGAACAACATACAAACAAGTGCAATATGAACAACACTTTATGTCTTGTATGTTTGTTTGGTTTTTGGGGGGTCGTTAATTAGCTGTAGAAAAACAGATGTATCTCTCAGCACGCAAAATCAGACAAAAATGACTAATCTTCTCGATCCACTTTGCTGTTTCAGATGTCATAAAACATTGCCTGAAAATTGTATCTGCCACTATTCAGATAAAAAAATGATCTGCTTGGAAGAAAATGCCAAAAGATGTATACGAAGCTACTGAACAATCACAAGAGATAAGAGTTGGAAAATAAGTGAGATAAGAGTTCAAAGCTTTGAAAAAATAATTTCTGAAACAATCAAAATGAAATATCTCAGGGTCATATCAGCGATGGTGTGTTTTCAAAACAATAGAGCAATGCAGAGTTTCAATGAAGTGTAAATCCATGGCTTTGCTGTAGCACGGTAGTACCAGTAAAAAAATACTTTAATTTTTGTATTAGAAGAGAAATCTCTTCACCGGTCAAAACAGACAGACTTTGCTGTTTGGGACAGAACAGAATATGTGTTTCAAAGGAGCCAAACAAAGAGGCCTGACTGAATCGTGTTACGGGACGTGCAGGACTCGGTGTTCTCAGTGATTGATCAATACCAGGAAATGAAAGTCAGGATACCTCAACCTCTGTGGCCTCAATTTAAACCATCTTTTATTTTTTTTGTCAATCCCTGGACTTTATTAAAGTGCAACAGTGATTTACTTGCGTCATCACAAGCTATGTGACTTCATCGATATCTAGTTTTTTCCTTCTTTTTTTAAAAATCTTTCTCGGGGAAGTTAAGCATGCAGGACCGTGCAGGATGCTCCGGATGTATCGGCCCAATTGTGTTGTGTTTATCGTTTTATTTGAATTTATTTGCGTAATTCACAAAAAATAGATATCAATAAGTAAATTGCCTGACGTGGAACCCAGTTTGTGAACAACATCATCGGAGTTTCAAGCCAGTTGAATGAAGAGGGGGAATCAGTTTGACACATTAACTGCTGGAATATATGCCGAAATTTAAAGTCTACAAAATGTGAAACTGGTTTTCAAATGTGTATGTTGTGATAAGTTTTTTTGTTTTTTTTATTATGGCCACCTTGTTTTACTTAAGTTAATGCATCTGTGAGTCACCTGTGATCTATTTCCTATTGCATGTGGTTGGGATTCTGGAAAAATGTAAGATACTGTTAACAATGTATTGATTTAATACAAGACACTTGTATGTGGTCTTTCAAATCTTGTGATGGTAGCTGGAGAACACGGTGGCGCAGTGCTTTGCACGATGGCCTCACAGCACGAGGGACCCTGGGTCTGGCACTGAGGTTATTAGCAAAACATAGAATTCTTTTGGGTGTTAAAATCTTTTTTCTCTTTTTGGGGTGGAAATTGATCGGTGATTAAAATGACATTTTACGGATTTAATAGTATAGGATGGCAACAAGGACGCTTTTGCCGCCAAAGTGGGTTTGGCTTCAAATAGACTTGTGTTTGCTGGCCTTTCGATGTCAGCAGGTCTTTCTTTTTTACAACCTGCTGACATTTTTATAGGAGTCTAAGTGCAATGTTGCATGCTCTATCTCTGATTGGCTGTTCTGCCCGGTGTTTCTTTATCTTAACTGGTTAAAGGTCTTGCTGGTTGTGTCCACAGGAGGGTTTTTCCTGCAGTCCCTTGTAAAGTCAAATGAAGATAATGAACTCAGAAGACTTATCTTGCCAGTCTGTGCTTCATATTGGAATATGGCTGATATTTATGCTAATTCTCATGTCATGAATTTAATATATGAGCCACTTTATAAGGATCACCTTCTTTCAATTAGATTGTCCATCTGTTCATCGACTAATTTCTGACACTGACGTGTACATTTGTAACATAAACAATTATCTTGTGAATGTTAGATTAAATATTACATTCCATGTCAAGCTGTTAATTGTGTGTGTGAAAGAGGGTTGAGCTCGGCTGAGTGTCCGTGGCAAAACAACATGAATTATTCTCTTCTAACCCCTCACTAAAGACACCAGTCAATGTCATCTCTTCGTTGTTTTTGTATTCATAGTCATATTGCAATGTACATCAGTGATAGAATGCATTTTGCAAATAAATCGCTAAAGTGTGGACGGCATTTGATGCCGAAAGGAAGTTGTTTGTGCTGTGTTGGATATCAATTTTCCGGATGTTTCAGTTTTCAAGCAAGGTCCATATTAGATTCCCAGACGACAGCACAGTCATTATCACAGAAAGGCGATCGTGACACAGTGAAGTGCAATTAAGTTTCAGCTGAATTTGGAAGTGAATCGATCCAGTGTATGATAGAGCTTTACCTGCGTGTGTGTCTTTCCAATGTTATTTAACATCATCTCCTTTATCTCCACTGTTTTTCGACAAACGGGAGCAAAGGGACAGAAGCGGACGAGTGGACATTTATATTTATCTATTTTTTTTTTTTTTTATTGCAGTATTGACATTATTTCACTCTGAAATACGGTTGAATCTCATCAAAGAATGCTCAGTTCTAAAGACGATTTTCCCAGGAGAGACGCATGAGCTTTTTTTTCCCCCCTTCGTTCTCTGGGCCCCAAATTCTCCGTAGGATCCCTGACTTTTTTCTCCTTTTGGAGAAATCACGCGTGTACGCCACAGGAAACGACAACAGCCGCATGAAGAGAGCGACTCGTGTCGAATCAGAATGTTTATCTTGTGCCAACACATCAAAAGCGTGCTGTGTTGGCACGCTCCCCCTCGTCCAAAGTCACATTCGGGCTCGTTTGTTCCTCAGCCTTCCACTGTTTGATTCATCGAAATAAAATAGGAAATTAAATGTTTGTTTTTTTTTTTTTACCGTTATCCTTCAGATTAGAAATGCTCTCCAATCCCAGGGGAATAGAATTCGAGAGCTCGGTGGATGTGGTTGAGTTTTGATCTGTCGCGTGATGACCAACGTCAAAACAGTGCTCTCTTGTGGTCACATGCGATGTAACTCCCTCCACCCTGTGACGAAAGGATGCACCATTCGGACATATTTTCCCTCAAGGAAAGAAGAAATATTGCTTGACGTATTTCTGTAGATGTAACCAGCATTTATTATGTCTAATTAAATACGACATCTTTTGAAGATCTAGAAAATAGAGCCGCGAGCTCTGCCTGTGGTGCTGTGAAAATGGAGAGCAGCAGCAGTGTTGAACGTATTTAGCCAGTTGTATGAAACCTCAACAAAGATGTTGGGGGGATGTTTGGGTCGGGCGGTGAAAAGAGCAGTTAATCTCCATTGAATCGCACCCTAAAGAGCAGTTATTTTCGTGCAAGAGATGATATCATACAGAATGTGGAAACAGAAGAAGCTTTTCTTCTCATCATCATATTTCAGATCCTCCAACACCATTGCCTGCAGCCCAATGAGGCTTTCTTCAGTGGAGGTGAGCGGAGATTTTCTCTGAGAGGAATACCATTAAAAGCAACTCCGCTTGTTTCGAAAAGATCAAAAATCCTTCAATTCCTGCCACACGGAGACCTGAAGAGGTGTTTTAAAAACCCATTCTGGATTCCAAGTGCTCTTTGAGCTTCCGAGCGCCTTCCCAAGAATTCAGATATCAAGCAGACATCTCGAGCCTGTTGGTCAAGCCTTCACGCTTTGGTTGAAATATCTTTCTCAATAGACGGATTCCCACAACAGCCCGTTTATAATGTAAATAAATCTCCTCGTGATGCACTGTCACTTTCAGGTGCAGTCAAGTACACAGCATCCACGCATGTCTGAGACATTTGTAACTCTAACCTTTCTCGGTCCAAACGGGTAAAGTTACTGTTTGATCCAAACTAACATTTGATACATGAAATACAGGCATTTTTTTAAGTGTCATTACTAGTTTCTGACCCATTTCAGTTTCTGTCAATATAGACCTTGTTTTCAGTGGACCCAGTGGCCAGTTTTATTTATTTATATTTTGTTTTATTTTAGGGGTTGACTTTGGTTCGAAGTAACACATTTAAGAAAATTAAAGAACAGCTCATTTAAAACTAAATCTAATTGCATTTCAGGGTTAAGGTCATCAAGCTTTGACGTGAACGTCACACAAAATGCATCTGCGCAATCAAATAGCAAATGTTACATTAAGATTGCAAGGCTCTCACACACAGAAACACAGACACACATGCACGGACACACATGCACGGACACACATGCACGGACACACATGCACGGACACACATGCACGGACACACATGCACAGACACACATGCACAGACACACATGCACAGACACATACACACTCAATCACTGCTTTTTTGCTGACTTATAATTATGGAAAAGCAAGATGCAAGAAGTGTGCCTTCCTCGTCGTTACAGCTAAACTAAACTCTCAGTATTCTGCCTGTGCCATTTGTCTATTGTCATTTATTTATTTTTCTCATTGGCAAGTGCTTTGTCCTGTGTTCAGATTCACCCTCATCCATGTTTTACGTTTCTGCTATTTATGATGATAATGATGGTACATATCCATCCATCCATCTTCCGCCGCTGATCTGAGGTCAGCTCGCAGGAGCAGAGAGGCCCAGACCTCCCTCTCTCCGTCCACATGGTCCAGCTTCTCAGGGGATTCCCAAGGCATTCCAAGGCCAGCCTGGACACATAGTCTCTCCAGCGTGTCCCGGGTCTTCACTGTGGCCTCCTCCCGGATGGACATGCCCAGAATCATAATCAGATCCTGATTTAACTTTGGTCTCTAGGAAATTACCTAAGAGACGCTATAATAACAGCTCTGATGCAGAGAAATTTGTCTCATTTATCCCAAAACGTGACAGAGAAAAGCTTAAGTCAATTAACTGGGGTGACTTGGCTTCCGCAACTGACTCGGAGCATGCATGTGAATTATTTAAGTCTTCAATAATGCAGACTATTCAGAAATATACAAAAACAAAACCTTTTCAGATGAATAACAAACACATTTTACCATGGTTTACAAATGAGCTTTTGCAATCAATGAGGAAAAAGGATTCAGCAAAGCCTTAAAATCTAAATTGAACACTGATCATTTAATCTGTAAGAGATTGCAAAATAAAAAAAGGAAGAAAAGGGTCAATTACTTTCTAGATAATATTCACAAAGGGTTATGAAGAACCCCAAAAGTGATGGAGAACTATGGATAGATCGATGTGAAAGGAACATATTAAAAAAGTCAAGATAGAGCTTCTAGTGAATGGAGAATGAAAGAAGATAGCTTGGAAGTTGAGCTGCTTCAATACTTTTTTTCATTAATTCGTGTCTGGAACTGCAGAGGAACTTTCACATTGCCGGAGCTCCAGACATTGAGATGAGGTCTTCCCAAGCACCCCTTGAATTCAGTGGTGTTAATGAGGAAAAGACGCTTCGGACCATCGCATCCCGGTCCGGGATTTACTAAGATACGGTGACGTCATCCACGATCACCGCGTGGATGACGTCACCGGCGCTGGACTGGGGAACGTACATGAGCACCAGGATGGAGTTTAAAAACTGTCACGGAAGTCAGTATCCCCTGGGATGTGCAGACCGTGGGTCCGGATCTTTTCTCCAGTTAGAGAAGTTCGTCCCAGGTGTATGTGATCATTTTTCTCTAGTTTTGCAAGGTGAAAACTTTGGCACGCAACACAATGGGCTGGAAAAATGCTGCCTAGCCCCAAACACGTAAGAGGAGTGGCTGGATAAATAAATAAATCCAAGAAAGAGAAGAAAGAGGGGTAGAAATAATTGGAGCTGCTGCAACAGGCTGCCTTCTTCCAGCACCACACCATCTTGAAAAAAAAAAAAGAAAAAAAAGATAGTCAGCTGGGTTTGTATATGTTTTTTATATTTGTTTTTTGCAAAATTAAGTTCATATCCTACTTGCTCATGTAACTGCCCGCTGCGGGTAGTGCCCCCCTAGTTATAAAAATCATTGTTTTTGCTCTCGCATTACCTTGCTTTACTTTCACGAACTTAGCCGGAGATGGAATAAAAAAAGACAGCACGGTATGACGAATATATGCTTGAGAAATATGTGGATAGAAGTTAAGTTTTAAGAATGGTTATTAATGCGCTCATCTTGTTCGTGTTATTTAGTCTTCACTGTAGAAATTAAGAATGCGATTAGCATGTTCTTGTGTTAAACATATGTAGAGAGGGATTGGGGCGTTTTTTTCCACCAATGAAAACACTCTTTCTTGGACCTCGTTTCAAATGTGTCGGATCAAATTTACTGTCATATTGTACCTTTCAACTGCTGCGTCCTCCTTATTCACACTTTCTCAACCTGATCACAGCAATTGGACTAATATAGAAAAACAAAACTGCCTCAGATTTATCCTGCCAGATCAATAACACAGATACTTTTATTCGACACTCGTGGAAGAATTGCCACCTGTCTTCGTTCCTTGGTCCCTGCGATATGAGAATTTCTTCTGCCTTATCTGCTCACGTCTGTCCCTGACTCACATGCTTTTTCTGCTCCTTTGACTTTTGGTTCATTTGTTTACGCACTCTTTGCCTGTTCAGACTTCACCTGTTGGCTGATCCCAACCCATAAGAGAGTGAAAGAAATGTCCTTTGGTGCTTGAGCTGCGATTGGGGTCTTTGTGAGTTCAATATCAAGAGAACACAATCAGGCTTTTCATGGGACTCAACTGGAAGGTAAAGAACTAAATATTTAGGATCAAACAATCTCATTCTATTTTTCTTTTCGGGGATCTTTTCACTGTCTGATTCCTCCAATTAATATAATCCAGACCATGACAGCAAATCACCTTTTGCCAACCTTGATGCCTAGCAGAAATGTGTGGCTCAAATCTTTTCGCAGATTTTTTTTGTCCAATAGACGAATGACCTGTGAAACGGTTTTGGATAAATGTTGTTTGGGTGGAAAAGAAGCTTCAGTTTTGAAGACAAAACTAACATTTTTAATCCACGGGACTGAAGACAGAAATGCTTAATTAAAATAGTTCTTCTTTTTCTTTCGGGTTTTCCCTTCAGGTGTCGCCACAGCGAATCAACCTCCTCCATCTAACCCTCATCTCTGTATCCTCCTCTCTCACACCAACTACCTTCATATCTTCTCTCACTACGTCCATAAACCCTCTCTTCGGCCTTCATCTAGACCTCCTGCCTGGCATCTCTGATCTGAGACCATTTCAATGTGCCTATGACTTCTTGTACAGGATGTTTTGTTTACGTTTTCTGTAAAACACAGATATTGTCTGAGCAAACAGGTGTCGTGGACGCATCCAATGGAACATTGTATCCCACTTCTGTCATGTGCTTGGATTGTAGATGTATATTGTAGATCATAGACTTCAAAACTTTAATGCTGTCTCCTTTGTGGACTATCTACTAAGGTCACTGAGTCTTGCTTGCAGAAACTTCAACAGCAGACGTTTCAAGAGACGATGCCCAAGAAAGAAACCATGGGCTTACTAACATCAACCCCGCCACCGCATCTATCAGTACACAGGTCCATCATGGAGACCGGTTCAAGAGGCAGTCAAGCATCCAGGTCATCTCCTGCTCCAGCGCTATACCATAAAAAGTATACAAGAAATGCCCTGATCTCCTCCGAAGGCTAGGGAACTTATGCATGCTGCTGAGCATGGAGGGAAAGAGTTTGTCTTCTGTGCTGGCGAGGGGAATGAGTGCCTACATGACCCAGAATGGATGTATTAACACCTCCATCCAGGGGGACAGTGTCGGAGGGTTCTCCGGGTGCTTGGAGCATACAAGAGTTCTCAGGCCAACTCATCCAAGAACCAAAGTAGAAGAAAGGTAGCCAAGCAGTTGCCCGGCTTGACTGCAAGTGCATAGGGGTTCATTCACCATGACTTGATCCAGGTTGCTCTGGACCACCACTACTTCCCACATAACATCCAGGGCATGATCACCAGTTACCTGGGAGACATCAAGCTATGAGTCCGGTCTGCCAAGTTTACAACAAAGTGGCAGCCAGAAGAGAAATGGACCTTACCTTACCTTACCATGATATCAGCAACCCTCATCCACAAGATGAGTCCTGGCAAACCTGGACCGCTTGACCACCTGGACCAAGATAGTCTGAAAGCCCAAGAAATCAAGAGGCCTGATAAAAGCAAAACAACTGGAAGGGTCGAACTATGGGTTCAAGGGAAAATGATCCCTAACAACCAAGGAAACACAAATGAATGCCTTGGGAAGCTTTGTGATTCCCTGTCAGATGTGAACAGCACCTCAACGATCGGGAAGCAAGTTGAAGAGGTGGCTGAAGAGGCTTGACAAGACCAGCTGTGGAATGGAGAGGAAATTCGACAAGCACCGTCATACATGTCTGGGAATACGTAAGGTCGGGCCAGCTCTTCCAGCACAATCATCAGTGGCTGAGGAGTTCAAAGTTGCAAAGTGCAAACTGGCCCTTTCATGTTCCTGCCAGTTCCTGGAAAAAAAAAGTATTCACTGCAGCCATCTCCATCCTCTTTGCAAAGTCTACCATCTGTTCCTATCCTGGATACCAAACCTGACTTCTTCACCTCTGTTGCCTGCATCATTTCCATTGAAGTCTGCACCAATGACCTCTCTCTCGTCTCCAGGGATGTTCTGCGTCACTTCATCTAATTCACTCCAGAAATTGTCCTTCTCCTCTAACTCACATCCCATCCGTGGGCAAAGCTTCTCACAACATTGAGCATCATACCTTCAATTTCCAGTTTCAGACTCATAAGTCCGTCTGACATTCTTTTCACCTCCGAACAGACGCCTCTTTAAAGATAACTCCGACTCGATTTCTCTTCCGAGCAATGCCATGATAGTATAAGTGAATAATTGCCCCTATGCTTCCAGCCTGGCTTCATTTCCACCTGGTCTTCTCGACACACAATATATCCACCTTTCTCCTCTGCATTATGTAAACCAACTCTGTAGCTTTTCCTGTCATTGTCATAATATTCAAAAATATAATGCTTGGAAATATAAAATATGGATGAAATATGAAAATTTTGTGCATAAAAGTAGCGACTCCCAGTCCTAGACTCTTGCCTTTTCTGTTCTCTCTCTGCTACCAAACAAGCCTTCCTCCTCTCTGTCTACAACCCGCAGTTGCTCAACTTCCACTGGTACCCACTACGATATTAGCACCAGCGGTCGTTCTTAACCCAGGCCTCGATAAGGCTGTCTGAAAGTCAGAAATTGGATTTGCATACTGAGTTTGCAGTTTCTGAAAGCCACGGGACTTTAATATAACAATCCAAGATAATCTGAGACAGGGATTTTAAGTTGAGTATAGTGACAGGTATGCCTGGGCTGTCTATAATGACTTCATTATGAGGTCAGATATCAAGCTTCAAGCTAACGGAAGCATATCAATATCATCAATAGCTAACAGGAGAATAATTACACATGCATTTTCATTTTTCAGATTTAAAATGATAAATTATCATTTCGACAATGAAGTATATCCTTTTTTTTCTTAATTTTCATCGGGGTTATATGTGTGTGAAGCTGAACAAATTCTCTTGCAATGTGGGCCCATCGCTAACCGTGCGGGTCCATGTGATGAATTAGATTAATAATAAATCATAAAAAATGAATCTGATACTTATCTTCAAAAAGCCACAAGTGTTATTGCGCTTGAAGAGAAAATGCCTCTGAAAATACCAATGGCATTATTCAAAAAATGATTCCCAAATGTGATAATAAAAGATGGTAAGACGGTAAGATTAGTGAAGTTGTGTCATTTTCTGTAAACATGAAGGGACATTTAAGACATGATAACAGTTGGGACATGTTTGGATTTTTCTGGGACACAAATTCAAAGAGAGTTGTAGGAGTTCAGGTCAGGGTTTTAGCAAAACAAGTGGTATCAGTACATTTACATTACCCCTCCAGAAATACAGGTCAGAAAAAAGTAAAGCCAAGTCATGTCTTGCAAAGAAAATACTAATTGACAGAAGTACATCAAACTACTATGACAACAAAACTAATAAAATGTAAACTTATGTAAGGTAAATGACTGTAACAGAAGGGCATGTATTTGAATTAATAAAACACTCATAAAAATGTGAAAATTGATTTTTTTTGTCATTCTAATTGCTGGAATAGGCATCGAGAAGACACTAAATCAAAGGCCGTAAAAGTCTAATTTTATATCATGAGTAAATGAAAATATGTATGAAATATATGAAATCATTTGTCATTTATTAGGAGGAAAATTATATTGGTTTGTATTTACAAAATTGCATTAATCACCGAGAGGTGTCCGTGATGTTAATCTGAAAACTGAATACCGTTTAAAAGAAGTATTAATTGTTAAATCTGTAACCACTTTAGCGTTTTAAAATAAAAATGGATGCGTGGTTCATTTTTCATTTGCATTTTCCTTCACGACCGTCATTCAAATCAAATATCAATTACTCAACGTAATTAGTTGTTTTTTCCTTTTTTCATTTTCTTGTTTTATTTTTTAGCATTAAAAGGTTCAAAGTATCAAAGTCCAATGCGCTATCAATAATTTGAAGTATTTCTTCTAAAACTGTCATGACTATTTTCAGCTTGAATTCCATTACAACTATTAAAGATCACAATGATTTGCATGTCTTATGACTTGCAGATGACTTGCCGTCTCTGCAAAAACCATAATGCGAAAAGCAAACTAGCAAATACTAAAACACGTTTCCGGCTAAAAGACTTGAAAGACATAAAAAGTAATGTTACACATCTAACTTATGCAGTGTACGTATTTTGTAGTTATACTGCATGTATGTATTGGTTATGATAAGCTGCGAAAAAAGGATTCCATAGAATCAGGGATAGTATGATATTTAAATTGTACTGAGTCTGCATTTACATTATTTTGTCACCGAACCGAACAAAAGGCGGTTGTTTTTTATTTGTCATTTTTTTGCATGTGAAGGCGAATCCGATTTTGTATTTGAGCGGAGTTCCATTGCGCCGCTGTGCTCTCTGGTGAACTGCTAACCTCACTGTGATGTCAGTTCAGGATAGCTCACAAATAACCCAACCAAAAAAGGCAGAAAAACAGCCTTTTATACTTATATTTCAGTGTCCAACTCTTGATAAGCTGATGGTAGAAGGTTCTCTCTTCCTCGACAAGATGTGCGTGTGAAGCAGTGCACAGAAGCCAAATGTGCTGTCGACAGCTTTTATGCTATTTATTGATTTACACTAGATGGCAGCTCGACACAATCCATTGACCACAAAGCATTGATGAAGTTCATTATACACTTGCCTGTTCAGCAATTGAGTAACTTTAGGTGAATCTTCCTTTTCTTTTTTATGTGTTTTTCTCTTTTTTTTTTTTTTTTTTTTGTTTTAATACATATGAAAGTAGTTTGTTTGATAGTTTGTTTTTCATCACTTTCTGACTGTCTTTAAGCACCTGCTACATGATTCACACAATTGTGTAACTTGACAAAATATATATATATGTTTGAAAAATATAGAATTTATCGATAGTGCCATTGTTTGATAAATCAATTGATCAATTGTATTTCCTTTGTTAATAGAACAGGACATGCAGCACGATATCAGTCATCTGCACTTTTGAACGTGCCAAAGAGGATTATTCAGTCATCACATTCAGCCGATGAAAAGCCAAAAGCTCAACTCAGGCTTGATATTTCCGCTAGACTCTTAATTTCATGGCGGACAGCTTGGCATCTCCCTGTGACGGTGAATTCACGACAAAAGGGATTGAAAAAGCTGTATCTGCAAATCTAAATGTGGAACGTCTCAGTTGGGCTGAAGCATCATTAGACGGCGTTCAAGAAACCCGGTTATCTTGTCATGGGCAACGATATGACCGGGATTTCAACGCTGCACCGAGGACAACAGCAAGGCTTTCAGAGACTCAGAAACTCTCAGAAAAGTCAGTGGATGCAACATTACAGAGGCCAAAATGTGAATTAATTTGAACTAAATTTGGCGGTGCGTCCGGTTTGTGTGGTGGCTGAGGCCGGCAGCAGCAGAGTGTGGTGGTGCTGAAGAACAGTTCCTGTCAGCAGCAGGATATCAGGCCTGTGGCTCCGCATTGAAGTTTTGATGTTGCTCGTTGGTGGTGAATGTGACTCACGACTTACAAGTTAAAGAAATTGCATTGAAAGCAAAACCTGCCTGAAATACAAGTGATCTAGTTCAGAAAAGGCAATGTGGATTTTCATTGAAGTCTGACATTAAACTCACCACTATCTTGTGGTCCAAAATGAATTCTAACATGTCGACCCGGTGGGTTTCAAGCCTGTGAAAATGTGTGTGTCAGGAAAATATAACCAATGAACTGTGAGTGTGATTTAAAAAAGCTGCTGTTTAATATTTCATTATCTACGACCCATCCTATATTCAGGGTCGTGCGGATGCTGGGCGAGAGGGAGGGCACTGAACAAATAGACGAACAATGATTTACTATGTGCCACCATGCCAAGCTAACTGCTGAATAAAAGTTGATATTTGATCAATGCTACGTTCCGATTTTAGGATGTCTCTGGTAATTATACAATTACACAGTTCGCACAGTAACCTTTGAGTACTTCAGTTTTCCGCGAAAAATTATTTTTAATTATGCATCGAAGAAAATTAATCCGACAGTGTCAACGACCTGACCTTTAGCTACAGGATCCTATTAGCTTTTTCCGCAAAATCACCAGGTGGTTGCTTTTTTGTTCGTTTCTCTTGAAGTTGTGCGCAGCTGTCGGGTGGAAAGGTGACGCGGTGATTGTTCCTTCTGCCTCACACCAAGAACGGTGTGATTCCGACAGTGGTCTCTTCTGTGCCGAGTCCGCAGGTTCCCCGTGTCACCTCTGTTTGCCTCTCGCAGCGCGAAACGCATTTAGTTGAAGACTAAGTTGCCCAGGCGTTCAAATGAGGGAGTGAATGGTTGCACGTGTCTGCACCAGTCCAAGCCTCCAGCTTACTAACGTCCCCAGGGCGAGCAGTAGAAACATTCATGTTTTTGGGTTGTTGTTTTTTTTTTTTCCTTGGAGATTTTCCTGTTGGTTTTTTTGGGTGATCTTATCACAAAACAAAATCGAGAGGATGACTGAAGAGCAAGTTTTAGAAGGCGTGAGAAAAAAAAAATCAGCTTTCCAATGAGCCATCGGGTTTCCTGTCTTAGATCCACCTGAGGTCCAGGTGATTGGTTGATTACCTACAGAGAGCTTTTTTGTTTGTTTTGCTGTTGACCAGACTTTTAAAATCTTTTTTTTTTTTTTTCAGATTTTACTGTCCCTCTTTTAATTATCTACCGCGTACGATTCACGTACCTGCGTATGTTCTTCCGATGTATTCCAATTCGCCCCCTGCGTGTCTTTGGACTGTGTGAGGAGACCGGAGAACACACAGACACGGGGAGGACATGCAAACTCTGCACAAACAAAAAAAAAAGGGTCCCTGTGAGAATCTAACCAGGGAGCTTCGAACTGAGAGGCAGAATCGCTGTCCACCGCGCCAACCGACCGCCCACATTTAGACTTATCTTGAAAAAAAAAGGAAATGCGAGGAATTTCGTGTTCATTTTCTCCAAAATTCAAGATTTTTTTTATGATTTCTAGGATTGGAAAATGCATAGGATCATTTTTTGACTAATTATTGCTTGTATTTGAATCATTTCTCTGTGATTTGATCTGATATTTTGGGGGTCGTGGTGCAGTGAACTGTGTAATCCTTGATTCTGATCGCCGCTCTTGTTGTATAGTATAGTTAAAAAAAAACATGAATACACAGAGGATAATAATGAATTTGCTGTTGTAAATACAAACAAATCCATTTCGACAGCCAGGTTTAATATCCTTGTAAAGCCTTTTAGAACTCCTTCCATAATCAGCTGGTTTGAATCCCATATGTAACACAATCATTTCAAACACAAAATATACCCCCACCACCAAGTAGTTCAAACAGTAGTTTTTGGATTACAGCTGGTTGATGTGACCACAGAAGCCATTTAAATTTGATCCATTATTGTGATAATCACCATAAGCGCACAGCTTGCCCTTTCACACCATTTCTCTCCATCTCAGCACAGTCTGAGCAGGCGCGATTCACAGGAACACTCCATGAGTGAATTCAGCGGGGAGAGCAACAAGGCTGTGCAAGGGAGGAAAGAGAACTTGAGCGGGGTTGCCTTGACAACCACCCATAACATGTGCAACAGTTCCCATGGTGATGGCTGCGACGGTGCGTTATCAGCAGGAGATGACAGCTGACAGGGACAAGGACCAGGCAAGCACACACACTCACAGACACACACACAGTTGGCTGGCTTTGACTCATAATCATAAATCGTTTGGGGTCAAATACTGCTTTTCCTGTATTTTTGTGGAGACAAAGCAAGAAAATGTCCATTTTTTGGCTTCTTTTCTCTGTTTTCCCTCCACAAACACAATAAAAATGTTGACTCTTTGTAAGCTAGCAGCAATTTGATGTTTCTTTCTGACCTCCTATATCATTAACATAGCTTGTTGCTCTTCAACTGCCACGTGTGTCCTTGTGTTTTTGAGACAAAATTTTCCCTGAGGCAATGAGGGGAGTGGCCTGAGGCCTCTTATCCCAAGCAATGACTGAGTTGCACCACCGTTGGTGATCCATTTAACAGCTGGGTTACTGTGTTTGTTGTCACTTTGTGTGGAGGATTTGCTAGAGATCAAACCACCAGTACTTGTGATTTGTACATGGGTACACCTACGGCGCAAAAACACCTATGCTATGCTGCTCTTTGTTGACTTTATTTAAGCTTTAAATACATGACAGCAGCTCACCTTCTACTGTAACACACAAATTTCACCGTTGGGGATTGTAAAGTTTTTGCTCAGCTTGTGACAATTCACAAATGAGTCCAATGATTTGGTAAAGGACGGAAGAGCGACATTTCCGGATGCAGTCTAATCAAATAGCATTTAATTCTGTCAGCAAGGATGCAGGAGTCACACAGCTGTGGGTTCTCAGCCACCCGCACACAGGTGGGTGATGCCGCAGAAGAACCCGGATTGTTATCAAACATGTGACTATATAGGCCTCCAGGGGTGCGGTTACAGTTGCACTTCCGGTCCTTCATTGGTATTGAAGATTACTGCCGTGGCTGTAACTCCCATCTCTTGATTACGTCACGGGCAGCTTGTTGTTCTGTTCTTCATGTTGTTGCAGTTAGCCACTCTCCTTCAATCCCCCTTTTGACACAATTGTATTGTGTCAACCTTAATTTCTGGCCAGGTCGGGCCCCTCTGATGGCGGGATGTAATGCTGTTGGAGGGAAAAGAACACGCCGCGCTCCTCCTGCCTCAAGGTAGCGCCTCTCAATAGTATATACAAATGGACGTGGCATGTACCGTACATATATGTATAGCAGCAGGATGGCATGAAGTGTGATATGAATTTGACTACGGTTTAAAGTGCAGGGAGGAATTGGGTGTGAGATTGTCGAGTGGGTGTGAGATTGTCTCTGCGGGGGTGGAGGATGGAGTGGTTGTCAGCGGGGGGGGGGGGCGTTGGGTTAGGGGTGCCTAGGCAAGTAGGGGCTCAGAGGCGGTGGATTGGTTCGG
>CAAKHD010013710.1:97304-132813 GCA_901007705.1 Fistularia tabacaria | reverse complement strand
CCGAAGCCTCAAAGCCTTACTACCTTTCCACCTGGTCTTCTGGACACACAGTATATCCACCTTCCTCCTCTGCATCATGTCAACCAACTCTCTACCTTTTCCTGTCATTGTCCCAGTATTCAAAGTCCCTACTCTCAGTCCCAAACTCTTGCCTTTCTTCTTCTCTCTCTGCTTTCGAACATGCTTTCCTCCTCTCCTTCTTTCCTTCTTCGACCCACAGTAGCCCAATTTACACTGATACCCTGTAGGTTATCGGCACCAATGGCGGTTGTTTTTTACCCCGGGCCTTGACCGATGCAGTATGAGATTCATAGGTTTGATTCGCATGTTTGGTTTGGGCAAAACATTTTACACTGGCAACCCCTCCTGACGCGACCCTCTGCATTTACCCGTGCTTGGGACCAGCTAAGGGAGACACTGACCTATGCCCCTCCGAGGCTGGCTCCGGGAGACACAAGCCTCTGCCGCCCTGAGGCTGCATTAGAGGGCAGTTTATCTGTCTCCAGCATAATCTCAGACATCACAAATCAATTTCATATCTAATGTATGTTCAAACTATTCAGACTAATATACCAGAAAGCAGTTCCACACCTTTCCATATAACATCGAATTACGTCATTTATTAAAAAAAAAAAAAATGCTGACATATGTTTCTTTATAGCATGTATGTATTTACCCACATCCTGTTTAAAATCAATGTTTAAGTTTTTTCATGAACTTGTGCTTCCAGCCTTGCCCATTGGTTAATCAATGGTCAATGGCTAAAAGTTTGTCACATGAACAAACTGTGGTGGTAATTTTTAGCATTTCTGTAGCATATACTGGAGCCCCAGAGGAAAACAAACAAACAAACAAACAAACAAACAAACAAACAGACAGACGGACAAACAGACAGACAGACGAAAATACAAAGAGACGAAAAATAATAAACAAACAAAAACAGGATAAAAGTAGAATGTGAAACACATCTACAGTAGAATAACAGAGACTCTTTACGAGTCACAGTGCCAGCAGACATATTGAAAAAAGACCATCTACTTAAAATGTAGTTGGATTCAAAAAAATGACAGAATGACAGATAATGGTTGTATTGGATTGGAACATATTGAAACAGTCAGATCCCAATTGATCTATTCTGTTACCTTTGCTCTCTGCCAAATCTGATTACGCTTTGGATTCTGTTTTATTTTTATGTATTTATGTATTCACCTTCGCTCATGTTTAGACAGGAAACATTTATACATTTCAAGTCAAGTTATAATTACTCCCCTTAAATAGCATGACCCCGGAATTCGGAAACAGCATGCGTGGCCCCATCTTACACACGATTATACATAAATGCCTGTAGAAAACATAACGCAAGAACCATACGCATGCACATAGCTTGGTAAAGGGCAATCAATAGCTTGGATGGATGCTGCATCCTGATGTATGTGCTGCCCTGTGACCTGTAATTGAACGTACAGGGTTCAGACACTCTATCATGATAGGGCCATTTGCTCCACAGGTCATCAGCTGCTAAATGGTTGATAAGCTGGCACATTTCTTTCTGCTGCTGATATGTCAGCCATCTATTCAATGAATTGATAGCTGGTTTTCACAGAATGTGAGGAAGCAAGTGGCTCAGGGGGAGTGTGCATGAACCAAAATGTGTATGTGTATGTGTGTTTGTTGCATATAGATACAAGCATTACTATGAAGAGTCCTTCTACTGATCTGAAATTCTTGTCTGTCATTTCTCATTGGTGAAAGCCCTGATGGTGTTCGGAATAAGTGAGTTGAAATATTGCATCAGCATCCTGCCCGGTCCTTGAACTATTCATTTGCTTCAAAGTTTCAACATCAGACAGCATCGAAGGAATTTAACTTTTTCAACAAAGGCAAAATGTCCACCTAAACAGCTGTTTAAAATTCATAATTTGCTGTTGTGCTCTACTTTTGTAATTTGCAAGTAGCAGAGGGGGGAAATTTAACATAAACCACAGGATCCACTCTCAGCAATGTCTTCACCATGGGATGAAAAATCAAACACTAAAAACACACCGGGATTAAACTCATTATTAAAGGCCATTTTCATGTGTTCAGTAAGTTTTCCTGCTTTGGTGGCAGGATCCCTCTCAGGAACCTTACAGAGCAATAATAACTTTGGTAACTGGTAATGAGTTCCTATATTAGAGGCATTTCATACAATAATATCACTCAGCTGGAAGATCAGATAATGCAAACAGTAGGTGCGATAAAGAATCTGAATTGAAAAGGAAATTAGAAACTGATGCAACAAACTTCAGAACATAAATTTAATTGCTGGCTGACATTTGCAATATTAGCTAAATGTTCTACTTTTGATTATTAGTCAGCTTTATTGTCAGCTTTTTCTTTGATGCATCAGGCACTTCTCCAATTGCTAATTGCTTTCACTGATGCAGTGCAATAATGAAAAGAACTTTTCTTTCTTTATTTTACGTTCATAAATGTAACTTATTCAAAACATGGCATGGGTCATTTGTAGATTATTCCACTTTTTTAATTGCAAGCAACTGATCCCTATTTATTTTTTTATTTGTAATTGATTTGTTTATCTATTTTTAAATCATGGAGTGGCTGATGTTGTTTTTTCTGAACGCATTGTTTCATGAGATGTAGATTCATGCATTCTAATGCGAACATCAAGATGAATTGCATTTACTCCGGAGTTGCTGCATGTTGTCATAGCTTCTAGTGTAGCATGTTTTTATAGCTTCTCCAGTAGTGTGTGTCTGTTTGTGTGTGTGTATGTTTGTGTGTGTGCATGCGTGTATCTGTGTGTATATGTGTTTCAAGTTTGTGTCCGCCTCAGTTTCATCCTCAATTAATTATATAAGTCCTGTGGGTTCTGTCGACTGCACTTAGATTAGTCTTTAACTGACACAACTTCAGGAAGGGTGATTTAATAAATGGCACATTTTAAAATACAATGATTTAGAAGTCATAATTTGAAAATGGAAGAGAGCAATTTAAAAATGTCATATGTATAACACTGCAATAAAAACTTGTTATTATGTCCCAATCACAATCCCAGCGTGAGACCCACCTTCCATCAAGATGATTGTCTTTTTCAGTCTGTGACTGGTTTACACCGCAGAGATAATTAGATTTGTAGCAATATTCCTAACAGGATAATTCAACCACGGAAAAGTCATATTGCAGCTTCCGGGGTTGTGGCTGCACCAGGGTAACTTTGTCTTGTTTTATGACCTGTTATATATTTAGCAACCACAGCCGGTAGTATTTCGGTCAACAATATCCAGATAGCATTATGCAACACACAAGAAACTACCTTCTTTCCATTGGAACTAATATTCTTGAAGCCTATATTTACAAGAAATAAACAATATATTTGATCAATCTGCCTTTAGTTTGGCAAGGCATCCTATGTTTATCAGGGAGAAACCCCGTGGTATGAAAAATCAAAACCATGCAACAGCCTCACCTTTTTGTTGTGCATGCACTTGTCTAAATATTGTACTTCCCCTGGGTACCAGGCTTCACTATAAGTATATTATTTTAGGATACACACTGTACACTCATTGCTATACACATAGAGTCTCGCAAGACATTTGGAGGACAGTAAACATAGAATATTTCATCAGCAATGTGAGCTGGTAATATTTGGGCCTGCGGAAAAATCAGGGCGGTCGATTTATCTGGGAATCAATATGAGTCTATGTGTGCATCAGGGATGCCAAAACTCATGTTGGTGTTGGATGCAGATTCCCCTTAAGTTGGTTTGTTTGGAATAATAAACTGGTGCACAGTTTCTCAGATGTTGAAAAGTAGGTATATCAACGAAATGTAGGTACGTTTGCCACCCATTAGCTGTGTTGTTGACTGGCCAAGAGAAGTTGGTGTTAAAAGCCAGCCTTGTTAAATCAAATAAAAAAATACATAATTTTTGCCTCAGACCTGGCAAATCGAAATGGTTAGTTTGGGTCAAATGGGAATATTTGGTGGAGGACGCTGTCCACATGGCCTTCAGTTTGTTGTGTTAAAATTCCTAGGGAGGTCTAGGGAATTGAATCCAACTGGTACATATTCAGAGCCTTTATTGTGGAAAGCGGTTTCATGGAGCTGTGGTCAGAAGGTCATCAGTGCTTGTTGCAATGTCAACCTGAGAGAATCTACGAGTGGATACCGGCGGTGAAGGGAGGTACAAATGAAAGGAGGCCTTAAGCACATAGACAGCCATTAGGATTTCCCACAGCTTTGGGGTAACGGGGCATCAATGTTAGATGTCACAAGAGTGAAAAAAAGTATGATATGAGTTTGGAGAGGCCATGCAAACATATGGCATTCTACAGGATATCTTGTGAGAGATGCTACAGCACTATGGGGTCCTGGGGTCATTAAAGTAAGCAATTAAATCTGTGTACAGACATTTGAAGAGTTGTGTCTGCATCTTTGGCACAGGTTTCCAGTGGATTTTGGACTCTGCCAGAGCTGCCTTTTGCCACTGGATCTACTTGTGATCTTCAGGGACAGTATTTCCAGGTGCCACTGTGGGTATGAGATGGAGAACTCATCACCATATGGCCTGCAGTGGTGTGTATGCAGTCATCCTGGTGATAGTTACCATCTCTACGTCAGGGGCTATAGGTAATTAAAACTATTTGTTGTTAAAAAATCCAAAACAAAGCAGTGTATTACTTAAAATACTGTCTACATTTGAGTTCAAGTATCTTTGTGTCCTGTTTACAAGTGAGGTTAGGATGGAGCCAGACCTGGATAAGTGGATCAAAATCAAAATCAGTAACAACTTTATTGATCAAGTTTATTCACACATACAAGGAATATGGCTCCAGTTGACAGTTACACCTCATACTAATGTGAAGGCAAACAATGACTGGACAAGCACATTGTAAACAACACAAAATACAAAGTGCAGAGTGCAGTGTGCATGTCTGTTTAAGTAAAAAGTTGATAATCTGCATGAGTAATGTGGTCAGTGAGGTAGTGCTAAAATGCGGCTGTTAGACAAATAAGATGATAAATAAAGTGAAGCTCAAGTACAGATGTGAGTGCACCACAAGGTATGTACGGTGCAATGGGGATTAATCATTGAGCAGAATGATGGCTTGTGGGAAAAGTCTATTCATATGACTGGCATAAAGTGATCTGTAGGGAGAGAGGGAGAAAGGAGTTGTGTCCAGGGGGTGATAGGTCTGCATTGATGTTTTCTGCCCAGTTCCAAGCTCTGGGGAGCACAGTTCCAGAGTAGAGGCTTCTTGGCACCTCTAATTCTTGCAGTATCTGCAGGATTGCAGCACCTGTGCATTGCAGGGGAGAAAGCGGAGTCAGAAAGCAGAGGTCATGATTGTATTCCAACCTTCTCCTGTAGTCCAAAACTTTGGGTCATGATGTGAAAACCTGTTGAGTCTAATACTTCTCTGACCCAGGTCCATGAAGTGTTTGAAGCAATGGTGATGATGATGAGAATGGAATATCAAGATATAACAAATTTCTGACAATAATAAAACCAGAATTTACTTGAACTCATCGTTTTTTTTTTAAATACTAAGACTGAATTTCTCTTCTCACCCAGTCCATAAAATACATTTTTTGATTGTTTGAGAAAGTGTACAACTACTGATTATTTATCTCCAATTTACTTGTTTCTCAAATCTCCTCTTCTTCTGTAGTGACCTTTGGTGTCATAGTCATCAGAATCTATAGACTGTTGGGTTATTGGCATCATCTCATTTGGAACCGTGCATTTAAATTTCTTGCACAGCTAAACAAAACCACTGTTGCTGTTGATGATGAAACACCACATTCTCTGCCTTTTAAAAAGTGTTGGGTCAGTATCTGGTTGGACAGCATTTGGGTCTGAATGAATAAAGTGGTCTACCAACTGCGAGCTCTAAAACAAAAAAAAAATATGACAACCTGAACTGTAGCAGTGAATATAAATGGGCTATTTGTCAAGGAGCCACGCATGTTCACAAAGCTTGCAGCAAAAGGATCATCTTCAACAGACCTTGAATGAACAATTGAGCAACAAAATGAGCATGTCTGAGAAAGTAACCTTCTCTCTAGGTAAGGACAAAAGATAAATGTGTCAATAGTCATTTGTTATATTCATCATATACACACACACACACACCGCTGTATATATATATGCATATGCATATGTATATGCATATGTGTGTATGTGTATATATATATATATATATATATATATATATATACACATATATGTATGTATATATGTGTGTATGTGTGTGCGTGTGTGTGTGCGTGTGTGTGTGTGTGTGTGTGTATGTATGTATGTATATATATATATCAGTTGAAAACAGGTCTATTCAATAAATACAGTAATTCACTTGGGGGGGCAACTACAGAAAATGGATTAGCCATCAGTTGATTAGACACACTAAGTTTGCCTTTCAATGTTTTGTCTTCGTATGGGCCTCTTTTGTATAATTCTTTGTTATCTCTTTACTGACTTTCCCTTATCTTTAAGTCACATGTTATACTCTCTCAAGCCAGTTTGTAATTAAGTTTCCTGATATTTTCCTTCATGTACTAACTGCTGTGTGTCTATAGTGTTGTGCGTGAGACTGTCAGGCAACACACATTCCATTTATCATATCTGTGATATCTGTCCCTGCTGAAATGAGAGCTTAGAGAGAGAGTCTCTTGTCCCATATTTCTCTGCGTCTAAGGTTGTGTGTGTGTGTGTGTGAGCGCGCTCAGAGACAATTTGTACGTACATTAATGGTGAAAATGTAAGTATGAGACAGACGCATTGAAAGACGTAGGAAAGAGTGAGTTGAAGGACAGTACATGTTCTTGAGAAAAGAGTTTTGTATCACACCCTAGAGGCTCAAAAAGTAGTTTCAACGCAGCTTCATTCCCAGCTGGTTGGAGGCAGTGGAATCCCCAAAATTTTGATTATGCTTGAGTATAAATTATATGAACTATGTAGACTGGAAATACCTTCTCTATTGGGATCTGATAAAATGCCTGTATTATAATTTCTCTGACAAAAATGTATTAATTTAAATTGTCTGAATACATTTTGATGAAGGTGTGACTCCAACCCCTGGCAGAGTGGTGATTTTTAGTGGTGAGTACTGAAAACCCTTGAAGATTTTTTGTTAGGGAAATAACAACAATTGAATAGATAAGTGGTGATGGTAAAGCTGACAGATGAGATCAGGCAGGAATCTCCATGGACATGGACATTTGTAGATGACAATGTGATCTTTTGTGAGAGCAGGGAGCAGGTGGAGGAAATCTGGAGAGGCGGAGGTATGCCCTTGACAGGAGAGGAATGACAGTCAGCTGCCGCAAGACAGAATCCAGATGTGTGAATGAAAGGGACCCAAGTGGAATGGTGAGGCTAGAGAGAGGAGATAAAGAAGATGGAGGTTTTTAAGTACTTAGGGTCAACAGTCCAGAGAAATGGAGAGTGCAGAAAGGAGGTGCATTCCTGGAGATAAAAATGCATCAAAGCAGGTTTGATTGCATGGAGAAATTGTCATGGCTAATGTGTGATAAGAGAGTATGAGCCAAAACGAAGCAAAATATGTACAAGACAGTTGTGAGACCAATGATGCTGAATAGTTTAGAGACAGTGGCATTGAAAAAAGGCAGGAAGCAGAGCTGGAGGTAGCAGAGATAACAATGTTGAGGTTCTCTTTGGGGATGGTGGGGATGGATAAGATCAGAAATGAGTCTCTCAGAGGGACAGCACATGTTAGATTTTTGGGAGATAAGGTCAGAGAGGCCAGACTGAGATGGTTTGGTCATGTACAGAGGAGGGATAGTGAATATATTGGTAGAAAAATGCTGAGTTTGGAGCTGACAGGCAGGAGGCCTAGAGATAGACGAAAGAGAAGATTTATGGATGTATAGAAAGAGGACATGAAATAAGTTGGTGTGAAAGAGGATGATACAGAGAATAGAGTTAGATGGAGGAGTTTGATTAGCTGTGGCAATCCCTGAAGGGAGTAGCCGAAAGGGAAAGAAGCTTTTATAATTTCTTAGAATAATACTTCGTTTTATAAATGGGTCCATGATAACAACAGCAGTAACACTCCTGAATATAACTTAACCAAGGATTATTCTGAACTCTAGCTGTCGTTGTCTGGAGACACTACATAGTATTCCCTGGTATTCCCTGTTGTACCAATAGCTCAGAAAACCTATTCAAATTCCTTATGGCCTTGTGGAAGTTGAACTTCGACAGCAGCCTTGCCTTCATGTTGCACCTACGCAAGGCCACAAAATACAGTCTCGGCCCAGAATTCAATCTGTCTTTCCGAGTTCAATAAATAGCTAGTTTTGCTTGCCATTTAGATTTGTCATTTGTTTTGTGTTTGACCCAGCAAACAAAAACAGGGCCAGAGAAAGTGACTTCTAAAAGGTTAAAACCATCTGTTTGGAGGCTTAAAAAATCAGCAAGTCTCACACTCTGTTAAAAAAGTGACACATTTTCAGACAGAGTGCAGAAATGACACTTGTTTAAAGTAAAGGGATTACTCACGGACAAAAACATGGTTTGCCACAGTTGTGCCATGTAAGATCCTCCACTGCACGTCATGCGTCCGTTACTTTAGAGGCGATTTGTACAACCTCCTCCATTGGGTGGACAGTCATCAAAGCCAGTGTCAACTTGACTCCACCATTTTTGGTCAGGAGAGCTCGCCCAGGTGCCTGAAACCAGGACTTAGGTTGAGATCAGGGAAAACATCTGTGGGGTCTGGTCAAGCCTTTCCATTCGTACACAGGAGGAGGAGGCTCATTTCTGTTATGTGCAGTTTCTGCCCCTAGAGTTCCAAACCTCTCTGAAACGTCTCCTCACAACATCATCGCTCCCCAGAAGCACACCAAGCTATGTCAACTCACTTCCAGGGTAAATTCTGAGGGAGAACAGGGAGGCCTCCATGACACTCTCCCTCACTGTTTTCCCAATTTACTTTAGCAGAGGATATAATAACAAAGATTTCTGTTAGTTTTGCTTGTGTGTTGATGTCTTCCTGATCTTTGAGGAAAACAACAAAATCATCAGCATAGGTTGATAAAATTATTTTGGGATTACAACCTGCTTAAAGCATGCCGTGCATATTTGTGCATATTTTCTGAAGAAGGGGTTCCAGGGAGAGTGCATAGAGGGCTGTAAAAAATTATTTTAGCTCAGGGGCCACATGGAGGAAAATCTATTCTCAAGTGGGCCAGACGTAAAGTCATGATATATTAACTACTGTTAATGCACCTATTGTTCAATTCACATCTGAAACCTCGTATCTTTCAGCTAGCAAAGCTAAAAGATACCAGCGATCTGGCCTGCGGGCCTTGAGTTTGACATCCCTGGAGAGTGTTCCGGGCATTTCCCAACCATGTTGCACAACACTATGCACCCTTAAAGGAGCTAACAAGCGTCCAATGATCTTCAGCACACTCTCAATGTCACTGTACAACACCTGGATCTTAGTGATGACACCAGCACTGAAACAAGCTGAAGTCTTCCAAAGGAAATGGTGTTCCATGCAGTCAAATGTCTTTTCTTGATCTAATGAGATCAAGCCCATGTTTGTACCCAAGGAATGGCAGACCTGCAAAACGACCTGAATTAGGTGGATGTTATCTACCATCGCCTGTAGTAGGTTTGTACCCGATGGCTAACCTGCTCCATTGCTTCTTTCAGGTGGATGGCAAAGGCTTTCAACAGGATCTTATAATCAGTGCAGAGGAGAGACACAGGGTGGCAGTTTTTTTATCCCTTGGAGGTTACCTTTTTTCGGCAAGAGGTAAATGATGGCCCTCCTGCATGACAATGGTAGTGAACCCGGAGCCAGACTTTCATGAAAAACGTTAAAACATCATCGGCTAAAATTACCCAATACGCTTCAAACCTCTGCCCATTGATGGTGGGGGCTAAGCGGTTCTGCATGTGATAGAGGGGAGTACGTATGCCCCTTGCACTCAGTTAGGACTCTAACTTGGAGTTGATTTCTGCAGATACCCTAGGTAGTTTTCCGCATAAATCACCAAGCAACATCTCATTTTCAACTGATGTGTAGAGGGAGGAGTAAAACTCAACTGCCCTCTTTGTGATCTGGCCAAGTTCAATCAGCATCTGACCAGTGTTCTGACAGTACAGATTGGATTAACTGTGATTCCTCTCCAAGTCAAAGAAGAAGCAAGGGGAAACATCCATCAGGACATGACCAGACTACCCTGTTCTTTTGTGTCTCGCAGGTTGGCCAGAGTCATTCTTTGAATTTGAGGGGTCAATATGACCTCGATATTCTGTTGATTCAATCATTTTTTCTAGTTCCACAATCCCAGTCTCCAGATCCTCAATACATCTAGTGATGACACGCGTGACAATACGAGTGTGTTGGTGGCACAAAAGTCTGATTTGAACCTTCCTATGGTTCCACCATTTCCTTAAACGTGTGAAACTGTATTGCTTTTGTCTATAATTAGTCCAGAAATGATTAAGCGATTCTTTAGATTCTTCGACAGGCGAGGAGGAGCAGAAATCGAACCAGGAATGTTCGGGCTCCAAGGACGACACCTCTCAACCCCTGAGCCACATCGCCCGGAGAAGAAAGAAGAAATAGATTAACAAAATAAAAGTGGCAAATGTCACAAGAGGTTTGCAGTGAGTTTGCAGTAGGTAGCAAAAATGTCCCTGGTTTGATTCTGGGGGGATTTTCTCTGCAGAGTTTGCATAGTGTCCCTGTGTTTGAAGGGGTTTCTTCCAGGTTCTGTGGTTTCCTCCCAGAGTCCAATGAGAACTGGAATGGGTCTCACCACCATCCTGTCTATAAATAAGCTTCAAGGACAAGAACAAGATGATATTAATACAAGTAAGCATTGCAGGTAAACTTCAGTAATTACTGAGTTTAGAAAAATTGCTTGGATCAGATCTGCCTTGTCATTAAATAATGCAGAGCTCCAAATCCATGCATTTGCAACATTGCAGTTGGATTATTGTAATGCCCCTTTATCCATTTATTGGAGTTGCCAAAGAAGAGGGCCAATTCAGAAAGCAGCAGCGGATTTTGTAAATGCAGGAAGTAAATGTGAACATATTACTTCCTTGCCGGCCTTGCTCCACTGGCTTCCTGTTTGGGTGACACCAGAGTTTAAAGTGTTGCCCCTCACCTACACCTATCTTTTCAAGCTGCAAGAACACCTTTTTTTTTAATTGTGAGAAAAATACATTTTATTCTACAAATGGGAACATAATAACCATTCATGCTACCAAAATAATAAAACAAAAAAACCTTAACCAAGAGTTGTACTGAAAGTGTACCGTACTTGTAGATCGACACTAAATAGGATTCTCTCGAATCTCCTAATTTTAAAAATATATTGGAGATAACTCCACACTTCAGTCTTGCCTCCACGCATCTGTATTTAAACACCTTGCAGAGGGTCTAAACAGGCCAGCCATTGCAATACTAGACAGGCGACCAGGGTTATTAAAATCAACACGGCCTCTATATAACATTTGGAAGTGTAACCACTTCCTCTCGGGCAAAAAAAAATGTCAATGTTCATCCCAGTTCTTCGACACAAAAGTTCCATGCCCCAAAAATAGACCATGGTTTATCAAACTGTATCGTCCCTGGTGTTCAGGGAAGGTTCTGAGGACAAAAAAGGGGTGTCACAGTCTACAGATTTTCTTACCTGGAATTTTCTGCTGCTCTAGCTCCCTTGCTAAATCCATGCACCTGCCCTTATCTACCTGATCCACTTACCTGATTCCACAACTGATCATCACCGTCAGGACCAATATAAAAACAACTCCCTTTCTTTCAAGATTGCTCTTTTTGAGGCAGGACTGCCCGGCATTTCTCTCGCCTGATTTCTTGGTTTCTACTATGCCTGTACCTGACTCACCAACCTCTGGTGATGGCCAGATGAAGCCTTGATGCTTTTCATCCATTTGGTTCAAAATGGGTTTAATTCCTGCAGGCTTTACGAGCACACACAAAACCCCCTGCTAATCAGAAAACTTGTGATTTCACTATTTGTGATGGCATCAGCTGTATTCGAACAGTGTCAACATGGGATTATCACTGGCAAGAATAGATATAAAAACTTTTGTATAGATCATTTAATCAGATTTTGATTGAATAATTGTAATAGAGGTCTATTCATATAAAAAAAAGAAGTTGTCAGCATGATTTCAGTCAATGTTTGGACAAATCCAAATTGGACCTGAAATGTATTTGCTAAAACAGTCGCTGTTTTTTCAAGAATAGGCAGTGATGGTGCCTCTGGAAAAAAAATGGATTCTGAATAAAAAAGTGAATTGGGTCACCATCAACTCAGTATTCATTGTGCTTGGACTCGGTCGATTTCGCTTTTTTTTAAAAAACAAAACAAAAAAACTACGGGTTTTCGAGACCAAGCCATTTCACAGTGGACCAAGGAGGCAGGGGGGCACAAGTATTCTACAGCAAACCTGTATAGGCTTGAACATATAGAATACACCTCCGCCTCTTCCAGTACTGTCATTGCAAAGCACAATACCAATGAAATCCACTTGAGAGAATAATGCAAGTGAATATCTTTTATACATGCACATGATGTTAATGCAAGAATATAATTAGGTTCCTGTTTAATGAATATTTGCATTTCAGATATATTACATGAACATGCACACATGTGCAATGTTCTTTTTTTAAGTTTTATTTTGGGATATGTGTGTGATGAGTACAATATCACCATTACTGTTATTCTTATCATGGTTGCTGAAAAAATGTGAAAAATGGAAAGACATACCCTCTTTGGCTGGATCAAGCTGTATTCTCCACATTTTCATGATTAGCATGATAATGGGGCAGGAGAGCTGAAGAGTTGTAGTACCCCAGTTTTCTAAGCATGCAAAACTTCCCCATGTAATGAAAGAAACAACTAGTTGATACACATTTCATTATTATTTAATTCATTATTATATTTGTGTCATACCTTATTTGGATGGGATCAGCTCAAAGTGAAGCCATGAAGGGCAAAACCTTCTCCTTTTAATAGGTTCAATGTTTCGAAGGAAAATTGGTGAAAACCTCCCACCCAATGTTTAATGTTGATGCATTGCACTTTCTATATGTTTGTAAATCAACACTGGAACCACTTCCTGAACAAGAGATGCTTTAGACATCATCAGGCATCGCCTCCCCTGAAAGAAACAAGCCTTGATACATGTTTCATGAAAGACTATCTTGATTTCTGGACACACACGCCTAAGCTGAAGCCTCAGCCCAGCACATCCCATCGCTACCTACTTTCTCTGCTCTCCTTGTAAGTTTGACTGTTTGGACTATTTCTTTGTTTGGTAATAAACTCCTTACCTGGATCAACAACTCATTTTTGCTTATTCCTGCTCTGCTCTGTATCCTCTCAATGAAGTATGTTATAAGAAGGACCCTGTGGTTGTTGCTCAACCCCTAAAAACAAGAACTTCTTTTTTCTCCAAGGTGACATTTGCGGGGTCATAGCAGAGAATGTCTATGTCATTTGGCTGATGTGATAACATCTTCCAGGTCCTTTTATTAAAACATAATCTCAATAGGCTGATAAAGTCGTTTTAATTGAAACCCAAAGTAGCAAGCCATGGACACGCGTTGCCTTTCCTCTTCTCTCTTTGCATATAAACACGCATTCCTCCTCTCCCTCTTCGACTCACAGTAGCCCAATTTCCATCAGTACACAGTAGGTTATCACCAATGTTGCCTGAGATTGTTAACCTGGGTCTTGACTGATCCGTAATGAAAGTCATGGGTTTCATGTGCATATTTAGTCTTGCATAAGTTTTACGAATGCCCTCCATTATAAACCCTCTGCATTTATCCAGGCTTTGGAAGTGCTCAAAGAAACACTGGCTTGTTCCCCCTTGGGGCTGCATTAACCCTTCTGCAACGAAATGCCAGGCACACAGTAGGCCTGGCCCTGATATATGGCCTGTTCGATAGCTTCTCTCAGCTGGATGACAAAGGCTTTGGAAAGGATCTTGTTGTCCCTGTAGAGGAGACACAGGGCGCCATTTTTTTGGTCTTTTTTTGCACGTTACCTTTTTTTACAAGAAAGCAATGATGGCTCTTTTGCAAGACAGTTGATGTGAAATAGTGGCCACACTTACGTTAAAAAAATCCAGTAAGTCATGATCCAAGCTGTCCAAGTAGGCCTGATAAATTCTGCTGTGCTGCGAGCCTGTTCTGGAGGGCAATATCAGGTTGATGTGTACCTAACAGGTGCTCATTCTGTGAATTGGTCTCAGAGACTTGACGTAAACAAACGTTATGTGAATAGTTGTACAATGTTGCTAATGTTGTGTTACACTAAACTGCATCATTAGTTGTCATAATGGGGGGTTGCAACCTTAGTGTAACTGTTGGGTTGGGAAATAGCCCCCTTGGGATTTGCCCCTTAATGTATGATGTATACATTGATGAACCATAAGCAGTTGACATGATGTTCACCAGCGCCAGGGGAGCGGTTGGGGGTTCAGTGTCTTGCTCAAAAGCATTTCAGCACATCAGAAGGAGCGGGTGATTGAACCAGGAAGGTGTGGTTCTAAAGATAATCATTTTACCTCCCGCACGTCACTGTCCCTTCATTCATTGGTAGAATTAGAACCTTCATTTTAATGAGAATTATCCTAGACTTCAATTGACATTTTGTGATCCCATTTCTGACATCAAAATGACAAACTTCATCTAGCACATAGTTTTAAGTCTGCCACTCAATGGGGAAAAACCCAAGAGCTCTATTTCCCAACCCAACAGTTACACTAAGCGTGCAACCCCCTCATTATGACAACCGACGAAGCAGGTTAGTGTAACATAACATCAACAACATTGTACAACTATTCACATGATAAAGTTCTCAAACCCAGAGCCATGGGGAGACTCCCAAAGGTCCTTATAGCCGCAAGGGATTATGGGTTTCTGGCGGCCAGTCTTCTCACCCCATGCTACAATACATAGTTAATTTTGCTTTTCCAATTTTTTTTTTTTCTTTTTATGTATTTGAGCTCACAAATAAAAACAGGGCCGGAGAAAACAATGGCAAAAAGGTAAAAAACATCCGTAAGAAGGCGAAAAAAATATAACTGTCTCCTACACTCAGTATAGTCATGAAACTAATTTTCAGACTGATTGAAGAGAGGGAACTTGTTTAAAGCAGAAGGATTTTTACAGATTAAAGTGCATTTGGTGTAATAGCACCATGTAAAACCCTCCACTATAGGTCACCAGTTCATTTCTATAAAAGTTATTTGTACGGTGTCCTCCAAATGTCCCAAAGTCTGTCTGTCCACACTGACACAGACTTGTTTCCATGCAGAAGTAATAATTTCACTCTGTTATGGTTTGTCAGGGGGATCTATTTAGGTCTTTCAATTCGGGGCTCAAGTGGAGATTGGGAAAAATATGAATGGGGTTGGGTTCAGTCCCTCTCTCAATGTGCTTTTGAAGGATGCTCTCTATTTCATGTTATCATTGTCATCAGAGTTCCAAACATCTCTGTACCTGCTGGGCAGATCCCATTCCCAAAAGAGAGCCCATCACCTGGGCATTCTAGGTCTTTGCCATTTAGACAGAGCACAAGACTAAAAAACACCTGGTAAAATCTAGGTAACCCACTTAGCTTTAATAATCTAAAATCAGTTTAAAAAGGAGTAGTGTCTAGCCTCAGGCTATTAATGTGCCTGAAATGCAGCAGGCAACCTTCCCCAAAATTAAAGCAGGATGACCTACAAGGCACATCTGAACAAACTGTACTCAAATAAAGGTGGCTGTTCTGCCAGCCAGATGGACAAGGCTGTGACACTCATCACCTCTCGGTAAATACAAAACTGACTGTGGCACCCAATGTAAGCCATTACTAAATAAGTTGACCATTTGCTCTTTACTTGGGCTTAAAGTTCTGATGGAGAATAGTAAAGAAGCTACCAGATAATATAAAACCTATACTCTGTTTCTATATAATAGGGATTTAGGAGTGTAACCACCTCCACTTTGCCAATTTTTCATCTATTTTCTCTGAGAGGCTTTTCCAATTCTTCCCCAAAACCATACCATTCCCTAGAAACAGACAAAGATATTTCGACCCATCTCGCTTACAGGCTCCGGGGGACAACAGGGAGGCCAGCATGCCACTCCCCAACAACAAGGGCTTCACCTTTGTCCAAGTTGTGCGGAGGATCCAGCAGAACACTTTTCTATAAGTTTTTCTTCTTGATCCTTAATTAAATTGACAACATCACCAGCATAGGCAGATAAAAATAATTTGGTATTAAACCCTGATGAGTGCCATGAGTGCTAGAGCGTCTCATTGAGGTTCTATGGGGAGACCATAGAGTATTCGAGATAGTACATAATCATGTTGCACACCTCAATGCACCTAAAATAGAGCACACAGACAACAATTAACCTTCAGCACACTCTCAAAACCACTGTTAAACACTTATTAGCAATAAGAGCAGCACTGAACCCAAACCTCCTCAGTGCCTTCAAACGGTAGCACTGTTTAACATGGTCAAACACCTTTCCTTGATCAAATATGATCAAGCCCATGTTTACACTTAAGGAACAGGAGACCTGCAAAACGTCCTGAATTAGATGTTTTCTACCATCAACCTGCCAGGCACACATTAGGTCTTGTCCTGGTGAATTACTTGCCCAATAGCTTCTCTCAGCCAGATAGCTAAGGCTTTGGAGTGGATTCTATAATCAATACAGAGGAGAGACTTTTTTTTTTTTTCTTGTAGATCCACTTTTCTGGGCAAGAGGGCAATGATGGTCATCCTGCATGACAGTAAAAGTGAACCTGCAGCCACACTCTCATTAAAAACATCCAAACATAATTGGCTAAAATGTCCCAAAACATTGGACAAAATTTCATTTTTAGGGGCCTTGCAGTTCTGCATACTCTGAAGGGCGTTATATAAGTCCTTTATGCTTAGCGGGGACTCTTACTTGGAGTTGATTTCTGTGGGGATCTGGGGAGGTTCTCTACAAAAATTCTCATAAGCCTCCTAATTTTTCAAATATCCACTTGTGTACAGGGAAGAGTTAAACTGTTGACATAATAAAACCAATCCGTAAATGAAAAAACAAAACAAACAAACCAAAAAAAATACATCCTTGAACCTTTGATTGAGAGTTAAAACCGACATGAAATGCCGGGAAGCACTTACAGGAAAAAATACTCTGATTCTGACCTAAAGGCAATGAATGATCAGTAAAACCTACTTTTAAAATCTTAAAAGCTAAAAATTAAAAAGTTAAAATTATGCTTAAAACAATAAAAGCGGTCAAGACAGATGGAAGAGATTTTGTTATTGTGTACACAGGACCATGTGAATTGTCTGGAGCTGTTGTGCATTCTTCTCCATACATCTACCAGGCCATTGGAAGAGACCAGCTGCCTCAGAACACATTGAGAGGTTGGATGGGGCTCTGTTTGATTATGATCTAAAAGTTAATTTTCTGAACAATTAAAATCACCCTTTAGAAAACATAATAGCACCACCTACACTCTTTCAATTGCTCATTGATTCTGCCAAACAAAAAGTTGTCTCTCGACACATTTATTTGGGACACAAATATTAATTTAAACAGTAGTAAAATCATTAAAAGCAGGTTTGGTTGACTGGCAACTCCCCTGTACTTTGGAGTGACTCCTGTACTAGATGAAATACCATGGCTCAGAGAGACCTCTCCTATCCACTCTTTCAAATTAAATATGAACATGTTTCATCATCACTGTGTCATATACAAAAGGTCTTTTCTTTGCCCTCTGGTCGTGTTTGGCCTAAAAGACCTGATGTTAAAAGTAGCCATGAAAAGGGACAGGATAAGAACTATTCTAAAAACAACCAAAAAGAAGCAAAGTGCTGAGGGGGCTCTGTCATACAACACACTAACGTATGTGTAATTTGAAATATCACCACCACCACTACCTCTCCCAACTCTCCACACACCTCAACTAGCAACACACTTACTGCTTGCAATGGGAGCCCGGACACGTCTGATTTGGTCCATCCTCCACTTGGATCAGGTCACACCCCAGCGGCATGCTACACTGCAACATCAGTGTTTGAAGTTGTGACCAATAGAGCCAGGCTGACTCGTCGTGGACACGTCCTGATAACAGTCCCTCTTCACATCATCCAAAAGATTTCGTGTGAGGTGGTTACAAACAACTTAAGTAGTGGTTGATGACTTAGTCAAAGTTATTGACCTTGACACATAAGCAGACGATGAACTCCTCATCACAGTTATTTAGAATCAGCAGCAACATCTGGATGAACATCCTGTCTGCAGATAGCCCAGGTACCATTAGTCGTCCTGCAACTGATTCATTCATCCGCGTAATGGTTTTCAAAGATCTGTGGCCAATCAACTGTTCCACAGCCAAAGCTACCTTCTTCATGCTGCATAGAGCCACATCACCCACCTTGATGCTGGCAGCTGGCCAGCAGAGCAAAAAACACAACAACCCCCAAAAAACACGCAACAAAACCAATAACATAACTATTTCATATCACACAAGACAAAAACGAAGGATAGAAACTCAGAATCAGAATCAGAAATACTTTATTGATCCCGGAGGAAAATGTGTAATCCCAGATGCTCCATAAAGTAAAAAATGAAATAAACACTTTCATCTAAGATCCAGTCACTTGCTCTTCAACTCCTTTTCCTACTCTCATCAATATCAACCTTTTGTAAATAGTAAATTGTCAGTAACTGTAAAGAGAGCTTTATTTAAGAAAGGCACATACAGTGCCTGTTGACATAAAAGTCTACAATTAAAACTTTGTGTTAAGCCGTGCAAGCTGGTCATCAAGCAAACACGTTTGAAGGTGTCTTAAAGAAGTTCCACTCTCAACTGTAATATTCAGATAATGCCAGGAGACTGAATTGATGTTAATGTTTGCACGTACTGCTTACGTCATGACGCTGGTGTAAGCGTATATTGTATCTGATGTCTTGAGCGGGAGATCCGTAAGTTCTCCCAGCAATAAAGCAGCATATCGTGAAGCTCTGTGTCATCATTCTGAGCATCTCTCATAAGTACAACCCATAAATATCACATTTGCGACGAGAATCAAAGTAAAGACCAATTTCATCGCCATTTGTCCCGTTTAGCGGATTATTGTGTGAGGAAGAAGTTTGGAGCGAAAGAGCTTTTGCTTCATCTGACCAATGAGAGAGTGCAGTACATTTACAACACAATGGCGGGAGACGGGGACAAGTATAGGGACATGAAGGCAAAAATCATTGACTACTTTGTGCTGAAAAAGAATGTCCAGTATGAAGTCTACATCTTCAGAAAAGCTACACAACTGTCTGGTAAGAATTGGATGTTTACACTCCTAGACTCTGAATGCTAGCCAAATTCTGCGAGTTTAGTGATGTGGATAATAAAATAAAATTAGAGATTATTCAAAGCTGCACTTCATCCAGGGTGCACAAATATGGCTTGAGGGATAGAATTAAGACATTAAAATAACTCCTTGAGCAGGACACAGCAGGACTCTTGAACGATCCAAATTACAGTCAAAAGGAATTGAAGAAGTTTCCAATCTCACTGCTGCAGTGAATCTTGTTAACAAACAAACCCAGAAGAATGTACCGGTATACCAGAAACATCCAAGTTGCAGTAACGCCTTGTGCAGAAACTGCTGCATGGAGTGGCCACACTCAAACAAATGCCCAGGAAGAGGCAAACCGTGTAAAGCATGTGGGAAGCAAAACCCCTTTGCAAGGCAGTGTAGGTCAAAACCACAACATACAGAGCTGAGAAAAGAGACACAGACATATAACAAAGGCTACAGAAGAAGAGTCAACCAGATGGAAACCAAAAGGGAACCAGCTCAGCATGAACCAACTCAACGTGAGTCATCCTCATGCAGTGATGATTGTTATGCATACATCATCAAAAGCAACATTTAGCAGCTACTGACAAAAGTCAGATCTCAGCATACAGACCTATGGGTCCAAAGACGCGCCACCCATCCTAAAGAAGTTCACGGGCACAGTGGAGGCATGGAACAAGAACAAGACAGATGGAACATTCTACATGGTCAAATGTGACGGTTGCTCCTTACTCAGCCACGAGACAGCTGATGAACTGGGATTAATCAAAATCATACAATCTACCGGGCCTCCTTCGATGAACCTCCCAGTGGCAGACAAGCTTGTAAACAGCTACCCCGAGCTGTTTGACGCCATCGGTAAGCTCAAGGACTTTCAAGTCACATTACGCATCGACCCTGACATACCTGACATACAGCCAACATGCCAGCTGCACCGCGGAGTCCCATTCCACGTGCGTGAAAAAGTTGAAGCTGACCGACAGAAACTCGAAGCTGCGGACATCATTGAGAAACTGACAGGCCCAACACTGTGGGTATCACCCATCTTAACACCACCGAAGCCCAAACACCCCGACAAGGTACGCATATGTGTCGACATGCAGTAAGCAAATACATCATCATCATCATCTACCGGGTGACGTACGCGGATCACAAGAGCCTGAGCGCTGTGTAAGAAGTGTGAGTTCAACAAGACTCGACTAGAATTCTTCATGTTCATATTCTCTGATGATGGCGTCTCAGCTAATCCAAGGAAAGTCAACAGCAAATGCCAAGCCAACAAGCCCAAAGATGCAGCAGAGGAAAATAGTCTCCTGGGCATGGCAAACTCCTGCTCACGTTTCATTCCTGACTTGCTACAGTCACAGAGTCGCTGAGGAAGCTCACATGGAAGGACAACCCCTGGATTCCATGTTCGGGACAACCGACCCGAACATGGAATCAGAGCTCATCGTTGACGCCAGTCTGGAAGGATGAGGGGCAATACTGCTGCTAAAAGACAAGGCAGAGAGACGCATCATTGCGTAAGCAAGCCGTTGGCTCAATGATGTAGAGCGGCATTACTCCCAAACAGAGCGTGAAGCACTTGCCATTGTATGGAGCTGCGAACATTTCCTTCTATACATCCACGGCAAATAACTCACAATGGTGACGGATTATTGGCCACAGGAGCTCATCTGAACAACCCAAGGTTCAAGCCCCATGCATCGATTGATGGGGACTCCGACTGGAGCCATGCAACCTCAGGGTGGAGTACAGTAAAGGGTCTGACTACCCGGCAGACTTCATATTCCGTCACCCAATCTAAGCACAGGCACACACCAAAAACATTTGTCCAACAAAAGTAGCGAAAGAGTACGTAAACTTCATCATGCAGAGCACCAAAAGCAATGACTCTAGATGAAATCAAGCGTCAGACTCTCAAAGATGAAACACTACAAAAAGTCAGTACGCTCATATGAAATAATGCAAGGCACACAGTCACAAAGGACACTGTACAGAGACAATATGAACATTTAAAATTGAGCTTACAATGACATTTAAAAATGACATCATATTGAAGGCTTCCAGGATCATCATTCCCTCCTCACGATAGCACAGGGTCCTCCAGCTCGCACAAGAGGCACATCAGGGAATCATCGAGACAAAGGCCCTCCTAAGAGAAAAGGTGTGGTTTCCACACATCAATCGACAAACTGAGGCGATGGTGAGAAACAGCCTAGCATGTCAAGCTACTATACCTGAGACACACAATGAGCCTCTGTAGATGTCAGACCTTCCCAACAGGGTCTGGCAAGACATCAGTGCAGACTTTTACGGCCCAATGCAGACAGGTGATCATCTACTAGTTATCGTGGATGAGTACTGCCGATACCCTGTAGTGGAGATCATGCACTCCACCTCTGCAAACTCTGTTATCCCTGTCATGGACAAAATCTTCTCGATGCTTGGCATCCCCAGAACAGTGAAGACAGACAATGCCCCATTGGATGGTGAGCAGTTTAGCAAATTTGCGGGCTACATGGGGTTCTGCCATCGAAAGATCATACCACTGTGGCCTTAGGCAAACGCCACTGCAGAGAGGTTCATGAGAACACTCGGGGAGTGCCTCCATGTCGCCCACAAGGAGAACATCTCCTGGAAACAGCACCTCTACACATTCCTGCGTGAGTACCGTGCAACACAACACAACAACATCCTCACCTGCTGAGTTGCTGCTCAAACGCAAGATACACACAAAGAGGCCTTCAGTAAGCACGCCCATCACAGCGGACGAGGATCGTCACAGGAGAGACCGCAAGGCCAAAGCCAAAATAAAGGTGTGCTCAGACACTTGCCATCATGCTGCACCTATCACTCTCCAACCTGGCGGCATGGTGTTGTGCTCTCAGCCCAGGGAGAATAAACTTACCCCAGCCTATAATCCCGAGCCCTACAGAGTGACCACTGTCAAGGGGTCTATGGTCATAGCTGAGCGGAGTTGACACTGTTTCACAATTAACTCCTCATTCTTCAAGAAGCTCAAACCTGGCCTGCACGACACACTCCCGGTGTCAGCAAGGTACCCAGCCAGGTGCAAACAGCCTCCACAGTATTTCAGTGACTTTGATACAATGAGGAAAACAGACAACTAAAAAAAAAAAAACTGGTTATGTTTATGTTTATCTTAATAAGATTGTTTACATTATGCTCTATACTTGGAATTGCCTGAAGGAAAAAATTCAAATGTAAGTGCTCACTTCATATTGCTTATTGTCGTATATGAAAGTATTTACAAGGGTGATTCTATGGTCTCCATTTGAAAGCATCTATAAGGTGTTTTCTAGGCTCTATATTTGAAATCCACACTTACCTGTTTAATACTGAACATCTAATTGTTTATCTCATAGTTTTTTATTGTTTTTCACAAGTTGTGTTTACTTCCTGATTTATTGCACCAAAGAAATCTAATTGTTTACCTACCTTCAAGTTCATTGTTTTTGAGTATGGAAGTAACCAAAGGTGGCGGACAAAGTTTGAAATAAAAAATTACAAAAACAGTAATAAAGCAGCATACTGAGAAGCTGTGTGTCATCATTCTGGGAATATCTTATAAGTACAACCCAAAAATATCACAATGACCACTCATGACCTGTGACTATAAGCAAGACCTCCGTGATTATCTTTCATGTGGTAGTACGTTTGTGATTGTGAGGTTATTCTCTCAAATTCCTGCCATTATTGTGTCTTCATTTCACCTGGCGCTTTAAATTGTACACAACTTCTGCAAGCCCTCAAGCCCTAGGAAGAGCGCTATTGCACACCGAATATGATATCACCGATATGTGATATTGGCTTGTGTTTTCCATTTTCTGGTTCTTAATGGTAATTATTGAATAACCCCATTTTCATGTATGAGAGTCCTCTATTTGTATAAGACTGGGCCTAAGCATCTGTGCACGGTGATGCTTTGGGCAGCATGCTGAATTATTGATTGGTTCCCATGGATGATGATGATGCTTTGTTGTGTGCTGGGTTAGCTCAGGGCCCGGTGCTTTGATTGAGAAGAGGGTTCTCATCCTCCTGCTGAGAGAGTAAAATTGAGAAAGACGGACATACGACACAAAAGATAAGGAAACACAATCAAAGGCATTTACCAGTGGACAACACCCAGGACTGTTGAAGCACCTAGTAAGAGATTATTTTGGTGAACTTGGAGAGTTTTTATGAAGCATAAAGATTGAGACAAGGGATAAAATAAAAGGGAATTAAGGGGGGAAATGGGGCATACAGATTGTATAAGCCTTCTGTCAAAACATTGACTGTCTTCTATGGGAAACTACTCTGGGCATTCAGCCCAGTGCTTTCCCAACTGACTTCAAGAAAGTTAGGTCATGTTTTTCCTCTTGCAGAAGAGATCTCAGAATACTGATGTACTTCCACCATTGTAGAATAATGGAGGAATTACCTTGCACTCTTCTCTCGATAAAGCTTTGAATTACAACACAGGCTCTAATCCATTTATTTAAATATAGTCTCAGGGGAGCACAAGCCAGTGTTTATTTGAGCTGGTCCCAAGCCTGGATAAATGCAGAGGGTTGCGTGAGGAAGAGCATCTGGTACAAAACTTTTGCCAAAACCAAATTTGCAAAAAGAACGGAATATGACTTGGTAAAAATGAAGACCATTGGTGCCAATAACCAACAAGGCACCAGTGGTATGAGTCAAAGACGGAGAGGAGGAAGGTGTGTTCATAAAAAAAACAAAACAAAAACAAGTGTCTGGGACTGAGAGTAGGAACTTCGGATTTTGACAGGAAAACTAGAGAGTTGGTCTACACGATGCTACATGATGGAGAGAAGAAAGGTTGATAGTTCGTGTGTACAGGAGACCAGGTGAAGGCAGCAAAGCTAGAAGCTTAAGAGCGGATTTGAAGTTGTTTTATCAAGGTATCGATAGGAAGAGCTGGAGTAGACGTTTCCTTGAAGGAGATGTTTGATAGGAATGTTATGGAGGTGAAAAAGAGTGTCATCAGGTAGACTGATGAGTTTGAAGCTAGAAATTCAAATTCTGATGTTCATCCTCGATGATGCCTGTAGTGGCTATGCCACACAAGTGAGATGCAAATTAGAAGGAGAAATTCTAGAGTGAGTTACATGATGTGATGCAGAATTTCTCCAAAGATGAGTTGAAGCTAGAAATTTAATGTATGATGCTAAATGTTTTGTGTGAGCGTGAGAGGTTTGGTTCGGACTTCATTGGACATGTTTGCAATTCGGTTGCTATGATGCCTCTCTAAAACAGGCCTCTTTGGGAAAAAACACACTGCAACTGCCATTGCAAAGAGAAGAAGGAGATGGTGGTGGTTGAGGAGGCAAGGACAGAGGAAGAGCGCGACAAGATCAAGGCTGTGTTGCAAGGCCAACAAGGAAGATTGACGCATTGGGAGGGAGTTGTCAATTGGAAGATCAGTTGGTCAGACTTGTGGAAGATGCCACAGGGAAGGCTTAGCTTCCTCACCTGTGCAAGCTACAACACACTTCCCTGTACTCGTAACCTCCACCAGGGGCACAGGAGGGAGGAAGGCTGCTACCTCTGGAATCCCCACAACGCAAGCCTCAACCACATCCTGTGAGACTGTAAGGAGCTACAGATGATGCCACTACCAGGTCCAGACAGAGCCAGCTGAAATGCTGGAGAGGTACCAACAAGACCACAAAAAGTCACCACCAGCAGAGAATAAAATCAACTTCATCACAGAAGGCAGGTAGAGAAACACCTCAACCCTTTTCCCCTGACCAGGAGTGGAAAATGAGGGTTGTCCAGGACAGGCAACTTCAGTTACCCATAGAGATGTCCACCACATCTCTCCACTTTGACATTGTTGTTTGGTCCATTTTTTGGAGAGAAAATGTGCTGGTGCCGAAGGTGTGACAGAGGAGTTCAAGTTGGAGGTTGGACCACATCAATGATCAGCTTAGCCCCTTCTTGTTAGCTTTGGTAATGGACAGGCTGACAAATGATAGTAGAATGTTTGCAGCTGAAATTGTTATCTGTACTGAGAGCAGGGAGCAGGTGGAAGGACATCTAGTGAGGTCTGCCCTGGAAAGGGGAGGAATGAAGGCTCGCTGCAGCATGACAGAAAATGTGTGTGAATGAAAGAGACCCAAGCGGAAAGGTGAGATTACATGAAGTAGAAATAAAACTGACAGAAAATTCTAACCGGGGTCAACAGTCCACAGAAACCGAGTGTGGTAAAAGAGGTGTAGAAATGTGTGCATACAGGTTGGAATCAGTGGGAAAAAGTATCAGGTGTAAGAGAATAATACTTTATTGATCCCGCAAGGGGAAAGTCATGAATGTAGATAATTCATAATGTGTGATAAAGAGTATCAGACATAGTGAAGGAAACTTGTACATGATGGTTGTTAGACCAGCAATGCTGAATGAGTTTAGAGATGATGGAGTCGAGAAAAACACAGGAAGCAGAGGTGGAGGTAGCAGAGATGAAGATGTCGGGTTCTCTTTGAGAGTGATTAGGATGAATAGGATCTGAAATAAGTCCATCAAAGGGATAGCACATGTGAGATGTTTTGGCAGTAATGTCGGAGAAACCAGACTGAGAGGCTTTGGTCATGTTCCAGAGGAGGGCTAGTGAATATATCGGTAGAAGGATGCTGAGGTTGGAACTGTCAGGCAGGAAGCATGGAGAAAGACCAAAAAGAAAATTTAAGAATGTGGAGAAAAAGGACATGCAGTTAGTTGGAGTGAGAGAAAAGGATACAGAGGATTTGGTAAGATGGAATAAGTTGATTGAATTTGGTGACCCCTGAAGTAAGCAGTTGAAAGAAAAAGAAGCTTGAAGCTACTTTCCTCAAAAATATGAGGGACATCCGGATTTTAAGTTGTGTTAACTCTTCGTCTCTTCTTTCACTTCTAAAAAAACTTATTGAAACGGCAATAAATATTAGAATGATATATTTTGTGGAATTCAAAAACCTGGTGTAATTTTATGTAACTTTTTTTAATAACTAAATTCCAACACTGTCATTATTGATTGTGTTGTTTAGTTTGGATTTGATCTACTTCCCAATAAATCCCAAAATGAGTGTCAGTCATCATTAGCTCCCTTATTATGCATCATGACACCCTAACGTACAGTACCTCTGAACGGAAAACTGGTTGCAAGTTGCTTGCAATCATAACATTTATCAGTTACGAGTTTTCTACGAACTGAAATAACATCATCTCAGATTGCACTAAAGCTAATGTTTTTTTGCTCTCCAGACTTAACTTAAATACATAGACTCATGAGCATGTGCATCCAAATTTAAATTCTTAAAGAAATCTCCTGTCTTGTCCAAAACATTTAGAATTGTAAGAGGATATTTGTTCAATGATGCTGGTCTTGGTTATTATATTTGTGTAATTTTTTTAAGGATTCATTCTACATGGAACTGAAGAATATTGAGTGGGTTGGAGCTGCCTCATATGTCAAGAAGCATGATAGAGCTGTGAAGCAAAGAAATGTTTTATTACTTGAGACAACAATTCAGTAAACATTAATTTTCATGATCCAACAAGACTGAGCCAAAGCTCTTATTGCCTATGCAATAAAAATGTATGTTATATACATATATTATTTTTAAAATATCTATATCTTTATTGCTTATTGAACCACAGTTAAAAAATATTCCAAAGAGCGAGCTACATGGAGGTTCTCCATAAATGGCAAAATAATTTCCAAACTTGACTACTCCATCTCAGGTTCACTGCAGACTCATTTGTCTCAGGAGACCCCAAGCTATCAGACACAATTGTGTATTTCACCAGCCCAAGGGCATATAGGCCATAAAGGCACAGACAGCGAGGTATCTGCTTTAAGAATTGCAGGTTTCAAGTCAGACGAGGACTACAAAATATTTCATGATGAGGCTGGACATTTAGAAAAAGGAAAAGTTATTTTCCTGCTGTGCCGAACACCATTACCATGACGAAGACAAAATATCTTTAAACAATCATTACACAAGGTCATGTGCCTTTCAGCAAAGTGTTGATCAACCTTGTCATACTATTCATTTAGATCTTGGACAAGACAGGTAGCACAGTAGCAATTGGCTAGTTATATCTTTCGAGGGAAAATATTTGAAAAAATGTGGAAAAAGTAAATAAAGACACAGTGGTAATAATTAGTGTTTGGCTTTAATACGTGTTTCACTTCATCCCAAAACTCTTTTGAGACGTTGTTTTATGCTTTGTTGCTAATTGTTGTCATGTCATGTCTGAATGTCTGAGCAAAGCATCATCATCCTCATCATCAGTGTAGCTTCAACCTCCATACCTACTGAAGTGTAATGCAATTACGCCAATACTTGAGTAAGGGTTTTAGAAGGCAGCAAGATATTGAAAAGGTCTCCAGGCATTCTGCCACTCTCCCTGTCTCCGATTTGAAATATTTGTCTTTGATGAGCGCAGCAGAGGGACAGAACATGTTAGATGTTTTGGAGATAAGATCAGAGAAACCAGACTGAGATGCTTTGGTCATGTACAGAGGAGGATAGTGAATACATTGGTAGAAGGATGCTGAGGTTGGAACTGCCAGGGAAGAGACATGGAGGAAGACCAAAGAGAAGATTTATGGATGTGCTGAAGGAGGACATGTAGTTAGTTGGATTAAGAGAAGAGGATACAGAGAACACGGTAAGGTGGATGAAGTTGATTTATTTTGGTGACCTCTGAAGGGAGCAAAGAAAAGGAAAAGAAGATCATAGAATGCCTTATCACTACAGTTCATGGTCTCATTGGAACTTCTAGAACCAGACAAAAGCTCAAAAATGGCCGACTACTTATTGTCAGTAAAATGTTAGTATTTTATAGTATAGTTTATAGTATTTTATAGTATAGTTTATAGTATTTTATAGTAAGTATTTTATAGAGTGGTACAGTGGTTTTCTGCTTCTGCCACAGATCAGGAGGTTCCTGTTTCAATTCCCACATTCACATTTACATTGGAGACTACATTTTCCAGATAGGTTAATGAGGGAATGAATGATTGAAAGTTCCTATAAATAGCCCTGTCGTTGACTGGTGATCATTCCAAGGTCCTCTTTGCTGTTTGTTGAATGACAGCAAGGATATGCTCCTCCCCCACCCCCCAACACGACCCTGACTGCAGCCTATGCTGTATAGATAATGAATGGAGGAATTTATCTGTTACAATATTTTGCTGGGGTGCCTTTATCACTTATTGGCATGTGAATTGGAAGGACGAGATCATGGCTAACGCCACAAAATGGAATTATTCATCAGAGAATAATCCCTTGCCAAAGAAATAGTTCTCCTTTTAAGTGGTAGTAGGAACAGACAGTGAATCCGCTCCACTTGGGCTTCATCACAACTATTATGTTAATAAAGGTACCATAAGGGATACAATTGCATACTGTAGACATGCTTATTATTATGTAGAAGGTCCATCAAAGATTCTCTGCTTCAGAACATGAGATTACAGAGATAACCCAAGGATAAGGATATTGCAAATGCCATTGTATTAAATGTTGACATCAAAGGGAATGTGATTCAGTATGATGTTTCTCATCTTAGTCTGCAAATGAAATTTCATATCTATGCTATTTCTACACATTTTTACAAATGAATCATATGCCGTATCTATTCGAAAAGTGGGAAAAAATGCAAGATTTGTTGGCTGAGCCAAGACCATGAAATGAAGAAAAGAACATTATGAAAGGTTAATCTTTATATCACTGTATTCATTTCCCCACTCAGTCTTTTCATTTCATGCTTTCTTCCAACCCTCCTCTTACTCACCTTTGTTTGCTTACCGTCCTACTGGGGCATATGTCTGTCTTTGCACCTTTTACCAGTAATGTCAATAATTTGACCATCATCATCGCTCTACCAAAAAAGTACATGACTTTCCAATTAATTGCAGGGGAACGGCAGTGAACACCAACTGCCATTGGGTGAACGGCAGGGTACACCTTTTTCCCGACACAAGTCTGCATTTGTAGACATTCAACCTTCCACTCGTCATTGCCAACCATGGAAAAGTTAAAGTTTTGAATCACAAGTTTTAGGGCTGTAGGAGGTAACCAGTAAACAAAGAGATACCATGGGAAACATCCTAAGAAAGGTCCAAGTCCAAAGAAATTGCTCTAGCTTTGAGGTGGGCATGCTAACCACTGTTCCAGCAGGCCGCCCACTATGTTAATTAGTCAACAGAAAAAGAAACCCAAAAACAAATGAACAAGAAAATCAGAAGACAAGAAGTAAATTAATTTGCATCGATATCTTGATTGAAAAATATTTTTTATGTTATGAGCAATGGCTGAAATTGAAATTGAAATTACATGGAAACAAAGAGGAAGGATTAGAGTAATCATGATATTGTATCGTTTATTTTGAATGAAAACATATTCAAGCGACTCTCACATAATGTTTTAAAGAATGCTTCATATAGACCCTGATGTGAAAACAGCCCCCCCCCCACACACACACATGCATACACTCACATACGCACACACACATACGCACACACACACACACACACACACAAACATATACACATGAAAACACTTTTTTTAAAATCCCCTGGTATAATTAGACAAAGGCAATAAATACATGCTCTTAGTTTATTTACACAGCGAATATGCGGGCATGTTAATCCCAAGTGTGTTGCATCCATTGTCACAAATGTGTCAGATCCAATTAAGACGCAACATGCTATGCAGCAAATTATGTCAAGCCATTTAAAACATCTAAGGTGGTTTAAATAGTTTTTTGTATCTATGTCGATTTCTTATAGAAACACAGCTACATCAACAAATCCTTTATCAATGATATCTGTGATAATAATAGTATATGGATGCAGTATTTCAGATACTTGTATGAAACACTGATTCACATAACAGGTAGCCAAGTAGATCTCTGGTTGCCATTCCTAATAGAGGACACTTCTTTGACATCGTGAAACATCTGTAGAATCGGAAGCACTATCTCCTTTGTATCTTGGAGTTGAAGCTCATGTCAGTGTTGGAGCCTTCAGGTGTATGACTTTAATTTTTGGGACTGCACGTCAACTTGCATTACATGAGGTAGGTCACTCAGTGAGTCTCCACAGTTGGCAGCTTCTAATCATCAATTATCATCAATGTTCTTTTAAGTAATCTACAAAAAATGTATGTTGCCAAACATGGACCAGAACTGCTGGTGTCCATTTCTTTGTTCGCAAAAATCAGCTGGAGCACCCACAGCTACACATCCATGCTGTGAGTCAACAGTTTTAGACCACAGTTCTGGGACCAATGTTGTGTTTACTTTTGTGTATGTGTACTTCCTCTACTTGTTTGTTTTTAATAAGTACTTTTAGACTTTATTTCTTATATTACATTTAATGCATTCACATATATAAACAACAACATAGTAGCCAGGAAGACTCCTTGCTTGGTGTTTTGCAAAGGAAAATAAATAAATAAATATATATATATATTTTTTTTAAATAAATAAATAAATGTAAGGTATTCCCCAAGAGTTTAAAAGAGTAACTTTAAGATAATTATATAAGAGTAAGTGAAATAAAGACAAGCCTGCCATAAAACAATAAGCATGAGTAAACAGAACCTACTACTTACATTTATTCCATGTAAAGTGGACTGATTTGTACTTTAGTTTTTTTGCTTGATTTTTTAATTACTTTATTTGTTTTATTGTAGTTGTAGTTATTTTACCTGACTTCAATGTATGGTCCTCTTTCTCTTACTTAGCAATACAATGTCTGAAAAAAATCCTGATTTGGCATAATATCTTGTGAAAGAAAATGTCCTGGAAATGAAGCCATCAGATCACAGCACTCTAACTGCTGACTCTAGGTCTGCAGCTGTGGGAGAGGCTGATCAAGGAGGAGGGTGATTTGCTTGGTGGATATAAATACACTGCACATGCATCAAAGATCCAATTTATAACAGTATAAGAAAGGCTGCCAACAAAGTGCCCTTTTCTGAGCTTTATTTAGTATGCATGTATCATATTGAGATGTCCATAGAACACAGGATGCAAGGGATATGAGGATCCTTGTGTTTTGAAAGAGTAAAGATGCCGCATAGTATCACGATTTCTTAGGTGACATTGAGAATTTGACCTGGCAAAAATACATGAAACAAAAGCAGTCAATCCAATTAGGGAATGAAGGCTCATTCTAACCTTGAATGTGAATGTGTTTAAAAGTGGTAACAGTGTGACAGGGAATACAATTTGCTTCTTCTCTATCATCTCTTAATCCTCCTCCACCACACATGGCTGGGACAGTCAGGGTAGCAAACGTAAAATGTTCTTGCATTTAGAGTACTTCTTCATCTTTTCACATTTGTGAAGAGAAGATATCTTGTCCTCATAACACATACTCAAGGTTCTTATTGCTAGTATTGTCTTTCTCCTCATCATGTTGAACCCTCTTGTCTTTTTTGTTTTGATTCTTTCTTCTTCTTTATGGTGTCCTTTCTATCATACCCTGTCACTGTCGTCTTTTCTCCATCAATTTGAATTCCTTCTCATTTCCTTGCTGCTCTCTTATCTGACTCTTCACAGCTGTCTGCAGTGTCATTCACACTTTACTGACAACTGAGCTCGAAGTCCATCTGTCACACTGTCGTTTTCCTTAATGTGTTACTCTTCTTATACCCTGTTTGCACAAGCAGTCACTATCCATCACCTTACACACCTCCCTTGAGCCAACATTGTATATCCCACAAATTTTGACTGTGACCCTTTTGATCATTGCCGATTCCTGACTGTAGGTCTGGAGGACATCCATTTGTCTTGGGTCACCTTTTGCAAGCAAGTGAGACTGCCTTTAAAGCTAGTTTGTGTATGTGTGAATAAATTAAACAGATTTTCAAAAAAGCTCACGGTTTTTCATTTGGAAAAAGGGAATGGTTTTCATTAGAACAGTTTTATGACGGACAATTGCCAGCTCTACCATTCCTTTTCACTGAGATTACAGCATATGAATGACACTGTATATAAAACATTTCTCTGAGGAAATGATCGCTCCATTTTCTTTTCTTCTCATGGCCCCACCAGGTAACATTTAGATAATATGGTAGATTATAATAAAAATCATAAAGAAAATATATGTTAACAGTGGATAGCATTGATGTTCAAATATACAATAACATTTTTATTTTGCATCGAAATTAAATTTGAAATCATATCATTTCATGTCTGTATTTCCCATGTCATGGGGCTACTGGCAAATCGTACATGAATAACAAAAACATCCACTTACATACAAGGATTAACGTTCTCATTGAAAGTTGTTTTTGTATTTTGTAATTCCTAATAATAATTCATGTTTGAATGCCTTCTTTCAGATGTTATCATGACATGTCTCATTACATAAGACATGGGGAATGCAAGACGAAAGCAGACACTAATCATCGCTCCCAGTGGTAAAGACAAAATTGCAGGTTTTCGTGCCATTAAATAGTGTAGACTTGTAATGTGTCTGTAAAAGATAGGTGTGTGTGTGTGTGTGTGTGTGTGTGTGTGTGTGTATGTGTGTGTGTGTGTGTGTGTGTGTATATATATATAAAAACTCAGAATAAACTCAGAGGGATTATTCCTAAAACTCTGATTTCCTTTTGTGGGTCCATATGTCACTTTGTTGATGTAATTAGTATGATTATTGAACTATCACTTTCATCAATTTTTTTTGCAGTAGAACATTTAGGGAGTTACTCAAGGAGAGTTGATTTATATTTCAGTCTGATGTATTACATTTTTATTACCATGATGCACCACCATACAATTTGTCATGCATTGTTTGACATTTACGCAACAGTTTTGCAGATATGCATTCTTAAGGTATAGGGTGTAACCAGCCTCTCGTTCGATGCAAATTGCATATGTGTATCATATTTGTAAAGGAAGGATTTGTAGTGGAGGTCCTCATGTTCGATTGTAAAAAAAAAATAAAAAAATCAAAGTGTACTGAGGTAATTGCCCAGAGAGTGTTTCCCAATTTTGACATAAATCTATAAGGGGGCACTACTCAAATCCATTAGTTCAGGTCCATGTTTACATGGCACCTGTTAAAATCAAGAAAAAATAGGTGGCAGAAAACATGAGCCACCTCAATATGGTTGACATCCATATTAAATTCCCTGGGGAGGATGTCACTGATGACAAACTGTCTTTCTTGGGCAGTACAAATTAAACAAGATATAGGCTTGGACATCAAGATCCAATTAAAACCAACATACGTATAAGGATTAGAAAACACTTTATTGATAGCTATTGGGGAGATTCGAGACTCACCACCCCATTGAACATCATAAGGGTCATGAGAACTCTCCACCATCGGGTGAGGAAGATTCTGACAACTGATGAAGGTAGGCAAACAGAGGTCCAACATGTGAGGAAAGTCCTAATACCTTGTGGCTTCCCTGATTGCGCCTTTTCCAAAACTGCCAAAAGAAATCTGTCTGTGGGGTTTCTCAGTCATCCAAGTAACGGTTAATTCCTGTCAAATTATTCTTCTTGTGGCCATTGGACTTGATTTTCTTCCCTGCAAGAAAATAAAAAAGGTTTTAAAACTGAAGAAGTGTTTTCAAGGGAAGAAAATCAAGTCCATTGGCCATGAAAAGATTTTGAAAAGAATTGCTCAAAGAAAGCAAACAGAACACAAGTATACCGTAACTTGCTTGTATTTCAAAAAACTCAGAAGGAATTTTAACAAACACCAAATGGCGTTACATATCAAACCCCACAACACACTAAGGTAAAGACTAGTGCATTCAATGGATAGAATGAGAACACCCAGACATGAGAGCGATAATGTGGTTTATACTGTTGAGTATGAGGATTGTGATGACCTGTGCATTGGGGAGACAAAAGAACCTCTTCACAAATGGATGGCTCGACATAGGAGAGACAACTCCTCGGGAAAAGACTCTGTGTTCCACTTCCACCTTAAGGACAAGGGCCTTCCTTTGAAGTCAGTAATGTTCACATTCTTGCCAAAGACGACAGGTGGTTTGAGGGAAGAGTCAAAGAAATAATCTTTCTAAAACTGGAGAGATCTTGATTTAACAGAGGAGAGGGGTCTTCAGAGCAAGCATTTGCCTGCAAACAACACTATGGTGAGTTTATCCTCAGACGAACACACACATACCAGATCTGTCTGCAACCTGCAAACCAACCGGATAGATCAACAACCCAAACAATGCACCGGCAACTATGCTTCAAGCCGAAACCCAAATGAAATAGGCTTTTTTTGTTTAATACAACCTACACATTAGCCACGGTCTAGAGGAACTAAAAGAGCCTCTCCAATGAGAGGTGAAATGTCTGCCAATGCCTTCACTTAGAAAAATTTTGTTTTGGCTGTCAATCTTAGCACAAAATTTTTTTATACTAAACATACAATGGGCAGTTTGCAGAATCAAGACAAGATTTTGACAACGATATAAGGTGTAAAAAGTTTCTGTCATGAAGTGCAGGTATCTGACCCAAATCAAGCACTTTCCAAGGAAATAAGGGCTGCGCTGGGTCCGGGGATGTCTCTGGAGCCGATAGACTCAGAGGCAAGGGCAGTCCCGGGAGGCCAGGCAGGACACCGCTGGCATCCAGGCAGGATGATGCTGAAATTGAAAGGGAACTCGAGGAGGCAAGGGGGCTCAAAGGGGACTCGAAGGGGCAAGGGGACTCACAAGAAGTCGAGGGGGCAAGGGGACTCACAGGGAAGTCGAGGGGGCAAGGGGACTTGAAGGGGACAAACAATCTGACACTGACGGGCAGGCAACAGGCTCACTTTATCCTCAGTCTGATGAGGCTTGATGTTTCAAACCTGTTGGAGTCCACCCTCCTGCACAGCTGCTGCTTGACGAGCAGTCTGATCTCAATAGCTTCATATTAATCTTAAATTGGTCACCTCTGCACACACCCACTTAGCATTATTATTACCGTTAAAGTGCTGTCAAGTACCTGAAAATGTGCTGCATGACTTGTATGTATATTCAGCAATGTTCTCAGGATGGGCCTTATAATTCATCCATTCAATCCAACGTCTTCCGCTTATCCTGCACTCAGGGTTGTGGGGAATGCTGGAGCCTATCCCAGATGTCGTCG
>CAAKHD010013710.1:71375-97284 GCA_901007705.1 Fistularia tabacaria | reverse complement strand
CGAGCAATACAGGGTTTACCCAGCCTGTAGCCCGACGACATCTGGGATAGGCTCCAGCATTCCCCACAACCCTGAGTGCAGGATAAGCGGAAGACGTTGGATTGAATGGATGAATTATAAGGCCCATCCTGAGAACATTGCTGAATATACATACAAGTCATGCAGCAATGTTCTCAGGATGGGCCTTATAATTCATCCATTCAATCCAACGTCTTCCGCTTATCCTGCACTCAGGGTTGTGGGGAATGCTGGAGCCTATCCCAGATGTCGTCGGGCTACAGGCTGGGTAAACCCTGTATTGCTCGCCAGTCAATCGCAGGGCCACATATAATGTCAATCAACCATTCACTCACTCACTTATTCGGGGCGATTTTCCCAATTCTTTCCAATTCACCTGCTGCATGTTTTTGGAATGTGGGAGGAAAATGGAGAACCAGGAGGAAACCCATACAGACACGGGGAGAACATGCAAACTCCACACAGAAAGGTCCCCTTGACGGAATTAAACCAGTGCCCTTCGTGCTGTGAGGCTTATAATTAAATCATACAAAAGTATGCCTAGGGCAGAGGGGATCAAGTTACACAGCTTTGAGTCCAACATTACGCCCTCCAAAAAATGTCTTAACATTATGATTTTGACCCAATATCTGTGCAATAACCTATTATACAAATGCACATGTATTTCTAAAAAAAATTGTCTAAACCTATTACACACAATAACATGTATTAGCCTATGTGACAGTGGTCTTTATTCTGCTACTGTCCTGGCATAAATTAACATTATGAACATTACTAAAATTATTATGGTGTTTGAATTATACCATGGTGTCAACAAACACCAAATAGACCAACTTGGGGGCATTATGCCAAAACAGTCAATGGAAGAGATATTCATTTTTCTGACTTTCTCATTACTTCTGATTAAAGCATAAACACCAAGGATACAGTAAATCTACCATATTTTATGAGTGGGATGAAGGCAGACTTTTGTGTCACTGAGGGTGTCTTGGATGTAGCTGTCATGCATGAGATGACAATGGGGAGGAAGATTTCTTACGTGGTGTAGAAGTCTGTGAGTAAAAAAAAATTGCCCTTGGAAAAGTTGGAGGGTATAAGCTCTGATCGTGCACTCCCAATTTGCAGAGATAAATCGGGCTTGGTTGGACTGATTAAGGAGGAAATAAAAAAAAAAATGCAACTGCCACAGGTATTGTGTAATTGCGTTATACATTGGGAGTCTCTGAGTGAAAAGGTTCCAGAAATAGATTTCATTAGGGTGCATGGCCTGAATTACTGCCAGTTCCAACTGTTTCTGCAAGAGGTGGACTCGGATCATGGAGACATGGCATACCCTTCTGAAGAGGGATAATAGAGAAGGAGTACAGTCCTCAAATGGCTTTTGAGCTTAGAGAAGACAGGTATTCTCTGTATCTAAAGCAAAGGAATACCCTTGCCTCTACTGTCACAAAAATAAATAAATAAATACAATTGTTGTTCTATTTTGATGTCCTATGCGATCACAACTTTCCAGTGTGAACATTAACAAGGCATCAACTGTAACAGTTGCCAACATTCATGCTGGGACCGATAGGGATTCATTTAAAATGTATCTGGCTTGTCAGTGACAGCTACCTATGAGTAATGCAATGCCAATCATATACCGCATATGATTAAGAACACACAAAGAACGATAACTGGAGAGCTAGAATGTTAGCTGAGTCTAACTTAGATTGTATTACTTATGAACACTCCAAACAGTGGGTGTAAGAAAGCCAGCATGCTGGTCAAACACTAATCTGTATTCTGTATATACAAGATGGCCCCCTATTCCAACAGGGGGCCTTTCTGTATGGGATATGCATGTTCTGCGGTGTCTGCATGGATTTCCTCGAAATTCTCCCGGTTTTCTCCCAAAATCCACAAAACATGCAGGTCACTGGAGACCATAAACTGCCCACACATTTAGACAAGACAGTGAATGATTATTGTTCCAAATGAGTCCCTGTGATTGACTGCTGACTAATCCAGGGTGCACCTCGTCTCTCACCCAATAAAAGCTAGCCCCTGGCGATCCTGAGTGCAGGATACCTAGTATAGATGATGAATGAATGAATGAATAGATAAATACAGCGAGAAAGAGAGAGAGACAGACAGACAGAGAGGTATAGCAATAAGTAAAGCTACAGATATGATATATATAGATATATAGATATATAGATAATTATAAATGTAGATATAGATATAGATATTTTAGAATCAAATATAGAGACAGTGATTTAACAATATGTTTGGGAGCAGTTACATTTAAATAATTTTGCAGTTACAAGGAGCCTTTTGAGGCCAAGCATAATCAGAATGCTTTATATGTATTTTAGAATGCTAATGTTTCCCTTGGTGAAAATGAGTCTGACAGACCTGCTCAAGACTAATACACAAGTAAAAACTCTACTTTTATCCCCCCCAAAAAATGATAATGGAAGTGGCTCAACATGCTCAATGTGATTGTTATGGGTGGAGCTTTTATCTAAAACAATGTCTATGGAAGTTCTTCCAGGTTTATGGTTAATTCTTGTCTCGAAAAGATTTTGACAAGAATCGTCTTAAACAATAGATTTTTCTGGGATTTGTCCGATATGTGGTATCTACGTTATCAGGTGACAACACCTACTCAGCGATCACCTTGTTTGTCGATCGTCCATCCTGCCTTCCTCACTCTCATTTGAACAATGCTCTTCTTTGCCACCTTACTTGCATTTACAGTGAAAAGCTCATGGAATTTGCTTCTGAGCAAATTGAGAGGTTTGACAGGTTTGTAGTGATGAATTTCAAGTTAATATTGTCATCACAGCGAATGCAAAGCTTTGTCTTTACTATTTCTATTTTCTCCTTCCCTACTTATTCAACAGGCAAAAATCCAGCTGTTGTATTTTGACCTCTGAGGTCAAACAATCTAGACAAGCCTGTATTTGTGTTTCTTCTTAGTTACAACATAGATGTGATCCTCCCAAAACATGATCTGAGATTTTGAGGTCCTCCTCTGTCCCTCCTCTGTCACCAATATTTGTCATCTGTACTGTTAACATCCAAAACTCTTCAGGTCATATTGCTTTTTTGCGCTGTTTTGCTGCTTCTGAAAATTCTTTGGTGACAGTTGGTATGCCTCTTGCATCTGCCTTCTTCATTTCTCTAGCATATTCTCTGTGAGAGGTGCTCTTATCACTTGACATCAGGCAAAACACAATATCTGCTGTGGATTTCTACCGTAGAAAACGTAATTCAAGTTTGTTTGTTTTTTTAATTTGCTTTTAATTCAATCTTTTACAGAACTTCCTTGTGATCCTCCATCCACAGAATGGTTGTGTGTGTATGAGTATTTATATAATACTTACGTATGAGTAATACATCTAATAGGCTTCATGACAACAAGATTATAGTAACGCGCAACCAGTTTATACAAATCCACACTGATCTGTATAACAGTAATGGTGGCTTGGCACAACCAGGGCACATGTGATTTGAGTTGAAGTTCCAATGTAACTATTGCAATTGTGTCTGGTTCCATTTTCTATGTACTTGTGCAGATTTATTGCTCAATATCAAGGGGCATTTACTTTTTATGGACAATTAATTGTTGACATTTGAAAGGAATAAAAAAAAGCCCCTTCAGTCACCTAACCCCCAAATTCATTGTATATAATAAATAGCCTAAATGGAAGTGCATGGGTCTCAGCCCATGCGTTTTGTACCATTAATGATTCATTGAGTAGAAAACGGAGACTGCTTACAGCCCACTTTGTGGATAATGCCATTTTTCATTTTAAAAAGTGACCCAAAGGCCTATATCTAACAGTACTTGAGTTGCTATTCCTTCAAAAAACAATCCACCATACAATTCTTACAGACGAGCGCTCTAAGCTTGACTTGGCAACATAAAGTGAGATGACTCATGTATGTTGCACCCACCATCTCAACCTCCAGCAGCTTAATACTCTAACAGCACAAGGACCTTGTCATTTTACTGTGCTTAGTTTAGGATTATGACAAACCAGTGTCATTTTGCCACCAGATGCTCTGGCTAGTGTTTTTTGTCCTCTTGAGAAATGGCTTCCTTGCTCATATCTGAGGCAATTTGACACTGCTGACATGCTACCTGCCCCTGATATGTTTTGTATCATCTCCTAGTTTATGTCTTTACTGTCAGCAGTTGGTACTTTATGAGTCTTTGGCTTCACAGCTTCAACTCTGAAATGCTCATAATGCATCATTGACTTTGTGACTTCAATTAGTGACTTGTTTCTTTGCTTGAGCTTTCCAATTCAACATTGGCTTCTCCATTCATCTTGTTAATCAATGTTTCACCTACCACTCTTTGAAAATCAATGTGCTCACTTGATAAACTAGTCATATCTGACCTCAATAATTTGTTCTGTTTGAATGTGGGCAGTACTATTCATTTGAATTCCCTTATTTGTAAGAAAGAGACAACCTTTTAACTCAATTACTCTAAATGGGAATTGTCTGAGTGAGTCACTATTATTGACTTAGTCTTTGGTACAGATCTGTAAAGTTGTTCTCTTTGAAACGCTCCCTGAATATCACCTTTCGCTGAAGACAGGTAAAGTCAATTTTTCTCTGAAGTATGACAAAAATACTCAAACCTGGACTAATTGACTTGGTCATTACTTCTATTACCTCAGCCTGACACTTTCGTCTTTTCAGACTTTTGTTATTTAACAGGAGAGTGTATGCCAGTTCTTCTTTTCATCCCTTTTTTGAAATATGTTGACCACATATTTTAATTTCTCTCCATATTGGAACTTCTAATGCCCAGCTTATGGTTGTGGGCAACACACTTTTGGAAGCTGAAACTTGTCTTTAAGATACGTTGTTGTCACTTTCATTCATCCTCTTACCCTGCAAGGTTTGAATGTTCAACTGCAGCTGAACACATATATTGTCCAGGATTCATTTTTTTGTGGCTGTTCTCTGTTTTATTCGGCATAAATGTGTGTGTCCAAAATATTCTGTTGTAACAATATTTTCTTTAGGAATCTAAAATTTTCACATATCTGTTTTCAGTTGATTCGGTCTAAAATGCAATGGTCATAGTAAAAGTGTGTTTGTGTAAATGTGTGTGTATGTTTTTGTGTATGCCTGTGTTTTTGTTGCAGCCGTTCTCAACACTCATGGTGTCACCTAAAAGTAAACTCTGTTTTCATTGTGACAGTCAAACAACGTTCACAAACATCATCTCAGGGGCAACTCCAACATTTATTGCATCCAGTTATACAGCAGTTTAAAATAATTTCACTAATTTGGAAATACAGGGAAAAAAAGTACATCAACTTACTGAGGACATTCCAGGGCTGTCTCACAGAAATGTGTGGCGCCATTTGGCACTTTTTTAAAACATGTAATTCATGTTCTGCCCACACAGCAAGTCAGCTACCAGATGGCTGCAGGTGGTTGAATTACTCTCCCCTAACAGACGTGGCATCATAATAACAATAATACGAATACTAATACTACTAATGCTCCGACCACAACTTTTGGGGCGGGGGTAGTGTAGTGACGCCGGAATAAAAACTGTAGGCTGTTGTCCTGTCACTCTCTGGCCCTTCGCTGATCACTGGAATGACCCAAATCAAGCACTTGAGGCGAGGTCGATGGGGGTAGGAGCAGGAAGATTCGAGAATGTAGGGAGAGTGATGTGGAGCATGGAGTGCGGTTGTATCAAGAGTGTGGTTGTATCAAAAGAAATTGCTGGGAATAAAGCGACAACATCTGGAGTGAAAGTCTCATTACAGATGTCTTCATTGAAGCGTTACACTGGTGTCAGAAGTGACTTTGAATAAGTGACTGTGTCCTGGCGGATGTCGCAGTTTTAATGGAGTTAGCCCGTTAGTATGAACGGCGGCTGAGGACCGACAGTGAAGATGGAGGAGAGGTTCGACAGTGCTTTCGGCTGGTCTAAGGACATGGCTGGTCAGTGCGTCAGGTCTACAAATGCAGAAAGACAACAGGTTGGAGACGTCACGGTGAAATTGGCTGACGAGGCCAGCCTGACGTTATTGTCACAGATTCGTGCCATTCCCTGCCGCGCCGGAAGTGACTGACAGGCAGGTATGACTGCTGAGGCAATGGTGCGCCGCGTGCAGTCATTGCCTCGGCCGTGGAGGTCCCCAACTTCTCCCGCAGGTCAGATTGGGAAGCTTTCCGGGCCCAGTTTGAACTGTTAGCCAATGCAGAGGGGTGGTCAACGAAGATGAAAGCACTGCAGCTTGCTCTATGTCTCATGGACAGTGTGCTGTCCTGCCTCCTGCTGTTGGACCCCAGTGAGAGGTGGAAGTACGGGACGTTGGTGGGGGCCCTACAGAGGCAGTTCGAACCGTGTTTGCAACCAGGGCTCCTGTGTAACAAGATAAGCAATTGGGGCAGGAAGTCTGGTGAGCCGCTACGGGTTTTGGCAAGTGAAATAGAGAGCCGGACTCGGCAGACTTGTGGTCACATGCCGTCAGATGTACAGGGGGAGCTGGCCTTCGACTTGTTTATCAAAGCTCTTTGCCCTGTAGAGCTGCTTGTCCAAGTGCAGCTACAGCAACCTCTGATCCTGCAGGCAGCTTTTGAGATGGCTGTAGAGAGGGAGATTGTGTGGAGTGGGGCTTGATACGAGCAGTTAAGAGGAGAACCCTCCTGCCATAGGGGCTGCAGTGGCCAGCCCCATGGAGGGAGAGAGGCCGGCGTAGGTCAATGAAGTAACTGATCTATTGAAGGCTGTGGCACTACAGCCATCATGTAGGACACACCCGGAGCCCAGGGTATACTAGGTGTGTGGCCGTCCTGGACATTTGGTCATTTGATAGGTCATGTCAGGCTCTGGGAAATGGCAGGGACCGCAGACCCTGACGGGGATATGCAGACCCTGACAGGGTCAGCCCTACTTAAAACACAGCCTCCACATTCCCCACCGCCGCAGAGAGAGGCCTGGCAAGACAGTCGGGGGAGTCAGACACCACCCTATCCAGAAGTAATTGTCTTTGGTAGTTTGGGCTGGGAGACGGTCATCGCGGTGGGACGAGTCTCTGCAGGTGACTCTTGTTACATTACAGTCACCATGGAGGGAGAACCCTGTTCAGCACTGGTAGATACGGAGTCCACAGTGACTGTGGTGAAGCCAGACGTGGTACCAGAAGGGACACGCCTCAAGGCCACCTCTGCGCACAGTCACAGGTGGACTGGCTCCTATGAAGGGCAAGGGCAAGCTGTCTGTGAAGGTGAGGGGAAGATTGATACATCACCCAGCTTGGGTAGCCGAATTACAAGACCCATGTATGCTGGGTTTGGACTTTCTGAGGGCTGCAGGCTGCCAGTCACAACGGCACTGATGACGGATGAAGGCTGCAAAAGATGGTGGTCTCCAGTCTTTATGGTCTCCATACCATTGGATCTAGGCTACCCTATGCCAAGAACAGTGTGGCGACTGCAGGGGGTTCAGGATCAAAGTTCTGAAAGTGGTGCCATGGGCAGGACAATGAAGTCTGGGAGTCCCTAGCCATTACCTGGCAGACAGGCGGTGGGTGTCAGAGTCATTTGGTCAGTATTTTGGACTGAGGCAGAAAGAGCTTCTCTGCAGCTGCACCCACAATGGATCAGCCCTATATAGGATCTGCTCTGCTCACCCAAGCAGGGGAGGAGGTTAGAAAAGGTACCCTTAACATAGCCTGCCTCAAAACCTCTTGTCTGGACTACCGCAACAAGAAGGATCACCATCGTGCAGTCTGAAACACCAAATTACCTACACATTGGAGCCTGGAATTTGGAAGATCAAGAGGACAAAGGCAGAGCAGAGGACAAAGTGGTGGAAGCTGAAAGGGGAGAAGTGTCTCAGGACATGAGACAGGCTCTTGGTGGTCAGGGAGAGCTTCCAGATGACTGGACAACTACAGGTAATTTGATCAGGGAGACACATAGGAGAGTGTTTGGTGTGTCATCTGGAAGGAAAGTAGATAAGGACCCCTGGTGGTGGAATGAGGAATTACATGACTATATACAGAGAAAGCAGTTAGAGAAGAAGAAAAAGTGGGACACTGAGGGGACTGAAGAAGTCCCAGAACTGTGACAGAAGTACAGGGAGATACAGCATAAGGTAAAGATAGAGGTAGCAAAAGGCAAAACAAAGGGCGTACGATGACTTGTATGCTCGGTTGGACAGTAAGGAGGGAGAGAATGATTCATACAGGGTGCCAAAACAGAGAGCTAGAGACGGAAAGGATGTACAGCAGGTCCGGGTGATAAAGGATAGAGAGGGAAATGTATTGACAGATGCTAGAAGAGTGATGGGAAGATAGAAAGAGTAGAAGAGCTCGCCGGAAAGGATGTACAGCAGGTCCGGGTGATAAAGGAGAGAGAGGGAAATGTATTGACAGATGCTAGAAGAGTGATGGGAAGATAGAAAGAGTAGAAGAGCTGACTATTGTAGACCACAAAGTAACAGAGATTAATAAAAGTAAGTGAGGAGGGCATTGAAGATGATGAGGAATGGAAAGGCAGTTGGTCCCGATGATATACCTGAGGCGGTATGGAAGTGTCTAGGAGAGGCAGCGGTGGAGTTCCTGGCTAGATTATTCAACAGGATCTTAGAGAGTGAGAAGATACCTGAGGATGGAGAACAAGTGTGATGGTTCCCATTTTTAAGAATAAGGGGGGTGTGCAGAAATGCGATAACTATAGAGGGACAAAGTTGATGAGCCATACACTGAAGTTATGGGAAAGAGTTGTGGAAACTAGACTGAGAGCAGAAGTTAGTATTTGTGAGCAGCAGTATGGCTTCATGCCTAAAAAGAGTACTACATATGCAGTATTTGCTTTGAGAATGCTAATTAAGAAATACAGAGAAGATCAGAGTGAGCTGCATTGCGTTTTGGTAGAGCTAGAAAAGCATGTGACAGGGTCCCGAGAGAGGAACTCTGGTATTGTATGAGGAAGTCTGGAGTGGCAGAGAAGTATGCTAGACTGGTGCTGACATGTATGCTGGTTGTGAGACAGCGGTGGTGAGGTGTGCTGTAGGTGTAACAGAGAAGTTCAAGGTGGAGGTGGGACTTAATCAGGGATTAGCTCTGAGCCCCTTCTTGTTTGCAGTGGTGATGGACAGGCCGACAGATGAGGTTAGACAGGAATCTCCATGGACCATGTTGTTTGCAGATGACATTGTGATCTGTTGTGAGAGCAGGGAACAGGTTGAGGAAAATCTTGAGAGGTGGAGGTATGCTCTGGAAAGGAGAGGAATGAAGGTTAGTCGCAGAAGGACAGATATATGTGTGTGAATGAGAGGAGCAGGTTGGAATGGTGTGGAGAAAAGTTTCAGGGGTACTATGTGACAGAAGAATATCAGCCAGAATGAATGGAAAAGCGTACAAGACAGCGATGAGACCAGCCGTTCTGTATGGTTTAGAGACAGTGGCATTGAAGAAAAGACAGGAGGCAGAGCTGGAGGTAGCAGATATGAAGCTGCTGAGGATCTCTTTGGGAGTGACGTGGATGGATAGGATCAGGAATGAGTCCATCAAAGGGACAACATATGTTTTGGAGAGAAGGTCAGAGAATCCAGACTGAGATGGTTCAGTCATGTACATAGGAGGGTTGGAGAATATATTGGTAGACGGGTGCTGGAATTGTAGAGTCCAGGCAGGAGGTCTAGAGGAAGACCGAAGAGAAGATTTATAGACATAGTGAGAGAGGATATGAAGGTAGTTGGCGTGAGAGATGAGGATACAGAGAGTAGGGTTAGATGGAGAAGGTTGATTTGCTGTGGCGACCCCTGAAGGGAAAAGCCGAAAGGAAAAGAAAAAGAAGAGAAGAAGATTTGATCCTGGAATGCGTGAACTCTCATGGATAACTACACCAGTGAATGACCCAAGAGATGAACTGCCATCATCTCCACAGAGCTAAGGACGTTCCTTATAGACATTGCTGCACTCTCCGAAACCCTGGATGATGAAGGACAGCTTAAGGAGGAGAAAGGAGTGTATGCTTTCTTCTGGAAAGATTAACCTGCTAATAAGCGAGGGATTCTTGGTGTGGGCTTTGCAATTAAGAGCGACCTCTTTGGCCACCTCTATGAACTGCCTGTGCGCATCAATGAATACCCTATGAATGTACGCTTGATGCTTGCCAGCAATCAGGTGGCTACAGTCATTAGGAATTGGCAATACAAACTCCAATGGGATTTTTACTGTTGTCAAAGTGCTTAGAACACAACCTCGTCATTGCTAACATGCTTTTCCACCAACAGAACAATTTCAAACCCTCATTGATGAACCCTCGCTAAAAACCTGGCACCTCATTGACTCTGTATTCTTCCACTCTAAAGACCACCAGGATGTGCTGAACACAAAAGCAATGTCCTGTGCTCATGACAGCTGGACTGACCACTGCCTCATTCCCTCCATCATGTCTCTTCGCCTAGTGCAAAAAAAGATGCAAAAGAGAAGACAAATGCTGCCAAAACTCTTTGCAGACCAACTCTATAACCTCATCTACCAACAACAGCTATAGGCTGCTCTTAATGTAGGCTGGCCTGAACAATATCCAAATGATATTGAAAAGGAATGGGACACATTCTCCTCTACCGTCATGACCTCTTTCAAAAGTATCCTTTTTCTGAAAATGTTCAAACATGAAGACCGGTTTGATGAAAATTATACAAATTCAGCCGCTTTATGAACTTCAGGTGGCCCACTTTTGTCACTTGGGGAAAATGACATCAACTGCAAGGCTGAAACAGCAGCCCATGCCAAAGCAAGGGCAACTGTCCAATCACAGGTCAGGTGACTCAAAAATGAATGGTGGATATTGCCCCAGCAACTGCTGCAGATGGAAAGAACATTATGAAGCTCTCTAGAATAGGGACACTGCCCCACAGTTTGAGGTCTTGGACGAGCTCCCTCAGCAGCCAATTTTGAAGAACATTGGGATACACCTAGTCTGCAAGAGGTACAGGATGTTATTGGAAAGATGAAAAACAGCATGGATCTTGAACCTGACGACATCCCATCAGAAGTTCTGAAGGAAGGCGGACGTCACCTCCTCCAACACTTCCATGCCTTATTTCTCAAAATATAGGAGGAAGAGATAATCCCTCCACAGTTTAGGGATGCATTAATTATCTCCATTTTTGAGAAAGGAGACAAGGCAGACTGTGGAAACTACCGTGGTATCTCTTTACTTTCCACCACTGGGAAAGTCCTAGCCCATCTTTTGGCCAACAGACTCACCCTGTTGTCAGAAAACATCTGTCCCTGATTCCACCCAAACGGAGGCACCACAGCTATGATTTTCATCTCTTGCCAAGCAGGGATGTGTCATTGCCCCAGTGTTATTTTCAATTTTCATCACCTTACGGATTAAGGGGTCTGCAGTGCGCTCTGTCTGCTTTTGTGAGACAACGGATGCAAATTAGCCCAAGGCTACAATCCGGGGTGGTGTGTTTACATGCATGGTTCTCATGTGTGTTCATTAACATGCATTGTCCCAACCAAATGAACAATAAGTTAAATTAAATGTGTAAAAGCACATAAGCAGCTTTGTCTAACCATTAGTATAAAAAAGACCACAAACATCATAGTCGACAACACTGGTCTCGATAATGTGGACTACTTTCCATACCTTGGCAGCATTTCTGTTATCTAATGTAGACAGTGATGATGAAACACACCACTGCCTCAGCTGTGCCAGTCGGGCTTTCCTAAAGCTCAGAAAAAGAGTCTTGAGAACTTTGGCCTCCAGGCAAGGACCAAATTCCTGGTCTACAAAATGGTAGCGCTCGCCACTCTTCTGATAGGGTCAGAGACCACATACCACAAGCACTTAAAGGCACTTGAGGCTTATCAAAGATATCCTCAGAATAAATTTGGAGGACCGGTGTACTATTGTCAGCAAGCTTGAGGAGGCTGACATCCCCACCGTCACTGCCACCATTGCTCAACACCAGCTCAGATGGATTAGAAATACTATTGAATGTCTGACACCCATCCCCCAAAACAAACCTGGTCCTGGAGGCCAGAAGAAGAGGTACAGGGACATCGAAACAAACCTTAATAAGTGCCACATAGACCTCAAGGTTTGTGAAGACATTGCCCAAAACAGGACAACTTGGAGATGCTCTCTCCATGACGGTGCTGCACTATATCATGATGACCTCCACTATGCTTCAGAAAACAAGCGCTGACTCAGGCAGGAGGGCGCATCCACGAAACAGGCCCAACCCGAACTCCCCAATACAAGCTCCAAATTCCACTGCCTACACTGCACAAGAATAGTTAGGTCCAGGAATAGTTAGGTCTAACACCTGATGACCCACAACGACCAAGCAGGACAGTCATGCTCGACCCGGAGTGATCGCTGATGATGATAACTGAATGTGATAAAAAGAGGCTCTTTTTCTTATCGACTGCTTTTAAATCCTGACTATGCAATTATTTCTGTCTATTCCATCTTTTCAAATCAACTCTGCACCAACAGAGAAGGAGTTCAAAGGCTCTGCTGAGGCTCAGGGGGAAGGAGAGCAGTTCTTGATGGTACGATACAGATGAGGCAGGGGAATCAAAGACAGGCAAGGTCGTTACTGAGAAAACTGCCAGGAAGATGCTGGGGTCTGAAGGTGAGAAGACTGAACTGTGAAGTAAAGTAAGTACAACACTAAGATAAGGCCACAATGATTACTGGTGGATTCATTTGTATAGTAAGTATGGTAAGTCATAAGCATAGTTATAGAATCAGTGATGGATACAAAAGTACAGTGTGAAAACCATGCTTGATTAATAGTAGCGTCGAAGAAGCCCAGATTTATATTGTTCAAAGGTAAGAAAAACAATTGTAGGGAACCATGGTGCTTCAAGCTCAATGATAGCTGGGTATACACATTGACTGTAGACAGAATCTTCATAGAAAAAACGATATCTAAAGATTGAGCAACAGTTAGAGAAAGATGACAGAAACATTTGTCAAAAATGGCTAAAAAACGGAGAATGTATTGGTAAATTGACTAAATTACACCTCTCGTCATCTGAGAAGGATGTAATTCATGTTCTGGATATCAGCAACATTAATTAGAAGCAATATCTAAGCTATTGTGCCTTTCCCCAGTGTAATTTAGCTTTCATTAAGACCACTTTGATACTGAAATAAGACAATCTTCAGCCAGATTGTAACCATTATAGCACAATGGTTTGTTGCTCTTGGGGTGAAATTATATAATAAACCTCCATTTGCAATCAGGATGCACTCTCTGGGTGGCTGCTTTGATATTTTGAACCCATAGAAAGCTGCATTTATAAAGCTTGCACAATGTGCTTTTGTTTATTGTTTGATTTTAACACAAAACTTGCAAAGATACAAAAAAAACCCTTTACAGGCTTTCAGATTTACATAATATTTTGTTTCTTTCATTCAACGTCACTAACAATTCCGATGCAATTAAAGAGATCCCTGCTGCGGTTTGAACTAAAATCCTTGTGGACAGGGTCCTCCACCATATATGCCCAGTTACCTCATGCTAACCATTGTGTTTTGTCAGGATTGTCTGGCACATTTCATCACTGTCTGATGTAATTCACCACCAAGTGGTGATCAGTAGACAATTCTGCTTCTCTATTCATGTGGGTTGGAGATATACAGCTTCAGATCTGGCAACAAGTATACAGAGATTGATTAAATTATGAATCTTTGACCATTAGAGATATGGTGCCATGCACGCACAAACAGCTGCATGTTTGGACATAGTGTTGTCATGATATGTGCAGAGATCTGACACAAATGCAAGGACGCTCTCAGGAGATAAGGTGTTTCAGTATTTATTTAGAAAGTGAGTGCTGTGTGCTGGGTCCGGGTTGTCTCTAAAGCCGAGGGACTCTGAGAGGCAAGGCCAACGCAGGAGGCTAGGCAGGGGGACTAGAAGAGGCAAACGGCAAGAGGTAGACCTCTGGACCCAGATGTGAAGGACTTGTGGGGACGCAGGCGACACATGAGGGACTTGCGGGGAAGCAGGCGAGACGTAGGGACTTGCAGGGAAGCAGGCGATACACAGAACTTGCGAAGGACGAGACATAGAATTTGCAAGGCATTTCTTGCGAGACACATATAAAGACAGACAGTGGTGCTCGGCAAAGAATAATCGATGATGGAACCTTTGAGTCTTGGATGTGATTATCTTTATTACTAAGCACCACCATACCACAATACAACAACACAGTGCATTTCCGGGGCGCTTATATGTACCTCTGGCTTAAGCCACGCCCCTTAGCCACTCGTCCTGTGGGGCGAGAGGCCACGCCCCTCAGTGTCCCCCACACAGACCTCCCCCAAACACCCAGAAGGGACCCTGAAACCAAACTAGTGCCACATGGGAGGACTGATTGGCCTGCAATAACGGCTGCAGTATCCCTCTTAGGCATGTCCTCTGCGCGCACAAGAGACAGGAGGGGAGATCATTCGAACTTGCAAAAGCCGCTGGTGGAAATGAACCAGGGACCTTCTTACTGTGAAGCAGAAACACTGAGCACTGTGCCTCCCTGAATTAAAATGAATTGGTTTGATTCTCCCAAAAGTAGCAGAGAATGACACAACTCAGACGGAACTACATTTTTATACTGCATACATCGGGAGTTTCTGTACCATTAACTCATAGTCATGGGGAAAAAGTGAGAAACTGCCTCTTATTTGCTGAGTCTCCTAGTTTAAACATCTTCACTGTCTTTAAGTTGATTTGTGCAGATTGAGGTTGGATACATATATCCTTGACTTTGTGAATGGCCATATAAGAGAATAACAAATCTATTAAAAAAAAGAAGAAAGAAATCCAACTATTTTACACATCAAGAAACAAAAGCACAAAACTGCATCAACAATATAATCACACTAAAAAGTTACCAAGGTCAATTTTTCCAGCCCCACACTTCTCAAATTGTATGTTCATTGCTTGAAATGTCTGAGCAAACTCTCATATAGTATTTTACGGGGTTCTAGATCCTTCAGTTGTTTGCCTCAGGCTATGTTTTCTTTATATAGTCAGTATGTCTGCGTATGTGTGTGTGTGTGTGTGTGTGTGTGTGTGTGTGTGTGTGTGTGTGTGTGTGTGTGTGTATGTATGTGTGTGTGTGTGTGTGATTGATAAACATAGGCCTTCATGTAATACAAGTATCAGGTGACACTAAGACCCAGACATTTTTGGTCTCTTTCTATTGTAGGTTGACTCATGAAATCATAGTGTCCTTCTTGCTTATACTCGGCTTGAAATCTAAACCTGTAGTAATGGCAGCCCAGTTGGTTTTATACTGGCTGAAATTGATACGAGATGCAGCAGAGTTTTGGATTCAATTCACTTACTTCTTTTTCTTAACAATATGAAGACTTGGTCACGCTTGTAACAATAGTGAGAGAAAAAATCGGTATCTACCAAGCACCCAGTTCTTCCTACTTCATTTAAATCTTTTCTTTCGTGCCTTTTCAAAAATCTCCTCCTTGTATAACATATCCTAAAAGAGCGTGGAATAAGAAACAATTGCATTTCCTGGCTCAGCAGCCCATGCTTGAGGAGGATGCTGTGTTCAGGGAGTTGAGTTCATGACATTACACATCAAACCTTGTAACATTTCAATGGGTTTCCTATTACTGTCCTTCACATCTTGTCAGACATCAGCTTATTATTGACAGACTGTGGACTAGCGAGGAGCAGGGTTATCTGTATTTGTGCTGAGCGATATGGGACAGATGGTTTGAGAGGCAATAGGATTTTCATTGCTTGGATGAATGTGTATAAGCAAAGTCAGGTTGTTGTACAGTGTGTTACTGACAACAGATACACGCAAGGAAATTGAACCAAACTGATAGGAAGACTGAAGGAACCTGCTAAAACAAGGGAGAGAAAAAAAAACGACAAGAACAAGACTACTTTTCAAATTCTAAACATTGTTTCTTTTTTTGTGAGCAAGGCTTTCACCGCAAGCATGCTTGAAATGTTATTTTGACTTGTATTTGAAAAACATAGGGGGAAAAATAGTTTATATTGCTATATACAGTTATTCTAAATGAGTGACTGTATACAATATAACCATGAAATAGTTTGCATAAACCAAATATGACAGACTAGCCAATCCAGATGTATGAAACTATTCATGATCTGACATAATTACCAGATGTGAACATTCAAATAAACTTGAAATAGAAACCTACTATATATCCTTCAGGGACATTGATGGTTTATATATGAGTCAAAAAACTATGTCTGGAATAGTCATGTTTAAGACTGGAAATATACATTTTCCAAGGTTTTCTCAAGCAGAACAAACAGCTATATATTGATAAAAAAAGTAACACTACATAATTTGGGATGTAACCAGCATCTTGCATTTAATGTGTTTTGTCCATCCATCCATTTTGGAATAACAAAGTATTACCAGGGAGAAATGGAATTAAAAAAAAAAAAAAAAAGAAAACTGTGACAGATCACTCTCAATGATGTATATTTTTAAGTACTAATTTTGTAATTTTTGATAAATAAAGTATGGCAAAGGGTTTACAGAATTATCAAAAGGAACTAAATGTAACTGTATTTGACATAATCAAAAGTGGTAAATGGCAAGCGCTGTTTATAAAGCTCCGATTGTCTGTCTGTTTATCTAAGTAATAGCCTCACAAGGAAGAAACAACAGTCAGCTGTGAGTAAAAATGTTTGATCCAGGTGGAAAACATACACTTAGCCTCCTCCCCCACATGTGTTTGAATGTCCCCTGGCCTCAGTATATCAATATTATATTACCCTGAACACTTGAGTTTTTTTCTACTGCAGTTACAGCCCTCCTGGAATATGCTTGAGATGAAAGTGGGTGTTTTCTTTGCCTTATTCCCTGCATCCCCCAATCTATTTGTTCTTGCTGATGTCTTTTACCTCCATCTCTTAATTTCCTCATCTAATTCTTGCACATTTTTGGGGTGATGTGCCCATTCATTCCTTCTTCTTCCACTCCTCCGTTAATTGCATTTAACTACCGTTGTATTCTTCTTTTAAAGCCATCTACTCCAAACATGCACCCGGCACATTTTTCTCATATTGGTGTAGCTGTTTACCAACTGTAAACACTGTCATCTGCACTGTAACTGATGCTTTGCTGATGCTATCTCTCTAAACTGTGTCAGTATTCTCCCATTAAAGTTCAGTCATTTGGTGAAACTGCACTCTTACACCCTCTCTAATGTTTACTTTCCATGCTCAAACTTGGCAACCAGTGGTGTGGCCTACTAACTTCCTGTTTAGATATCAAACAGATTGGAAACTTCAATCAAGGGTAACACTGGCCTCTTGGAGATCACTTCGGGCATATGTTTATTTTGGTATGGCAGAGAAGAAAAGAGTTCCTTAACCAAACTCAGCCTGAAACATGCTGGTTTATGCAATATGACACCGGCTTTGATTACGACTGAAAGAAATTCAGCCATTAGAACTAGCAATAATTCAGATTAAATGCATATTATGTCTCAATCACAAACATTATTCTGGTGGAAAAGTAAGACTGTGTTGAAGCAGAAGGATTGAAAATATTATCATATCAATTTAAGAATGTTTTGAGTCAGCAGACATGCTAAAAAAACATTAGAGGAAGGATTGATTAAAATTTCTAGGGGCAACAGATATAGGTGTGCCCTCAGTAACGCCTCAACAAAGTACAACAAAGAATAAAAATAAATAAATTCATGAACAACTGAATTCATGAATTGCTCCCTTCAGGGAGCCACAGTTAATCAATCTCCTCCATCTAACCGTTTTCTCCAAATCCTCTTCTCTCACACCAACTAACTTTATGTACTTACATAAAGAAACAAATAGATAATTAAATAAAACAATGATACAAATAGAATTGAAACAATATATACATATATGTATGCAGTTTGTTGCAATTATGATATTATAAATGTAAAAATAGGAAAAAACAAAACAAAACATCCAAACTACTTGGAAGAGTGAAAAAATAAACTTGTTTGGAAATTCTAATCTGTCTCTCTCGAGAGAGACAGAGAGAGAGAAGATGTTGTTGGGTAATTCAGCTGAAGTAAAGGTTAGAATTCCGAGGGCGCACCTGAATTGTGTGCCAGAGCTTACCAACTCATGATATGGATGATTGAGAACCTTCACAGTCACTTAGACTGTGATTTCACAAATTGATCACGACTTATCACGGAAAGTAACAGTGACCAGTATACGTATTCAGGTGTTCAACAAAATTATTACTTTTCACAGTATGCTTTCTTTCTTGAGCAGGAAATGAACTTATAAAACAACATCAGTCATGTAAAATTGAATACTACGTTATGTGCACAATACTTTTTGCTCTGTGGAGATGACTCAATGTGTGCTGCACACCTTGAAAATTAACTTGCAGGGCTGCCTCTAAACTAAGGTAAATGATAACGATAAAAGCAATAAGATAGGATAGTATAAAATGAAATAAAACAACACATACTATAATCATCCCCTCCTTGAGGTGCCCCCTCCTTGAGGTGCCACCTTATCGTGGTGGTTTGTGTGTCCCAATGATCCTGGGCAGGAGTGGGCCAGGCAGGAGTGGGCATATTGATTGCCCCCCGACTCGGCACCGGCACGTTGGGGTTCAATCCGGTAGACAAGAGGGTAACCTCCCTCCACCTTCAGGTAGAGGGACGGGTTGATACTGTTATTTGTGTCAGTTCAGCAGCAGTTCAGTATACCCACCCTTCTTGGGGTCCTGAGAGAGGTTGCTAGAGAGCGCTCCTTCTGGGGACTCCCTCGTTATCCTTCCCTCGCTTGAACGCTCACGTGGGCAGCGACAGTGTGACTTGGAGGGGCGTGATAGGGAGGAACAGGCCCCCTGATCTGAACCCGAGCGGTGTTTTCTTATTAAACTTCTGTGCTCGTTACAGATTGTCCATAATAAACACCATGTTCAGGCATAAAGTTGTACATATGTGCACTTGGCACCAACGCACCTTAGGCTACAGTTCACGAGCTGTGGGTAGTGACCGAAAGAACGAGACTTGCGGCCACATGTCCTGGACACTCGGGTGAAGAGAGGGGCGGAGCTGTCAACTGATCACCTGGTGGTGAGCTGGCTCCGATGGTGGGGGAAGATTCCGATCAGACCTGGCAGACCCAAACGTAATGTGAGGGTCTGATGGGAACGTCCAGCAGAGTCCCCTGTCAGAGGGAGTTTCAACACCCACCTCCGGGGGACATTGAGTCCGAATGGGCAATGTTTCGCGCTTCCATTGTCGAGGTGGCAGTCCAGAGTTGCGGCTGTATGGTGCCTGTCCGGGCGCCAATCCTCGAACCTGCTGGTGGACTCCAGTGGTGAGGGATGCTGTCAAACTGAAGAAGGAATCCTATCGGGCCTTTTTGGGCCTGCGGGACTCTGGAGGCAGCTGACAGGTACTGGCACGCCAAGCGACATGCGACTACGGCGGTCACCAAAGCAAAAACTGGGGTGTGGAAGGAGTTCGGGGAGGCCATGGATAATGACTTCTGGTGGGCCTCAAGGAGATTCTGGTCCACCATCCGGCGTCTCAGAGGGGGAAGCAGTGCTCCGTCAACACTGTGTACAGTGGGAGCGGGGCTCTGATGACCTTAACGTGGGACGTTGTAGTTCGGTGGCAGGAATACTTCTCAGAGCTCCTCAATCCTGTTGAAATGCCTTCCAATGAGGAAGCAGAGCCAGGGGACCCTGGCGGCGGGTGGGGGTCTGCCTATCTCCGGGACTGAAGTTGCTGAAGTAGTCAAAATGCTCTTCGGCGGCAGGGCCCCAGGGGTGGATGAGGTCCGCCCTGGGTTCCTGAGGGCTCTGGATGCTGTAGGGCTGTCCTGGCTGACACGCCTCTGCAGCATTGCGTGGATGTCAGGGACTGTGCCGCTGGACTGGCAAACCAGGATGGTGATCCCCTTTTTCAAAAAGGGGGATCGGAGGGTGTGCTCCAACTATAGAGGACTCACACTCCTCAGCCTCCCTAGCAAAGTCTATTCAGCTGTGCTGGAGAGGGGGGCCCGCCGGGTCATTGAATCTTGGATTCATGAGGAGCAGTGTGGTTTTCATCCTTGTCGTGGAACAGTGGACCAGCTCTATATCCTCAGCAGGGTTCTCAAGAGGGCATGGGAGTTTGCCGAACCAATCTACATGTGTTTTGTGGATTTGGAGAAGGCATTCGGTCGTAGGCAGTCCTGTGGGGAGTGCTCCGGGAATATGGGGTAACAACCCCTGTTAGACGGGCTTTTCGGTCCCTGTATGCCTGGTGTTGGAGCTTGGTCCGCATCGCCGGTTGTAAGTCGGACCCGTTTCTGATCAGAGTTGGACTTCGCAAGGGCTGCCCTTTGTCACCGATTCTGTTCATAACTTTTATGGACAGAATTTCTAGCCGTAGCCAAGACTTCGAGGGGATCTAGTTTAGTGCCCACAGGATCAAATCTTTGCTTTTTGCAGATCATGTAGTCCTGTTGGGTCCGTCAGGCCATGATCTCCAGCTCTCACTGGAGCGATTCAAAGCCGAGTGTGAAGCACCTCGGATGAGGATCAGCACCTCCGAGATCATGGTGCTCGACCGGAAACGGGTGGAAAGGCCCGCTCCTGGTTGGGGAAGAGGTCCTGCGCCAAGTGGAGGAGTTCAAGTATCTCGGGGTCTTGTTCACAAGTGAGGCAAGGATGGAGCAGGAGATCGACAGGCGGATCGGTGAAGCGTCTGCTGTGATGCGGACTCTGTACCAGTCTGTCGTGGTGAAGAGGGAGCTGAGCCGGATTGCGAAGCACTCAATTTACCAGTTGATCTACGTTCCTACTCTCACTAATGGTCAAGATGGATGGATTGATGGATGGATACTATGATCTTAATTATAATTAACATCATTACAAATATAAATAAAAATGATTTATTTTCCCCAGACTTCTGACGTTGCTCATTCATGTTAATCCCTTTTACTGTCGCCTCTTTCGATCTTCATTGCACTTCCGTCGTTGTAATGGGAAGATTCCCCCTTTCAAAGGCCTCTTTCTGAAAAAGAACATTGTGAAGACACTGTATCTTGTTAGAGTCGTCTTTGAGAACACTTTGAAGACACTGTTGCTCATTAAATCATCTTTCCTTCTCCCTGCTAATCTCATAATACTGAGGCCAAATCGGCCGAATCATAATCCATGCACCTGGCCACCCAAGGCTATGTGCATGTCCGTTATGGCTTGAAGAAGCAACTCGATGAACCCTATGCCATGCTCAAGTTGAACAATAGGGATTTGCAGAGCTCTCCCATCCCCGCCCATTCTCTGTTGAACTCCTGTTTAACCTGATTTTATGTATCTACCCGTCTTTATAGCAAATGTATCCATCACTCTTAACCATTTGAAATGTATTCCCCCCAAATCTCTTTAAAAAAGGATTGCACCCTCCAAAAAAATGGAGACTACTGCCCTTGTCAACTCTCTGTCATGCAGTAAGTGCCGCTGCAACGCAAATTATGAGAAAACAATCTGAATTATCAGGATAATCTAGATGTCAGTGTTGTGTATTCCTATCAAATGACTCAACTTTTTGCCTGACTGATGTTCAGAGTTTAACATTTGTGAGGTCATAACGGTTGTATTCTGCAATCACTTTTAAATGTTAAAGTGAAATATGATTAATGTGGTACCTTCACATTTGTTTCAGTTGCCCTTAACTACATTTAAGAATATGAAAGATTTAAGAATAGAAAACGGCTGTCATTAACATGATGACATGTTTAAGACTGAATGATGAATGAAAAACAGAGGAATCCCTCACAATGGACAAGCACTTGTATGTAAAAAGCTTTTTCAGAGATTTGACAACTTGCTGTAATTGGCTCTGTTTCTAAGAAACAGTGGAAAGAAATAATGCTAAATGGGGGGGGGGGTGATGCAATCATTATTTTAAGAATAATTTTGAATTGACTGAGTAGTATAGAAAAATAAATAAATAAATAAAACAAGCAACACTTTTTGGAGTGTGAGAGCTAAGCAGCATAAATTGAGGTGACGAAAATGAAATCAGCCAAAATAGTGTGGAGTTACACAGATGTTTTGAAGGCCAAAGACATTTTTTTAGTTGATAATGGTAATATAATTGTTTATTTTGCCATGTTGGAGCCATTATAACTTGAAATAAGGTGCTGTAAGTATGAAGAGTCAATCAATAAATAAATACATTGGTAAACAAATAAACATATGGCTGTAGCATTGTCCTTTTAACTACGTAAACATGCTTTGCTGGAAATGAAACACAAAGTACATGATAAAATATAAATATTCATATGTGCCTAAAGTTTACATTGTCCTACATTTTAGCCACACATATTTTCCATGATTCCAGCCACAAATTTTTCTGTTCCCGTATTTGATCCTCCCAACCTTCAACCCCTCTCATAGGGGGCAATATAAGTCACTGGGAGGAATGCCTCAGAGCAGAGTCAGAATCCAAGAAAGATTAAAGGAAATGCTGTGTTGAGACAGGTGTCAAGAGTGACCTCTGGTTCAAAGATACCCTGAAACTGCTATCCATCATGTGCTCCTAGCATAGCATACTGAGACACACATGTATTAACCAATTTATTGAAAGATCATGTCTTTCATTGCAAAAGCAGTAGTCCCAACATCTTGCTGGCTGTGACAGGTGGCTTTAAACATGATGTCCGACTGAGAGTGTAGCATGTTTCTTCCCTGCTTGTCTTTTTTTCAAACATAGCTTAGTGTATATTCGCTGCGAGCCTGTCATCTTCAGTATGGCACATAATGGGAACAACCTGAGTCTAATTAGACATGTGGGCAAGTTCAAAAGTTTACAGGTTAAGGATCAAAGAATCAAGGTATGATGGTGTGTGGGGGGTTGGGAGTACAATGGCAGGTCATATTGTACTACACATAACAAATGGAGATAGGCTATTGCAGAGAGCAAAAAAGTACACGCTCATATGCATGTGCGTGCAAGCACATGAGTTTCACTAATTCCTTAACTGCAAAACACAGATGTATGCTATCCTTCTCAGTGGCAAAAAATTACAAAAAGTAGTGGTGTCGTGTGCTTTTTAGATGAATATTGAGTAAAACTGTTTTAAAATATTTCCACCTGACAATTTCCATGATTTCCCTCCCTTCTGTTGTTTCCGGGGTTGTACAGTATTAAAGGACAAGAAAGAGTCTCAATATTCACAAAAAGAAATATCTGAATACTTAATTTGTAACTTTTCACCTTCCTATCATGTTATATGAACTATAATCTGGTGCCTTTTTTTGGACTTTATTCTTAACATTAACCAGATTTTAGACTTTTTATGCAAATTATTTTTCTGCTCAGTTTGTGTTTTGCTACTTTTTTTTTTTGCTTACAACAAGATGTATAAAACAATCTCGTGTCAAATAGAGACATACCACTCCCCTGTGATGAAGCCGAAGTGTGTCATGAAGCTTCAGGCATAATCATGAATACTGAGCAGTGCAAATATGGTCGACACCAGCAGCCATGGCAGAGATAAAGGATGACGCTGACAGACTCAGTAACAGCTAGAATTTCCATTCTGAATATATGTTGCTCAAGGACACTTCATTGCATGTAGAGCCAGTGATGAAACTGGTAACACTGCATATATGAGATAAACTGTACACTAACCAGTCCAAGTGTTTGTCATCTTTAGAAAGCATTGATAAACTTCGTCCTTAATGAGAGGCTATCTGTAACTTAGCATGAACCTCAATCTTATTTCTGACAGAAATTCACCTGTCAAGATGTTCACTTGTGTGAGTGTGTTTAAGTGCATGTGCATGTGGTTTGGCAGGTATGTGATCAAGTAAACAAATCAGGGGAGACTCTAGTCTCTTCCTTGTAAATCATGTTGAAAGTACTTAGTCATTTGCACATAAGCACACAAGCAAGAAATGCCCAGGCACACACATCAGCTGTTCACTGAATCAAGTGACAGCAAGCTGATTGTTTGTGGGCTCAAATCAACAACAAATGGATTGAAAAAAAAAAGTGTGAAGTGGGTTGTGAGGTGCAAGATCCTATTTCATGTAATTTTCTAATATTGATAAATCTGAAACTAATTTTGATTTTTACTGCAGTGATGTGTTGAAAAAATTAAAAATAAACAGCAGATGAGAAAAGTTACTCAAAATTGAAGGTTCCTCAGCCTTCCATGGGTTATCCCACTGTGGCTAAGGCTAGACAAAATAATCACTGGTGTTCAGGAAGCATCCTGATGGGATACATGAATGACCCAAGTGGTTTCTTTCAACAGGACGCCACAATAACTCAATGTCAAGGTCCCTTGGGTGTCTGGAGGCCTCACCCTGTCTTCAAGGCTAAGCGTAGCCACCTTGCAGAGGACACTCAATTCACTGTCAGGTACCAAAGACTGTTCTTCTGGTCATGACCCACAGTTTGTGACCATAGGTGAGACTTGAACCACACAAATGGACTGTTAAATTGAGAGCTTCGTATGTCAGCTCAGCTCTTTCTTCATTATAACAGAATTGCTGACTGAAGCTTATCCTTTTTGTGTTCCATTCAGGGCCAGTTTGTTCATAAGGGCTATCTGGACGACACAGGAACAAAGCATGGAAAAGGAGAGAATTTTTAAAATCACATTCTACTGCTGTTACAGCAGTTCTGGCCGTTGTAGCTGCCCCTGAATGTAATGTCCAATCAGCATGCAGTGCTCCATGGGGAACCACCCCTTTTGGCCAATTTTCAGTCAGGTTGAAATCGCCTTGAGTTCTCTCATAGACTCATGTGAAATCTTTGTTTTTTTCTGTCTTCAAAATAACAGGCAATTTACTGCATCCCCTATGGGTTCAGGGGAGGCTTGCACATACACACTTTTGTCATTATGTAACCTGCTCAGGCTTGCATTACGTGCTTTCATCATGCAGGCAACAGTCACACAGGCTTCTCTCTTCATATTCAGAGATATCAGAAGGTAAACTGACAATTTTTCTATGAATGAATCGTAAATCCACTATGGGCAATGCAGATAATTTCACTCATGAACAATCTTAAATGTAACCTCCCTTTTAACTTATGTAGCGAGAAAGAGCATCTTCGTGTTTATCTTGCGACCTTTTGGTTAAAAGTTGTATTGCTATTTAATTGTGAAAAGACAAACGTAAATTGTGACAATCGTCTAACAATTGTCTAGTCACCTGCTAATTTACATATGTACCAACGTAATGGTCCACCTTAGTCTTCATTGCAAAAGTTGCCCCCCCTGATAATTTTGCCGGGAGCTGCGACTGCTTCCATTCTGCCATTATCTGTAATCAAAACCCTGGATGCTCCAATACTTTCATGTAAGGCAGAACATTCATTACATTGCTAAAAGGGGAACTTGAACAGATTCCAGGGTGAAACCATGGCCTCTGACTTGGAGGCAATGCCTCTCACTCCAACCACTTCATACACAGCCACATATTGCCCCAGTGCTTGCTGAAGGTCAAATGGTAATAAGGTCAAACGGACTGCATTATCTACAAAAAGCAGAGAAGAAATTCTGAGATAATCTTACTGGGCACTCTCCTCACTCAAACTGCACACAGAAATCCTGTCGATGATGTGGACTAACATAATCATAGAGTAGACCAGGTTGGAAACCAACACCCACTGGAAATATTTTCTATGTCATACAAAAACAGATGGGAATGCAGACAAAATTCTTGTTGCATTTGTACTGAGATGGTATGAAGGATCCTGGAACCCCGGGCAGACACCACAGACTGCTGTGTGTGTGTGTGTGTGTGGGGGGGGGGGGGGGGGGGTTTGGGCCTTTCCACGGCACGGGGGGGTGTTTTGTGGCCGGGGGACCCACCCCCCCCCAACCCCCCCCGCACCTCTCAAA